>JAVDOI010000014.1:13705278-14077778 GCA_032191485.1 Leptoclinus maculatus | reverse complement strand
GAGGAAGAGATGAGAGGAAATGATGGTAGCAGAGGAAGAGAAATCAAAGCTGTTACACGTGGCGACAAAGAGAACGAATGTGAGAGAACATGCAGAGAGATCAGAGAGAACGAGGACAAACACGTTTCTAGAGACAGAGAGATGCAGAGGGAGGATATTGTTGATCAGAAGTGAGTGAATGTTTGGGTATCATGTGATAGAGAGAGAAGCATCTGGCAGAGTCAGTGTTGGCAAGATAACATGTAATGGAGTCATGTTCATCCTTATAACCCTGTCTTCCTCTTTCTCTCTGTTTATTCTCTCTCTTCCCCTCTTTACTCCTACTGTATACTTTTTTCCCCCTTTTGGGAGTAGAAGCTAATAACACAGCAAGTGATTGGCACTAGACACCTTTTTTAATTATGTAATTAATTAAGAGTGTTTGATGGACGGAGGGGAAAATAATCAGAGGAGATCAGAAGCTGGAGAGCTTATTTTTTAGGTTTTTAGAAGGGAACACCTGAACCTTCCGAAGTAACATAGTCACACTGTGACAAATCTCTATCTAAAGCACTCAAGTATTCTGTCCTATTTTTTTGCAAATACACATTAAGTGGTTTCAAGATGAAACACATATTCGGTGTTAGTTTCTGAAACAGAAAGGAGCAGAACTGTGTATTCGCGAGATTATTTGATTTATTTGTACCTAAATGAAATGTTAAAACAGATGTTTTCAGCAATGAAATGATGATGCACACAAGCAGAGAGACACGTGTTCTCTAACCTTTGCGTATGCATTCACCCATCCGGACAGATGCATGCTATTCATATTTTCTTTACAAGCGCACACACACACACACACCAATTTGCACACGGCCCCAGCGCACACGCAGATCGGCAGGTGCATGCCATATGTACATCGTGTATGCATGTGTGTAAAATACACACGGGAAGCCTAATTTTTTCCGATTGGGCTTCTCGCCATTTAGTGCGTGTCCTCACAGTCCCAGATGTAGATGCCCAAAAGCTGATCATCCTGGTGACTCAGCAGGCTGAGTTGACCGCCATGTGCTCACAAAGCTGTTTGGTTAAAATCTGATTCAGGATTTCTGTCACATCATATACCCAGTCATGCCGTCGTTTCAACTGTTTGTCACTGTATTGTTTTCCGGTAAGGAAGCCCTTTGAGAAAGACATTGTTGGAAGTAGACCGTACAATAGATAATAGACAGTTTTCTCATGGTCATCATATTATCTGAACATTTGCTTATTGGTCAAAACATATCAGACCAGGAAATGAATTCAGCGATTTAGTGCACTGTAAGTCTGTGTGTGTGAGGTTACAAACACCCAGCTCAGCTGTTTCACAAAGCGTCTCCTGGAGAACTCTCCCGTGTCGCACACACACGCACACAACACACTTTTTATACAGTTACACGTGTCCATGGTGGGATCTGTCTCTCTCTGTCTGTGTCTTTCCCTCTCACACACACGTACGCTCACAGCAGGATGTCTAAATCTATCTCACACACACGCGCTCTCACAGTGCACTCTCTCTCTTTCAGTGTACAGTTATTTATTTAATTGACGGTGCACTCCCACTATCTGCCTCTCTCTCTCTCTCACATGGAGTTCAGCCTCTCGCTCTCATGAAGCGCTGCTTCCTCCCTCCCCTTTTTAGATGCACTCAGCCTCAGTCCGAGTGTAGAACAGGGCACACAGGAACACCACAGCTGATCTCTTTCTTCTCGTACAGCCGGCAGTAGGTACGACTCTCTTCCTCACTCCATTTGTCTCTTCTTGCTCCACGTTTGACTGTGTCTTCTTGATATTGGTTAACGCTCTCCCTCGTCTCTTCTAACCCAGCACAAACTACGTTGGCATATCTTTTTTTTTTCTGTTTTTCTAAGCTTATCTTCTAACAAGAACATGTTCAACTACAATGATTAAAAAAAGACTGTTTAGAAGTGACTAACTGAGCTTGAATGGTGGAATGACTTTAAATGACTTGAATAGTGTTTGTGTTTGGTGTTGCAAACGTGCGTTGCACCCTGCTGCTCCAGATGCAAGACGAATTCTGACATAGTTAAACATTTAAGAACACATTTCAGCTGTTGTTCAGACGTGAGATTCAGTCAAAACTACCTACAGCGGATGGACCTTCTCTCCACCTACGGAGAATCTATAATACATCAGGATGTACATGAGGTGCAGTCTTGTATGAGTTGATGTGACACGGCCAGTCTAGCACTTACTTCTGTAATGTTGTTGTGACGCTTGAGTGTTTCATGATGAACAACGGTGAAAAGGTCTCGAGTTTCATCAGGTTGACATGGGGATAAGAAATCCTCACTGCTTTTCTTTTGAAAGCACAATTTGTATTTAGGCTACTTTGCTTATTGTACCCTTTTCATGTTGACTGATTTTGCCTTCCTAACTTTATAAAATCACTGTTTCATGTGGTCTACTACTATTGCAGCTGCTTTCAATTTTCTTTATCACTGCCAGGTATGTTGTCAAAATAGCATTCATGTGAGGAGTCACCTTACTTTATCTTTTGATTTTATTCATTGTGATTTTCATGCATGTCCATGTAAATGGTTTAAATATATTTTTTAGTTTATTATCGGTGACTGTTGCAGTGTAAAACAAATGAAATGGCTGTTTTTTTTCCTGGTCTGTGTGTGTGTGTCTTTGCAGAATTGTTAGAAAAGGATCATTAAATCCTTTCAATCAAGTACAGATGAACATTTAAAAAAGTAACAAACAGTAGATTCAGTGAAGCAGTCGAAGTTAAGTCAGTTCCTTGTGTGTCTGTAACTTTAGTCTGAATGAACAGATTGACGCTTTTCATTGGCCTACTTAGAGCAGTGACTGTACGTGTGTCTGGAAGTGTTGCTGTTCCCTCCACTTAGCTGATATTACGTAGTGTCTTCGTGTATGATGTGGACACTTACTAAAGGCAAAGGTGTGTAACATGTCACTGTAATTAATTTCTTGCAGCTGGTTTTACATTATGAGTCTAGCTCTAGTCTATTGTGAGTCCTTCTCACAAATCATATCACGCAGGACAGCTTTGTTTAGGTGCACAAAAATTCTGCTAATGGATTGAATTGAAACATTTGAAAGGCTTCACTTAAGTTATTAATTTGCCTTTTGGTGCATTTATTCAGAAATAATAGAACATGAGGTTTCTTTAGATGAGAAGCCCATGTGTCGTGCTGTTCCTGCAGTTTGTTACAAGAACTAGGATGAACAATGAGGCAAAGATGGAAAGAGAAAAACAATAACTGATGCATAAATACTGTAACACCGCCAATATTTCACAGTGCAATCTGCCAAATCCCCATATTGATACGCTCTGCTCTGACCAGCCTGGTCTCAATTCCAACTCATCAAAGTTGTTAGGGGTTGTTAAATGTTAGTCACATTTAGTTTTAGCAGAATAGGCAAATTTAAAGTTGTGAGCCCAACATCACCAGTGCATATAATCAATTATCTGACCAATTTCTACTGAAGGTAATAGAAAGGTTGAAAGTTACAACATGTTCCATATCAAGAACCCACTTAAATTGACCCTTTTAGTTGACCATGCAGAGTTGCAGCGTGCAGTAGGTATTTAGCTCTTTGACTTTAGACCGTGTGGCTCTAAAAACAAACTCGTTATATATTTGGGTTGTTTGTCTTCCAGGCGTGTGGTGTAATAACTCTTTTGCATGCTCATGCTCACTGCTGTTTTGGGTTGATGACCTTTCTGTGCTGTTTAACTCCCAGAATGAGACACAGCTTGTAGGCAGAGGCTTTTTTTTAATGAGGAGGTGAACAAGTTCAGTGCTCCCTTGGCTAGAAAAGGTCTTGTGTCCAGGTTGCGATTGTGACCATATTATTGAAAAGTCAGTTGCATGTTTGAACGCGTTAAGTTCTTACAAACCATCATGAAAACAGCAACATCTTCTCCTGTGCCTTTCCTTCACTCATGAAAAACCCGTGGAGGCAGTTAATTAAATATACATATTAAGTGGCTGATGTGAGAGCTCTTAAGGTTTTCTTATAAATTATGTTGCCATATATTAACTGTTGCAACATTTTAGACTCAATACGTTTCATTCACAAGCGGTGGTTGTGTTTTTTACGGGATGGGATGAGATGAGACAGTTGTGCATGAATAATGAGGCATAACGGAAAATTATTTGGGATTTAATAGACCTCTATCCCAGAATAAGTTCATCTCTGTATCAATATTATATGTTGAAGTCATTCACTGGAGTTTTGATCTCATCCGTCCTTTTTGATCCCAGTCAATTCAAGTTGCAATGTTTTTTTCATGTTGTTTGTTACTTTGTCCTTATTGGAACTGTTTTAGGAGTGCATTGTTGTCCACCTGCACATGTAGAATATACGGAGAGCTGGTTTTGTCTCTCTAACTTGCCGACAAACTCTTACAGTAAATCATGTGCACCTCAGCCGCTGTAAAGACAGACTGATGAAGCTGATTTGGCCTTTGAATCATGCATCAGTAGCCAAGTGATGTCAGATAACCTCCTGTCATGCCCCCAGTGACTCTTTGTTGACCCCTCACTCAAAATGGGTCTGTCGGAAAGTATTAAAATTCCTCTGTCCCCACTGTGAAGACATAACAATCTCATGACGATAATAAGCACTAACTGAGCTTTAACACTGGATGTGTGATGATAGGTTTCCTTTGTAATTGTCAGTGATGACAAAAGTGACATTTATTTGACTCCCCTTAATATGAAGGCTTTTCTCAGTGAGAATTTGCCCCTAAGTCACATCTGCAGCTAGAGATGTGTGGACGAGGACACAGTAGAAGCCTGAGAAGCATTTAGGATCAAACTGAACCTGATGCTTGAAGCATCCCAGAGCAACACTGGAATAAAAAACAAATAGTTTTACAATCACAGGGCTTTGACCTCAGCTGCAGACACTCTGATGCAGAGACTTAATGAATGCATATTGATGATTATTCTTTATACATTTTGCACCATCTCTTTCTATTCAGGTGTGCTCTGCTTTGTGTTCTTTTGGGAGAAATGCTGAGGAGCAAAGACCAAGCTGTGGTATTTGATGCACTGGGAGTGATTATTTTTAATATTGATAGAATCTTAGCCTCCCCATTAAATTGACACTTAAAAAAATGTACAGTTTGGTTTATTTGCATCCGATTGCCCGGTCATATCAAACATCTTCATCGTCAAAACAAAAAATTCCCCACAACCGGTTATAAGAGGATGTTTCCAATGCAATGTGAGACTTTATGTCTATTTCTCACATCTAAAAGCTCTCACAGAACAGTGCTTTTATATGCTACAACACCCACAAGTTAAAGGGTCAAAATCACTTGAACCTTTCAGCTTAAATTATGAATGCTCACTGAGCTGTCTATTAGCATCAGGCTGTTCAGTCTATGGTTTGAATGTCGTGAGCTTGTGTGTAAAGTTACAGTCGATTAAGTTCACACACCTGAGTTCACCAACTGCACGTCTGTAACGCAGGTGTCACTTCCAGAATAAAGAGCTAGCAGCAACACAAGCAACTAAAACTAGAGGTAGCTTTTATTATGTGTGTGTGTGTGTGTGTGTGTGTGTGTGTGTGTGTGTGTGTGTGTGTGTGTGTGTGTGTGTGTATGTGTGTGTGTGTGTGTGTGTGTGTGTGTGTGTGAGGGACAAAAAGCAATGAAAACAGAAAGTGTGTTTATTTCTTCTTCTGAAGACATGTTAGGTTATTAATTGCCAGAGATAGCTCCATTTAAACTGATGGAGTGTCTTTCCTGTCTTGGTGACCGGATGCTGTGGAAGTCCCCCAGAGACAAACTCATCCAGCTGAGATTAAATTAGGATTCATCATCTCGCATGCTCCTTTTTTTTTTTCCCTTTCTCTTTCATCCTGTGTGTGTGTGTGTGTGTGTGTGTGTGTGTGTGTGTGTGTGTGTGTGTGTGTGTGTGTGTGTGTGTGTGTGTGTGTGCGCCATTCAGTTTATGTGAAGCATGTTTCAGACTTTAATCCCTCTGAGAATGAATTCCTTTGAGATGGCCATTCCTCTTCCCTGTACAGTAAAGCTGTCCTGAGACCAGGCACAGCTGTGGGTTTCACCTCTTAAACAGAACATGTTATTGTTCAGCCACGCTGTGCTTGCCATTGTAAGATTAATTTAAGGCTGAATGCATCTAATTTTTAGGCTTTTTGAGACAAAGAATTAAAATGCCACTGCATTCAGAAAGGGATGGAAATCAGATCTTAATCAGAACTCATGATCCAATCTGCTAATCAATTCTCTATGTTGAATACATCATGCTACCATTTGCACCAAACACATTTTGCAATATGAGTTTAAAAGCTGGTTATGTGGTTTATTCATTGTTAGTCATATTCTTGTGTTGTGGTTTAGTGAACTAAATGAAAATGAACTGAGAAAATGAAATGTAAAAATGATAGTCAACCTCAGTACTAACAAAATGTCTGCCGTTGTCATGTGTCATTCTTGTAAAATGAACATCTGTGTGTTTAAAGCAATGCTTTAACGGTTGTTTGTATATTTAATATATTAACATTCATATATTTGTTTCATCCTAATTAAAATAAAAATCGATTTGAACAACTTTCTTACTTTCTTTAGTGGAAACACAACTTCTACTCTAATATGCTCTCGCTTTCTTGCGGAGAAAGTTGAATCCATATCATTGAATTAAATCTTCACAGACTTTAACCTGAATTCCTCCCTCTGTCTTGTCCTTTCCTTCGTCCCCCTCTCCCTCTCTCTCCTGACAGCCTTTCCCGGCTGCGAGCGGGGCCTTCATGGATTCTCCGTACAATGGCAACACGTCCCTGCAGACGTCCACCTCCAACCTCAACGCCGGCTACTCTCGACCCTCAGAAACAGAGGATGATGGGAAAGTGTCCAGTGACACCATTTGGTTGTGGATCGCTGTGCTTGCAACCATTGGCAACATAGTGGTGGTGGCTGTGGTGTGCGCCTGTGCCTTCTGACAAGATGGAAGAGAGGAGCAAACAATACTGCTGCCGTCTGATTATGGGAAATATTGTATATTCTGGAAATATGTTTTTCTTCAGATATGTAAAATAGCCTCAATTTTAGATTCTATTTTTTTTAAGTCTTAAAGGGGAATTTGCATTAGATCATTATTTATTTTTTCAACAAATTGAAGAGAGTACAAATATTAAACTACAGTTAAAATGGGAAATGCAAAACTATTTATTGATTAATTTAAAGCATCAGACTGAAATATTGATCTGATGGAGAAAAACTTTTTTTCCTGTTCAGTACTACAATTAAACAATATTAAATGAAAAGCCACAACAATTAAAGTTGAACAGGTTCTACAATGGCTACTGAAGCAGATCTTACTTTAAATACTATAATAACAACCACACACACAGAGACAGACATGTATATACTGTGTGGCACATTCTATCTGACTAACCAGAACAAAAGGTACCCAGCACACATTTGGATAAACCAAATCAAGTCGACAGATTTACAGAAAGTTTAAAGACAATCCTGCCATATTATTTTGAGTTACTGGAGATGCCTTTCCTAAGGAGAGCTTTACCCATTGAGATTTTCTCTGCTTGTTAGCTACCAGCAACCTTTCAATCACAATAGTCTGAAATGATAAGGAGTCACCATAGCTCATCAATAGCTTTACACTAACATTACATTAACAGGTTTCCTATTTCATCCATTGTTTTTTTTGCGCAAACCAGATATACCACCTGGATGACAACAGTCAAAACCCAAAAAAAACATATGACAATATGTGTGTTTTAATCACCGGCAAAGTAAACGGTTCCAATCAGATACACTTGTCTTCAGGTTTGCCCTTTATATGGGTTGAGACTCTAATTTGGTCACAGGGATGATTATTTTTGCCTCCATGTGAACACAATATTAACATTTTTTAATGAGCATCAGTCCCAGAGCAAAATACTAAATTTATTCATTTTGGATTCCAGGCTAGCGGTGGCCTTAACGTAATAATACTATACTTGGCTGGTCAGTTGGTTTTGCAAGCCAAGCTGGTGTTATATAAACCCATTCAGTCCGGGTTACACTACCGGCTCAGCAGAGGTCAGGAGGATTAGACAAGAAGATCATAGCTCGATCTCTTAGTGGGATCTGAAGGCAGAAAAAGATTGCCTGTTGAAGCTTGTAATTATGTGTGTGATTGTGTGATTTAGTAGTTAGAGAGGCTAGAGGGTTGCGCCCTGTAACGTCTTTACGATGCTCAACCAAAGCACTCAACTCCAACCTGTATTATCTATGCTATTCTTACTTAGTCGCTGTTGCGACGCCTGTCAGGCTTTCTGTTATTGCTCAGCAGTCAATGACAAGAATTATAGATTTACTACTTTAAACTCTTAGTGTTTAAAAAGTGGACCTCCGCTGTGGCTAGCCAACACGTGTAGCTCGTTTTAGAAAGGTAAAAGGGTAAAAGGGTTTTAAATATGTACTTGATCGCTACGATGTTGTGCTAAAAGTCTGAGGCTAAAGCTGTCGCCTACGTCACGAGACCCGAGTTGCTCCAAAAGTCTGCATCCTGATGTAGAACAAGGAAATGGAGAAAGTGAACAGTAAATTACGCTGATCTCATGCCGTGACTAAAGCTTATTTTTTAATTTCCTGTCGTTGATAGTTCCTTCTAGTGTCCGCAAACATCCACACTGATAGCCATTTTAAAAACTCCAGTTCATCGCATGTCTTGAATTTGAAGAAACTGTAGCGCCCTTAAAAAGCCCAGAGGAAACAAACTCCATTTAGAAAGGAGCAGGACTCAGCGGTGACTGAGCAGTGATTTGTTGAAATTTAACAAGCAAGGCCACAGAGGGGAATCTCTTTCTGTCCGGGTTACTCTACCCCATTATAAGGATAAATACATCATTAAAAGGGCAGGGCCATTCACTTTCATCTCTTCAAATCACTCTGATTGTTGGTGAGGGAATGAAATCTCTTTAAGCTGGTAGGGAAAAGCCAAGGGTGGGTGATGAAAAGGCAGAGAGAGGACATGGAGCTACAAAATGAGTAAGAGGAGGTCAGAGGAGGTCAACAAGTAATGGGAACAAATTTAAACTGGACGGTAGGAGAAGAATCAAATACCACCTTTGTCCATCAACGCATTGTAAACTCTAGTCTGTCTGCAGTTTGGCGCGAGGCAGGTACAGTGGATTTTGGGCTTTCTGCCGTTAACGATGCTGATGAGACTGAACCAAAACAGTAAAGCTTTGGTCCAGAAAACCAGAACAACAAGCTGAAAGACGCTTCAAAGTGGAACTGCAGAGTGATCATTCTATTTGGGTTCATCATTATGAGCGACCCCTTACGCATACAAGTAGTCTGCTGATTCATAGAGGAAACATTCATAGTAGATGCTTTAATTTAACAATATTTCCCGACCCTAGCACTTTTGGGCCTAAATTGAACCAAACTCTAACAACGGCAGTGTCAAATATCTGTTTTAGAGGCACTGACGTCATCAGGCCATAGGCCACTCGTTAAAATGAAATCAATCAGTAGTTATTTATGCATTACTGCCATTCACTGTGTTGTCTCAAATGACAACATGTCAGCATACTTTCATTTATTATGTAGTTTTAACGCAGTCTAGTCAGAACCAATCATGCAGTCAGTGTCTTCTACTACATGTGTGTTTATACCAGTGGCGGGCCGTGCATTTTATACCTGGACCTTCACTGCTGTCCTGCAGCTGAAACACAGCTACGGTTATTATTTGTTTCGTGTAAAAATGAAGCCAACACGTGTAGATACACTAACTGCAGAGAATACGCCGAGAGTGCGTCTCCTCTCTGCTCTGACTGCTGCGCGAGTCAGAGTTGTATTTCTTGAATACGTTTTAATGCGTTTGAGGGCTGAAAATGTCCGCTCGGCAGAGGCAGCAGATATTGGGATTGTCACCGCCCAACATGTCAGGCTAGCCCACTGACCAATCACGTATGGCTAGGCCAGCTAGCAGGCTCTGACATGTCAATCAAAGAATACATGTCAACATGTCAAACTAAAGATCTGATTGGTTGAACACTATGACAATCAACAATATCGTCCCCATTCACTTAAACTGCACATGGATTCACTTGTGAGTCTGCAGGCCTCGGGCCTCTCTTCTTACCTCGAGACACAGAGGTGAAATCTGATTGGATAAAAGCTCTACTTAAAACAAGCTGCACTGGAAGCAGAGCAACTGAGGAAGACAGCGGTGCAATGAGAAAATAAGATAATGGGAAAAATATTTTTATAAATTATAATACATGTAGTGTATTTAAGAATAAATATTAAATTATAAAATAGCTATAACTTTGTGATTCTGTTTAGGCCAGCAGAGAAGGCCTTGCAGGCCCTGACGGCCCACCACTGGTTTATACATATACATGCACATGCATTTCACTATCTCAGCCTGGGAAAGCCGCGTCATTGTCCTGTCAGTCCTCGGTAGAGTAATGAGCTTCCTATCTGTTTTTTTTTTCCTTTGTCCCCTCCCTCGCTTGTTATTCCAGAGGGAAGTGTGTCCTCGGCGGCCATTAGAGCGGTCAGAGCAGATCGTATCTCTGTAGTTGACTTTATTAGATCATTTTACAGACAGAATAGAGCCAACTTCAGCCGTCGGAGACATAGATATATTCTAAAGGAGCGGACGTAGATATAATTTGTAACATTAGTCATCTGAGACATAGACTGGCGATGACTACACGTGAGGTAAAAAGGGAAGATGTGGGAGATGGAGCAAAGTGCTCATTATCGTTTCCGCCATTAGTGCATTCCCTTATGAAAACTGTCAGGGAAAGGGACATTGTATAAGAGTGGGATTGAGCAAACGAGGGGAAAGGAGAGACAATAGTTGGAGACAGGACAGAGGTGGTGTTAGGACCAAACAACTACCAATCTCAAACCAGAAGTTTAAACTCTAAAGCCTTTTTTCATTTTGAATTTAATTTAGCCATATTTCAATACTATAACAAACAACAGAGAACACAACCATACAGTACTTTCCCACAATATTTACAGAGCAGAGTATGTTTGTGGTCCCCGTGTGGTCAGTCGAAGATCACGTGTTCACCCCATACAGCTTACGCTAACCAAATCCATCGCCGTCCAATCAGCTGCCAGATTCGGAGGAGGCATGGACCTACAGTATCAACCAGTTCGATACCATCAATGTGTTTCTGCCAAGCGACCCCAAGCGACTCAGCGGACTCCACAAAGAAGAAAGCATGCAAACATGAGCATCTGTTACTATGAAATGGTGATCTACAACACCCTCCAACCAGACGGCTTCTTTCATCTTGTTACTGCTGACACTACCTGCCTGCTTCACATGGAAATATAGGATCTACAGATCTGCCAACCCAGAAACCCCAGCTCCTCAACCATCCAAGCATCCGGAGGTGAGAAGTAAAGTACTGTAGTTGGTGCAGCAACCTGATGGAGGCCTTTGCTCTTAGTAGGAACATCTGCTGTGTGATTTTCATGCTCATTCTTTTTTTTCTCCTCTTGAAAAGAACAGCTCGTTAGCCGTATTACTGTAACATCACTCATTGAAAGTGACGAGCCAGTCCGCAGCAAACATTAGTCACCAAGTGCCTTCCTGCTTAAAATCAAAAGAGTTTTTACTCATCTAAGAGATCATCCTCCCCCCGGGGAAGATTTTAGTTCTTGCATTAAATACATGAGACACTCTGAAAGTAAATAAAGGAGACAATCACGCGGGAAATGACAAAACACACTTGTGTTGATTTTAAAGGGTGAATGATTAACAAACCGTAGAGTGCAATTTGTGTAAACTGAGTGATATGAATTGAGACATTGCATGTTAAATCTTTTAAATAGTAAACAGGTCTTTATAGTGCACAGTAATATTTTTAGAACTAAGTGAAACTTTTTGCTTTGGTTCACGTAAAAGAGAAGGTATCTTGCTAAATATACAGACTGTATTGATACTGTCTGCCCCCATGCAGTGCCATAGGAGAAAAAAACAATCCTCCACACTGGATATGAACCCAAGATGGCAGTATAACAAACCAAATGATCCAGCAAACTGACCTGACAGAGGATCTGAGCAGCAGGGAGTTCATATCTGCTCCCCTCAGAGTCTGACCCTGAACACATCAATGCATCTGAGTTTGTTTCACAGCTTCATCTTGGATCAGTTTGTTGGATTAAAAGTAGTCAAGTTTTTCAGCCTTTTTTGCCTTCTTTGAGGAATACTTAGGAATCGCTGTGGTCTGTTTTTCTTTTGTGTCATGTTGAACTATTCCTTCCATCTCTACCTCGGTCATCTCACACACCCCTCCTTTCATGCGTGTGAGGCCCCAGACCGTGAATCCACATTGTGATGCCCCTCCTCTGTACAAAAGACACACACACAAACACACACACTGTCCTCACCAGACCTCTGACTTGTTCAATCTTTCATCTCTTCTTCCTCCATCTGCCTTGTGTCTTACTTTATTTCTAACAAGTTCTCACTCCCAACTTGTCAAGATGTTTGTTGGAACATCCACCTCAGCTCTCACCTGCCCTGCATATGCTTCTGCGGTCTTTTTACTTCCTTGTTCATGAATCTGTGGATAAAATACAAAATAAGTTAATGGGATATCTACGGATTGCGGCACATTATTTTTTGTAGGTATAGCGAATGCTGGATGAGACCAGCCTGCTTGAAATAAGTCAACGTTGACCTTTGCTTTTCAGGACACAAACAGCGGTCCCCTGGTAGAAAGTTGTGTGTTTTTAGACTCAACTATCCACCCTGTCCTCCTGCCTGTGGGACTAAACCGCTCTTTATACTACTAAACCTGACTTCCTCCTTTACTCTGCCATAACGCGGCCATAAAGCCTCATAGTTTGCCACGTCTGGCCAGTGACCAAGCTTCCGTATTTTACGAGTTTGTGTGAGAACGGGCTACCATTTCCCTCATTGGACAATTATGTAACTCATCATTTACTAGTACTGTAATAAGGCGGCAGGTCAGAAAGCAACGTAGGGTTTACTAATATGCAGAAATGCAGGTGATTTCTTAAAATGATTCATTTATATATTTTTTTTATATACTGTAACATTATGGAGTTTGAAATGACCTGTGAAATAGAAAACGTAGTAGACCATGACAATAGAGAGCATGAAGATTTGCAATTTCCACAAGAGAGGCAATAGCTTAAAAACTGAATCATAAAACTATGGCGGCAAATGTCTTTTAACATTTGGACTTTTGCTTTGAAAGAAATATAGTGAATCTTTTTATTCTGCATGCTTTCTGCCTCTTTAGAGATCCCCTTCATCGACCTTCACAGAAGACAGACTGAAAACAGCTTGGAGGTGACAACCAGACTGGTCTGTCTGCCACAAACTGAGAAACTACATTGTGGCACTGACTTAGTGCTGATCCGCCTTTCTGGATTGTAAGAAAGAAGTGCACCTGGAGATACAGCGGTGTCAGGATGACCATGTTCTACATCATCATGGAGAATGGATTTGCATGAAGGGTGACTCTATCCCGAGGACGATGTGTAACAACTGCAGTGTGGTGACTTACTGATCTTTGCCAGATGAGAAGCCAAATTAACAAGGAAACGTAACAACAGCCCAACATGGCAAATGTCTCATAAAGGTTGTACTTGGCTACAGGTCCATAGCGCACTCTCGCTCAACAGCCCTGATAGCAAGGAGCAGTTGGAAGACTCCTTTCCTCCACCAAACATCTGGTACCAGAGTGGTACAGAGTTACATATTTGCTTAGATAGTTTGATCTCGATAATCAGGATATTTGGGGATTGTAGTTGTAGAGCTGAAGATTTCTCACCGTTCAAATGAAGTCCACTTTCACTTTTTTGGGGAAGACACTAAAAGAAGGTGGACTGAATGGATATAACTGATGATTTCTTGTGTGGACGACATGGGACTTGAAGAAAACTGTGATTCAACCTTCAATGCAAAACTTCTCTTAAAAGTGATAAGATAACAAAATAGTGCAGCCATGAAACTCGCTGAGGAATGGATGATGTATTTATGACATGGATGGCGTTGGAGGCTTCATTGTGACGACTAAAGCCAAAATGTTCAAAGTGAGAAAGACGTTCTACAGATGTTTTAACAAAAACGAGTTATAAAGTACATACATATTGTGCATACACTCACTTAACACAGACGGGTAATGATAGATGAGGATGATAAAACAAGTGCAGACAATTTAAGAAAATGATCACTGTGCAAATATAAGACGGAAACGGTATGACTGTAAACATCTGCAGGACCGTATAGATGGAGAAAAACAAGAATAGCTCAAAGTTAAATGTGAAGATGCTACCATTGTAGCATTATGTGTACCTCATATGGCTACCAGCAGATTTCTCTCTTTCCCATTACTGTCCTCCTTGATGGAGTAAAGTGTTTGCCTCTTCACGAGTACCCGTCAGTCATTTTGCACTTCTGTAAAACAAATAACATCTGTGGTTTATTAGTTAATATATGATCGTGTGTTGGGGTTTGGCTTGACATTTATTTTTGTATATATGTTTTAAGTTCTATTCGAGGAATTCCTCTCTTGTACATTTTCAATCACGCCATGACAGTTCCTCATCTTCAAAGGAAGTTTTGACCTTTTTACTTTTGACTTCTGTAATATAACTTCAATAAATTGATAAGAATGTGAGGTGTGTGTCCGTCCCATCGGGTTTGTTTATAAATGCTTGTTACATCCACCTTATGGCAAAATTCAACACTGACATTAATCCATTTGCACTGCCCTTCCTCATAATTTACTTGATTACAAGAAAGGCCAGTACAATTGTAGAAGACAGAATGGGGATTAATTAGTGCTAATAAATCTCACTTTATTAGAGACGCATTCCTATAATTGGTCTTCTAATGTGTATGTATGAAATGATGTATTCAGAATGGTTGGTCTTAATTTCTACCAGTGAATGTGAAATGACAGGACTTCCTCCTGACGCTGACTAAATGTTAATTAATGGTTATATGGCTTCATCTTTAATTATCTTATCTTTTCTGACCTAATAGGATCTCAGGTTATCCTGTTTAATGGAATGACTGCAGCTCCATTAAAGGAAGGTTAGACGAAGTGTCATTCTCCAGTAATATTATTGCATCATCTTAATCAGAAATGAAAAAAATACATTCATAGCTCAAAACTTTTGTAATGAAACTTTTGTATTCTCTATTTTGTTAAAGCAGAATTTAGTACAAATATTTCCCCCCCTTTCCCCCTAAGTCAAACAGAACAACAGACGTTTTCGTGAATATGACTGGATGTTGCTGACGTTTATTTTAATATTCTGATTGCATGATTTCAATATTATTGAGAATAGTGGCTACGCATAGTGTTTACATTTTTCTTATTACCGGCATGTTCATCACTAAATATCATCAAATATATGATTTCAGGTCAGTGATGTCCAAACTAACTTGTAATCAAATTCCAATAAATGTAGGATTTCTGCACTTGGAATATAATATATTAATGTTATTTTAATGTACTCTCTTTAAAAGACCTCTCTGTCATTCATCATTACTCTCATCTACTGTATGGCAAAGACTAATGACAATACACAGTTCTGGATATGCTTAATGGACTAAATATTCTATTGTGTGTGCTTTTTTATTTCCCGTAAGGCATTGTATCGGCGAGTGCTTTATATGTTTTGTATTTTGGCCCTTCAGGCGATCCCATCTGTAATCCTACAAGGCACGGCTGTCGTTGTGGAGATGAGAGATTGTCAAACACATACAGATGAATGAACTCATGCACACACATTGGAGAAAAACTGTCCTGTACACACACACACACACACACACACACACACACACACACACACACACACGAACAACATACACTCACAAGGAATCTTATTTAACACTGATTGATTAGGTTTTTTTAAATGACTTCTTTCGAAAGTCCCATGTTTGTTTGTTTAATCAGTTAGAGATTATTTTACAATGAATAGTATTTCTGTTTGATTTTGACCATTTTTTCTTCTTTTTACTAAAATGGTATGGCTTTTCATTAGTGTGGATGGAATGGATGAATATGGCAGTTTGAGATATGACACCAGTAAAAGATGAAAATGAAAGTGAGTTGAGTGTTTGCCATGACCAGCCTGGGGAAGAGAACACCAAGAAATGTTTCTCTAGACAAAAGATATGTTGACCTTGAAGAGAGGATCACATGTCTTCACGAAGACCAAATACAGCAAATTATCACAGGAAAACAGTGAAGATGTCTCTTGCCAATAAAGTAAACCAATGTGTTGGCCTTCATTTAAAGTGCAAATCTTGGACAAAAGCCAAGGCTTCATCTGCTGGAAGGCAAATAAGAAACTGTTTTGGCTGCATAGTGACAAAAACAGTGATCACTGGCCTCTTTGGCAGTACATTTAATCCAGCACGAGGGCCCTGCCAGGAAAGGAGGGAGGGATTAATGAATGATAAACAAAGACAATGACCGATGAGCAGACTGTTGTGGTAAAATGATTTAGTATGAATAACTCCTCACTTCTGAGAGCAGGACTGCCTGACCTAACAGACTTATCTGTGAAATGAACAAGATGTTACCAAGAAGCCATACACAAGAATTATTCATAGATTAGAATTTACAGATTCCACAGTTTTCTGCATCGGATGACACCAGTGAACACATTTCCATCTGAAATGATATACTTTGAGTCCAAAAAGTAAGCAGTTAGAGAAATACATTTTATTATGAAAGAAGACAATGTGCAATTGTAAAAAAAAAAAATCATTGACCAATAATGTGCGCAGGATATTACAATTATCTATAAACACATGTTGGATGACTTGTTTTGAGTTAAATTTGCATTTAAGATGTTAATGAAATGCTCTTTTAAATAGTATAATTAACTGAGCTATGCCTATTTTTAGAGGATAAAAACATCTGTTATACAAGAGATCTGATGTCTTTGTCTTCTTGTGCGTCTTACACACACACACACACACGCACACACACACACACACACACACACACACACACACACACACCATTGTTTTTATTGAATAGCTGTACCAGTCAGGCACAAAGATGTCTATATATGGTGTGAGAAGGAAAGAGTAAAGTAAACTTAGCTCTCTAATTCTCAGTTTTTCTTGGCAAAATGGCACTTTGGTTTTACTGTCACACTGTCACTTTACCAGCCAGATTGGCTGAGAGGAAAGTGAAGTCTGTGCACGAGTAAACACTGCAGCAGGAGATGAGGTGGTCAGTCTTGATGGTGAAACAGTACAGTTAACTTTCCCTTCTTAGACCAACATTACTAGCTTGGTAAGTCATTGAAGAGGAATAACAACAACGGGGCAACAGTCTTGTATTTGGTAAATAAGGGTCCTCTACTTCCTGCATTACACTGATAATCCACAAGAGGGCAGTTGAGGTGCCAGGCAGGTTTGTCAGGTAAAAGCCACGACAGTGTGTGGCTGGTATTGTTTTCACCTCAGAGTCTGCGTGCGAGTCATCAAAATGTGGTCGTGGAGAACCCTACTGTAGCAGGATTTTGTTTACATGATCGCATCACAACCGTGCAAGGTTCAGTCACAGAACTTTACAGGTGTGTAGTTGAGATCAAAACGAAGGCAGAGTTTGAAGATGGGTGTAGTCCAAAGTTTGGAATGGTTCTAAAAGTAGGGGGGTAGGAAGAAGAGAAGGGGCCATTGGTGTGATCCCATTGAAAGATGGTCTCAAGTTGCTCTTGTTGATGATGTTGAGGTCTCAGAAACTTGTGTATCAAATATAATACAAATGGCGTTATAGGCTTAACAGTTGTGACAGACAACTAGATTATGTACTAAGACAATGAAAGTGTGTACTTGTGAGTGTGTCATAACTAACTGTCCTCTGGTTGACCAGAGAACAACCTCGAGAGTTGCAGCAACAACGGCTAACTTAGTGTGTGTGTCGGATAATAAAACAGAGATAGAGACACAAAGTCTGAGTCAGTGTGCGAGGTTGCCTTGGGGCTTGTGTGTGTGTGTTTGTGTGTGTGTGTGTGTGTTTGTGTGTGTGCGTGCATTCGTCTTTTCCAGTCCAGACTGACTCACTGACTCAGTCATTCTAAAGATTAGCACATTTTACAAGTATAAACACTGTTTGCGGGAAACGTTTTTTAGTTGTTACGTGGCACAAGTCGGATCAAGTCTCAGCAGATCTGATCTTCTCATGGCTTCATAAGCTTGAAGACTTTCAGTTTTGGATGTAAACTCCCCAAAAAATCTAGATACTCATTAAAGCTGTGGTTAATTATGATATACTGATATTCTGAAGCAGGAAGATAATCTTCTGAGATACCATGTGTGATTAATTTAAACAACGTAGTACAGAAATACCAAAAGACCTGATGTTTTTGGTAAATTTGTCTATTATCCTAATCTGATGAGATCAAAATAGTTACACAACCATGAAGTTACACAACGTGATAAAGTGCCCATCGATCTATTTAATAGGGAACGTCTGGCTGTAGACTATGTTTCTATCCGTGAGTGCAGAGTGATAACGTGTCTGACAGACAACCAGATGGGAGTCACTCTCTGATCTGAAAGGTGGCTGGGCAATAATGAGACACAGATGGTAGCAGTATGCCTATATACACACACACACACACACACACACACACACACACACACACACACACACACACACACACACACACACACACACACACACACACACACACACTACACAAACCAAATGCAAGTACACACACTGCTCATCCTTTAGTCTAGAATATGCTCAATAGAATTTCACATTTCATTAACATTTTGTAAAAGACGTGGTTCAGTTGGAACCTGTTAAGATATGAAAGGAAATTTCATTTACATGCAGATACTGTATAGTTTCCAAGAAGCTGCCTCATTAGTCAAAAAACACAAATGAGCGAAAAAAAAAGAACTAAACGGCTATTTGATGGCCACATGTCATATTCGTTATCCTGTATTTGCACTCTCCATCCTCTTCATTTTAAACACTGTAAGCTCTTTTCATTTTTAAACATATATTTTACTTATTTTTATTGTAAGTTTCTACTTCATATTTAAGATGGTTAACAAGCAGTCTTGTGACTGCAATGCTAAAAAAAAAAGCCTACTTGTCAATAAACCTGATTTTGATTTACGCCAGTGTTAATAACAAATATTGATTATAGCCGCATTAGACAAAATGCAGAGCACAACCATGTGGAACAGGACATCAGTTTTTACAGCGCTTTAACTTATTTGTTAGACTGGTTTCTGTGCTGGTTCAGGAGGAAGTTAATGCAGCTCCTGCTTATTATATTAAGATGCAAATGTTGCCCGGCTTTGTTCTTCAACAAAAGATTTGGATTTTTGCCTGGAGAATCCATTGGTCTCTACTTGCAGCACACGTCCTGATTCATCTGACCACACACACACACACACACACACACACACACACACACACACACACACACACACACACACACCAGTGAGTCTGTCTGGAAACGGGAGAGACAGAGAGGAGGTCTGGGAATGCTGAAGGGGGGAGCCGCGAGAGAGAGGAGAGGTGGAAAGTTGCAACTTCAGGGCAATATAGACCACATGCTATGGGAAGGAATGCACGTGTCTTTGTAGGAGAGTGAAAGAGCAAATGAAAAGAGGAGGAGGAAAGAAGCGAGGAGGGAGGGATCTAGGCTAAGTTCTGCAGCGTGGCTCTGTGTCTGAATGAAAGAAGCTCTCTCTCCCACTCTGTCCTGCTGTCCGTATGTATACGGCTCATGTCTGCTGCAGCGAGTGAGCACATGTCCAGAGCAAACACAGCCAGACTCTCCAAGTGACTTCAAGCTGGAAGTCAATATTTTTGCAGAAACTTCGGCTGAAGGGGCAACTGACATTTTTTTTCGCTGCTGGAATACTTCTAAGCAATGTGACTGCTTTTCTGAGCATTCATACAATAACTTTTTAGAAATGACCATGTGATGGACATTAAGTTTCAGTAACTGGAAGACTTGGACACTCTTTCAAGAAATTGTGTTGTGATCCACAGGTATTTTTGCTAATACTACTACAGTAACAAGGACTGGATCTCTCCACATCATCAGGACTTTGGGACATTGGTTCTGCCAACCTCAACACCCCACCCGGACAGCTGCACTGCAGATCTTCTAACCATCAAAAGAATTCTGTGGACCTGCTAGACCTTACTTAACCTTATTTACACACATCACGAGGGCAGCTTGCCAAAAAAAGCCTGATGTCTGGGTTTTGAGCGCTTTGCCTGTCTCTGGCCAACTTGCAGGCAGGTGTGATGCTGGGTCAGTGTGTTTGATACACACATTCACACTTCTACACGCACACACACACACACGCACGCACACACACACACACACACACACACACACACACACACACACACACGGTTGCCTGAAACAGCAAAGACCATGCCAGACATCAAAAACTTTAAGAAAAGCTAACTTTGAGTCTCACACCAGTGCTAGACAGATGTTGGTGGAGATGTCCCATTTGCATTGTCCAACAACAAGGCTTCCCTCTTCTCACACATTACAGTGAAATATCACATCCAAGCTGCTTTGAGCCGATATCCTGAACTGACAGACAGCATATTCACATCATGACCCTACAGACCTGTAATTTGCAGCAGGTCCTTGTCCCTCACCTCCTTCTCCTCGTCCTGCTGCTGCTCCTCCAGGCCTGGCGGGGGTGCTGTCACCCCCAGTGTTTGGACTACAAGCCTCCGTTTGAGCCCCGGCAGCCACTGGCTTTCTGTAAGGACTATTCCAAGTTTGGATGCTGTGATCTGGAAAAGGATGAGGAGATATCAGTCAAGTTCTACACCATCATGGACAACTTTGACCATTCAGGTTATATGGCGTGCGCCCACTACATACGCAGCATCCTCTGCCAGGTAAGCATAAAGCATAAGTAAAAGAATTATCATATGTGATTATGTGTCCATACTCTCCTCTTCCTGGGCATCCAGATGTTCAAGGGAGGGATATTATCTGTTATTAATTGCATTTGAGTATGTGACTGAATCCATGCCTTTGTACTGGAAACATACACCGTCTCTAAAGTCATGTTCACAGTGCAATCCACATTAATCCAGCAATGTGCAGTGACTATATCGGATGTTTGCAGTGTCCAAGGTATTACACCACAATGTCTTAAAGAATAGCACAATGTGCATTTTTGAGTTTATTCCTCTGGTTTGTTTGGTCAGGTTACAATGATGCCATTTACATTTCAGTGGGAAGCAAATAACCACACAAAGCCCGTCTGAAAGGACACTCTGAAGGAAACTGGTGTGCGGTTCGTCAGTAAGAATCCGATCTCAACGATGTACCGACTCGTTTATTGACATCTGTAAACCAGCACTTACTCGTGCTTGGAGAGCTCGACCGCAGTCTTAACTATTGCATTTTGATGGGTTTGCTTGTAATTGCGCTGTGGGAACCTAAACAAGCCAAATAATACAGTGCAATAAAGCAACCTTTTCAACTCTGGTTTGGAATAAAGAACATGAACTAAGCATTTGATTTCAACATTACAACTAAACGCAGAGGACATAGTGTTAGCCAAAACACAGTGCCAGATATGCGATAAGAAAATGTTGCACTACACAAAAGGACTGACTTGAAATTGTCAAACAACAACCTGAAAGAACTCACTGGCTTACAATTCCTCATGTGGGCAATGCATGCAGTAAATCCACAAAGAGCTACTGCTTCATCCCTTCCAGATTCACAGAAAACCTTTTTTTAGTATTTTCTCTCACACGAGAGGCAGACAGAGACATAAGTTAGCAGAACTCCAGACTCAGAAGCAGAATGACAGCACAATTTAACAACACATTTACTTTACTCTTTGGAAATCCTACAAATTACGTGTTATCGGTTTAACTACATGATCAGAAGATCTGGAAGGATTTTAATGTTTTGGGCTTCTAAAATCAAGCATATCCAGTCTTTCTGTTGTGGTTTGGAGACTGAAATGTACTGATTGTGAATAACACATTCTGTGCAAGGAAACCACTCTGAATTAGTTAAAAAAAGTTACTTTGTTAACAACACAAAAACGTCTTACTTTTACAGTGCTTGCATTCCTTTTAAAAGCAATCACTCGTACTGCATTAGCCAAACAAAACTTTCTTCAGTGAAATGTTACACTGATCATTGTATCAGTGATGCGGTAGAATCACAATACTGCAAATCCCTCCGAGTGGGATTGTGGTCTTTGTTAAGATGTGGGAATGTGATTTAAATTCAATCAGTATTTCCATATCAGTATCACTACGTTTTCATTTATTTTCTGAGCTCGCTAATCTTAGACAGATCCACCTCTCCTTCACTGGCAGAGTGAGCCTTGAAGCCGATCCCTGATTGCATAATTAGGTGCTGACTTTGCAGACACTAACTCCGTGCAGATGGTGTGCGCAAATTGAATGATAGATGCAGTGCAAATTTGTCCTGGCCCATATACCTCAGATAAAAGTTTCATTTTCAGTCTGTTTATAACACTTTCATCTTCGATATCCACGCCAAAACAAACTTAACTGCAAGTCTTCCTGGCAGTTTGACATCATATGCTATGTTGGGACAGTGACAAAACTCTTAAAATATAGGTTTCTATCATTGTGATAATTATAGCCCACTGTGGTTGTTTCCAAGCAATGCAGACTGTGTGTAACGACAGCACTGCAGATCACGTACGACTTCCCACAGTGAGTAGTTTGAGTACGATATAGCAACCAGAAGAACGTAAATATGTAAAGCTGAGGGAGACGTTCCGTACGACATTAAACGTGAAGCTACTTTTAGTAACAAGCTCCTAAACCTTTGCAGGCATAGAGTTTACTCATTTCTTAAATGATCGCAATCATCTCAAAGGTAATCACAAGTATTTGGGTACCAAACTTTTTCAGTCTTATCATATATTACAGTAAAAAAGTATTATATATACAGTATATTATAATAAAGTGCACTGAGCTGTGTGGCTGCTCTTTCTTTGAACTGTGATTGTTTATATTTTCATAAACACTTTGTTTAGATTTTCAAAACGTTCTTTGAAGCCCCACTCAGACGCACTTTGTGTTGTTTGAGGTAAAAGATGGTCTGGAGGTGGTCAAATGACCCCACTGCCAAGGTCCTTATCCTGGGTAAACTCACCACACTGAGGCCCTCTGTTCCAGCTTCGTGGCACAGATATCAATGAAGAGACAGACAGACATGCAGATAGACAAGTGGAGCAAGAGAGAGAGAGAGAGATAAAGAGATAAAAGGGGAAATTACTGAGTGTGTGTGTGTGTGTGTGTGTGTGAGTGTGTGTGTCAGGGAGACAAGAGGGAGATTGTCATCATCCCAGAGTTTAACTGACCAAACAAACAACCATTTCCTCCTCTGGCCAGGGGTACAGGATATAACAAGGTCCTGCAAGAGAGGGGCAGAGAGAGAGAAAAGGAGGGAAAGCAAGAAAGAGAGGCAGAGATGAAAGCAGGGAAGATAGATAAAGACAGAGTGAGGCATAGATGAAACAGAAAAACAGGCAGAGAAAACGGAGATCAATACACTTCAAAACGGTTTAAAAGTGAAATTGTATCGTGTGATTGTATTAGAATTACGTGTTGTGGCGTGTGCGTGTGTGAGTGAGTATTTTTCATAGGAGTGAATTCAATATTTAAAATTGAATAAAACAACAAAACCTGAGGCCAATTGAAGACATATAGTGAGCACGTAGCGGAACAACAACAGAACAGTGAATTAATTGTTTCCCCTGTTGCATTTTTAATATGTGCCCTTGCAGTGTGTGCAGGTTTTATGCTGTTCTCTCGGCCGGTGTAGCTTGCTGTGACAGCAGCACAACATTGCAGATGCACCATACCACAACAAATCTCAAACACATGCGGCATCCGACAATCATTTTTTTTACTTGTCCTTCTCGACAATCACAACGACTGAGCATTCAAATCCAGTAACTGACTCCAGTTGGGCCGGTCCTAGTTTAATAGGAAAGTTGAGGATAAGTTGCTTCTCTCCAGGTTCAAACATTTACCAGCCATCTGTCTTCTCTCTCCTAAATATAATATAACACCACCATGTGGACGCTTCATTGCAGTATGTGGAGTGAGAGGAAGGCAGAGTGAAAAAAAGACTTATTTTGCTGCTCAAGTTTGAATTTCTGTTTATTCTGAACTGTGCTCGTAAACACAAATTATAGTAGTTTAAAGTGGCTGCATTGTTAGGGAACAGCTGTTTGTACTTTCATGCCTTTATCCTGCCCTGTGATACTAAGAGCCGAAATAAGTCTCAGAACAATGGCTGGTTTTTGTCAGTGGGTCGAACAGTAGAGACACTGTCGACCAATGACGAATGTAGCTACTCTGTACTGTACCTTTTATCTTTATATGTCTCACATTTTCCTTAATATTAATACTACCAGACACCTTTATGTTGAACATTTGCATGCCTCTTATCATACAGTGTCCTACTGTATGATAAAGAAGATAAATCAAAGTGTAGGAAGCTATAAATGCAGTCAGTAAATCTAGCTTCCATCTGCTCCAGATCCCAGTTTGGCCCAGAAACTGCTTTCATTAACAGAATCAGCAGCTCAGACTGAATACAGCTTTTATTTTGCCCTGCAAAGCTGGTTCTCCCAGGAAGGCTCTGATCTCGGCCCAGCAATGTACTTTCATGTTATTTATGTTAGCTTCTCTTTGTCTCTTTTTTTTTTTGGTCAATAAGGATTTATTCATTATATTTAGGGGTTCCTTTGAGGTGAAGCAGCAGCTGAAGTTGCTTGAGGACAAAGTTAAACACAGGCAGACACATGAATGCTTAACCAAAGGGATTAAACAATGCCACATTAAAATAGGTTGAGTTAATTATCTCAAGGAGCCCACACACAGGAGTCCTGTGGTTACTCTCTCAACATTGTTTCGTTGGGATGATATGAGAAGATCAAACCTCAGGAGTGGACAGAAACGAGAAGACATGTTATCTGTTATCCAGTTTATTATCATGAAGAAATGATTTACATCATGGGGCCTAAAATAAATAATAAATACAGGAAATCAGGTCTGTACACAGAAATGTAGCAATTTGGATCTGCAATCAGCAGAGTGGAGGGAATCCAACACAGATCCCTTAAAACTGAATTAACATCGGAATATTACACAAATGTAATAATATGATATACTATTATTGTCCCCCAAAGTAAATTTGTCTTGGACTCAAATGCTGCACACATGATATGATACATGACATATTGTCTTAACATATAACTTCCTTCATATTAGTAATAATAGAGAAACATATAAACAAACCAACATGTACTAAAGCACATCACAGCCACATGTCACACACAGAAATGTGTAATGAACTTAAAGCACATACACACTCAGTCCCACGGACACAACACTTTCTCCCTTTTCCTACTCTCAAATATATCAATATTTAATAATGTGTCATATGGGGATTTTTGAGCTGGACAAGCACTAAGAAATAAAAGTTTCAATTATTTATAAGCAGTAAGATCCAGGTACAAGCGCACATACAGAGTGCACACATAAAGTTTGTTCTTGTGTGTGTCTGCATTTTAGTTTTCATTTTGTGCACTTTCTGTTGCAGCTGTGTGTTTGTGTATGTTTCCCAGATTTCATTTTTGTTATAGATACAACAGAATATTGGAAAACACGTTGTTAACACGTGTTTGTGAAAAGAAAAACAGAAGAAATACAACTTTTGTCCACAGTGACATTATCTTAAAAATCTTTTGGATCCTCCACTTACAAAGTTGTTTGAACAACAGCAGTAATGTCAATTTTTTTTAAACTACAGGCTAAGCGACTGTGAAACAAAGCAACAGAAACTTTCCATCTTTGGGAAATAAGAGACAACGGCCCATCTGCTTTCAAGGCGTACAAGGGCCATGCAGACTGTTAATAAGAGTTTGCCTAAGTTCTTCTGATGTGTGCTGAATTATTTAAACTTTTTGCATCCAGTTACTTTTTTTCTCTCTAAATGACTAAATGTTCTTTGGAAAAGTGAACTCATCCCTGAGCAGTAGGCACACAAAACACGACAGATACTGCACTTAATCAGAAGTCTTGGATCAGTTGACCTTCTAGTCAGTTGCTTGTGTATATTTGTGTTCTTTTTACGAGTGATGCGTTTGCTTTTTGTGCCTCGGTTCTCATTTTCCTGGTGATGATCTGGCACTGAGTGAAAGAGCACCAGTCAACCACACGGTGGTTTGGTTGTTGTGCCTGCAGCTCACCATTCTGGGTGTGGACAGTGTGGTTGTGACTTAATAACTGACTGGACCTTCCTGGGATCCATTTATACCAGGCTGCACTCTCAGACAGTCTCTATATAACCCAGGCCTGACCAGTCATAGTGAGGCGGTAAGGAGCTGCGGTGGAATAAGTGCACTCATCCTGTATTTATGTGATCCATACATGTCCTTAACGTTACCTCTGAGATAAACACATCGGCTTAAAAGAAGGCTTAATACGTATATATACACTGATGGAGATCTCCGTGAAGCAGAAATATAAATCTACACACAATGACGATGGCTTCTTTGTAACTTTAATCGTGAGTGAAGTTCCTTTTGTTGTTAAATCATCTTTCCTTTTGCAGGAGTGTTCTCCATACGCCGCCCACCTGTACGATGCTGAAGATGCAAACACACCCATGCGCATGCTGCCTGGACTGTGCGGTGATTACTGCTCCGACTACTGGCACCAGTGTCGGTACACGCTCAGCCTCCTCTTGGAGGACTCGGGGAACCCGCAGCAGTTTGCAAACCTGACTGCAACTTTGGAAGAAGATCGCAGAATGTTTTGCAATTTCCTGGAGCTGAAGGACAAACAGTACTGCTATCCTAATGTATTGACAAATTCAGGTATGGTGTATACATGTGGGACTAGATGTTTATGCTCAGCAGCTGGCACCGACACCCATTGAGATCAACTTATTTTATTACTTCTACTTACGTAAAATAGCCAACATGAACAAACAGGTTGTCATAGACCGCCAAAAATGAATGTCTTCATTCTCGATGGCAAGAACCTGAACTTGCGCTAACAAGACAGTCTAATTATGATTTATGAGCAGACATTGCCACTCCTTGCTAGTCTGAACATAAGGTTGACTGTTGTAGACATATGTCAAAAACAGACGCATGATTGAAACATTTGATTTTGACATGTATATCAATTGAAAGTAGTGTTGCAGTAGGTTGTACTTGCTGATGCTAACATTAAGAAACCTAGAGAAAGGAAGCTGTACTAAACTTGAATACAAATCCTCAACCCAATCTCTGTTTTTGTGTGCTTATAATGATTCATTAATCATATACGTATGTTTACTGCGGTCTTCTTTTCTCATCTCCTGTATCCTCTTTTCTGTCCCCAGAGCTAAATGCTAAACTGGGCTTGGTACGTGAGGATCCCAAAGGATGTCTGGAGCTGTGCTTGCAGGAGGTGGCCAACGGGCTCCGTAACCCAGTGGCCATGATCCACGCAAATGACGGGACTCATCGATTCTTTGTGGCAGAGCAGCTGGGTTACGTATGGGTCTATCTGGCCAACGGCTCCAGGATCGACCGTCCTTTCCTCAACCTCACCCGAGCCGTCCTCACATCGCCGTGGTCTGGAGACGAGAGGGGGTTCCTCTGCATAGCCCTACACCCGAGGTTCACACTTTCAAGTACATATTTGCATGATTCTCAATGGAAAAAGGTCACTGTGCCCATGTGTGAAGTGTTCTTCTGCTTCTTTTCTGTGCATAGGGTCACCACGGTCAGAAAAGCCTATGTGTACTACTCTGTGTCTGTCAAGAAGGAGGAGAGGATACGTATCAGCGAGTTCACACTGCTAACACACGATGACAACCAACTGGACCACTCCTCTGAGAGGTGATGAGAGAAGTCCACAGTCAGAGAAACACAAGTGGAAACAAAGAGACCTATGCCTCCGCATGAATGTATAAAGAGAAGTGGATACAGCTTAAGAGGCGGTGCCCTGGTCATTCATATGAAGGTTGCTCAGTGAATCAAAAAAAGTTTGACTTTCGAGTACAGAATTCAGAGGAAATTACCCTCATCCTCTGGCGATCTTACGCATGATTCCCCATAGAGCGAGTGCTCGTTCCTTTAACCCCGCCTCTCAGCCTCGTTTTCGGGCTCATTCAGATGAACGGAGGAAGGAAATTAACTCTGGATTTAGCTATGAGTGCATTTACAACTTTTAGGACATAATGAGTTAAATAAGAACCATTCATGTGTTCGTAGTGGACAGTTGATGTACCTCAAAACTAAAACTTCTGTGAGGATCTGTGAGTTAAAAAAGACTCTTTCTCAATATAAGTCTATGGGAAAAAGTATTTTTGGGCCCCATGGCTTCACATGGCGGACCCGGAAGTTGTAATTCCACTCTTCACTCAAATGACAAGGCGATGACATTTTGGACGGACATGTATGTAAACTACAACTTGACTGTTCGGTGGAGGCAAGGTGGTGATTCTAGTTAAGATATGTGTTAATAAACGTTTAGATGTAATGGAATATCTTTAAGTTCTGGTTCTTATGTGCTTCTTGGTTTAGGACCATTCTTGAGGTGGTAGAGCCGGCATCCAATCACAATGGAGGACAGCTTCTATTTGGCCATGACGGGTACTTGTACATCTTCATTGGCGATGGTGGCCGAGCGGGGGATCCATTTGGAAAGTTTGGCAACTCACAGAACAAGTAAGTACAATTTAACAAGTTAAGGTGCTTGATTATGACTTTAGTATTTTTCTAACACCTCACGTAGCAGTGTTGTTGTAACAAAATATATTTTCAGGTCACAGCAGCAAACCTGAGAATGAGCTGCACGTGTACGACTTGAGCTCAGGAAAAGTTTGACCGGTAATTGTTTGGAAAACCATTCTCCGAGCAAAAGCTTCGGTCTCGTCTGTAATTTAAAATTATAAACGAAAGTAACATACATCCTTATCATTTTGATTCCTCGGAGGTTGTTACAATTTGAAATGATAAAGATGCTCATTATGTAAAATGTTGGCAGACACCTTGACGTTGTTGAGATGTTGGCTACATAAAAGTCTGGTTAGAACCAGCCAGTTCTGCCAAAAAGGAGTTCCAAATAATTAAATTCCAGTTAAGTTTAATGAAAAGGATCAAAATTATGGAGAAGATAGACTTCAGAACTGTGCAGACTCTCAAATTGCTCTGTTGAACTATAAATTATAGTTTTTTTATAGTCTTATAACCTATAAACGTTTTGAAGGCAGGTTATCTTCCCGTAAACTGAGGATCTTGCTGGGCTGAACCTGCTCACATAATGACAATTATACGGTACAAATGAGTCATTTGTGTTAAAAAGATTATCATTAAAGAAGTATCCTTGATACATGCCAGGCAATTAGGATTGCAATAAATAAGTTATTTTACATTCTAAAGGGTTTATTGAGAATATCTCAATTATGTTTCATTAAAACGAGGAGTGCTGAAGACCTTTGGAAGGGATTGTGTAATGACATTAACAGGGCCGAATATAAGCATGTCACCAAAGAGAGTGGAGTGAAATAGTTAAAATGGGCCCCGGGGAACGCTATTTTAACGGGCCCTATTGCACGCTAGTTACTTGTTATGAAGCACACACTCATACACGCACACACACACATACATACACACATACACACACCATTACATGTTTATATATTTTACAACAATATGGTGGATTTTACAGTCAAATTAGTTACTTAGGCTACTGTATTAGGGAGAGTAGACAAGATAATGCTTTCAGGATTACCATACATATTGTCACATGATCAATTAGAGAGTTGACAACATCAATATATATATATTACCCAGCAATCATCATTGCATATCTGTATATGACAACAATATGAAAGAAATGTCGTGGTGTGTTTATGTCGAGAGCACATCGAGTTTTTAAAAGGGTCTTTCATTAAAGGGACTGCAGGACATTATGTGTCTTTTACTGTGTTGGTAAACATTACTCTCCTCTCCAACCACATGACCTTTGCAGTATGATTAATTAAATTCATTTGATAGATAGGCTAGCTGTATCTTAAGGCAATATGTGTTTGTGTCTGTGTTTTCACGTATGTGGACATACTGTATATGTGGAAGCTATTCTGTGTGGGGGGTTTCCCCTGGAGTGAAGGTTTGCCCTTCATTCAGCTCTGAGCTACAACTGTCATTCTTTATTCTCATTCGATCAACTCTTAGCGGCTTAAATGTTAATTACAGCCGAAGGACAACAAGGTAGGAAGGGCAATATATTACTGCTCATTTGCAGTATTCACATCGGAAAATACTCCAAAAAAAAAAGCCATGCATATAGTAGTTACACTGTACACTCTTGAGCTGACAAATACTACATTATTATGTTGTTTATCTCAACAACCGTGCATTTTATCAGAAGCAGGTTAATGACATAGTTTACGAAACTATGTCATTAAACAGTAAACAGTAGGCAAGGTTTATTTGAAACACTGACAGCTTTTCTCCCGACAGTTATAGTTTAACCGCTGTTTCTGAGGGGTTTTGTTGACAGGTTGTATTAACTGTTCTGGGAATGAGGGAGGATGCAGCCTGCCAAGTCTAATATTGACTCTACAAATTGCACCACCACACACTGGTATGTGGAGGACAGAGAGAGAGAGAGAGGGAGGGAGAGAGAGAGACAGAGAGAGAGAGGGAGAGAGAGAGAGAGAGAGAGAGAGAGGAGGGATTGGAATGAGTAATCTGGGCTATAAGGAGAGAGCGACCAGGGCATAGGGAGGAGAAAGGTGCAACGTAAATGAGAGGGGAGGAGGGAAACAGAAAGATGGAAAAAGGGATAGATGTGAAGGACACTAACCACTGACAGGATGTTGAATGGAGAGGAAGACATGGGTATGAGGAAGAATGAAGATGGGAAAGATAAATTAAAAATAAAAAGATCAAAGTTCAATGCAGAGGAAGATGAGGTTTTTTGAAACAAGTAGAAAAATAGTTTGATGGGACAGCCTAAGCTCAAAGGTGAAAAAATAAAAAGTTTCAGGTCAACTTCTTTTAGTATCCACCTTAAAGGAGCACTCAATCAGCCACTCAGTCCCCTCGGTCTTTCTGCCTCTCTCATCTACTCTCTGATAGGTCAACACTCCTTGGCAAGGTGCTGCGTGTTGATGTTGACAACAATGACGATGGCGCCCCGTACAGCATCCCCTCAGACAACCCATTCCTGTGGGAGAAGGAGGCTCGACCTGGTAAATCCCTTAAACTGTTACCTCTGGAATAAGGCAATTATATCTGGTCACTGTGGGTCTCCTCTTACTACGACAGATGCAAAATCATCTTTAATACATAAATATATGCCTTTTGGTTTCTGTGTGCAGCTGCACAAAGGATGTATGCTATTTGTGTCAACATGTAAATGTCTGTTCTTCTTTCTGCACAGAGATTTACGCCTACGGAGTTCGAAACATGTGGCGTTGCTCCGTTGACCGAGGTGACCCCGTTACAGGCGGAGGCGGAGGCAGGATGTTTTGTGGTGACGTAGGCCAGAACAAATATGAAGAGGTGGACATCATTGTTAAAGGTGTGATGATTGTAGTTTGAAGCAACGTTTTACTGTAGAGAGAGATTTAAGGTGATTGGGATCTGATTATGTAGAAACATCTAATCACAGCCAAACAGATTTCTGTGAGTCTAGAAGTTATTTTAGAGAATATTTACTGCATTGCGAAAAAAATTCAATTTAGATAAAATGGTACAATAACTCTTTCACTGGGAAGTTGCTCTAACTTTGTCAATATATGTTTAATAAAGGAGGCAACTATGGATGGCGCGCCAAAGAAGGCTTCAGCTGCTACGATCGCAAACTCTGTCACAACTCCTCGCTAGGTGAGGACACTTTCTATGCTGCTTTCTATGAAGCATATACACTATATTTCTCCTTTGTCCTTTTCAGTGTGCAGAATGTCGCTATAGTTGTTGTGGTGATGAACTGATGTGTTGTTCTATGTCTCTGTCTAGATGACATCTTGCCTATCTTTGCTTACCCCCACAAGTTGGGCAAATCAGTGACGGGAGGATACATTTACAGAGGCTGTCAGATGCCCAACCTCAATGGACTCTACATCTTTGGGGATTTCATGAGTGGGTTAGTGATTCTGCGTTATTCTAAAATCTAAACTTCAAAACAACAGACGAATTCTCACCAATCACTGCAGAGACCCAGGGTCCAATGTGTGCTAGTGGTGATTGTAGCATATTTAAAATACACAGCCTAATTAAAAAATGCACAGATCTTCTTTTTTCCTTTGGTTTTTAGCCAAACATTTTGTACATTTTTAGAGAAGCCACTGCAACATTATTACAGTAAGTGTGGCTGGAGAAACCCAAACACTTTCAATAAAAGCTGCACTTTTATTGTGCTATTTGTGTTTCTGTGCTACTGTTTCTGTTCAGGCGTCTGATGTCTCTGAAGGAGAATGTCACTTCAGGTGAATGGCAGTACAATGAGATCTGCATGGGAAGAGACCAGACCTGCAGATTCCCCAAACTCATCAACAGTTACTTTAAATACGTCATCTCGTTTGCTGAGGATGAAGCTGGTGAGAACCTAACAACATGTAAACAAACAGTCGTTGTAACCTACACATATATTGCATCAAACAGACATTATTGAGGTCATTGTGGTGTGGGACAGTTATGTCTAGTTAAATGATATGGTTAGTTAAGGGGTTTGTTTCCTTATTAAAGTGTAACTTCTTGACTTGTGGAATTGTTGACAATATTAAATGACATCCAAAAGCACCCAGTACAGGGTTCAGTTTGACCTTAATCTGGTTAATCTGGTCAATCTGGTTTGAATTAAACAGACTGCTGATTTACGAGGGAGAGTGTTGCACATGTTGCTCTTAATTATTCTCTTCCCTCCCTCTGGGGGAGGAAGTTGAACAGTTCAAGTAAAGTCCAAATCCTATTTCTTGCCGTAACACTAATTTTGAGTTTGTTATGTGGTTTCTTTCCTCTTTCTTTACTTTCTATATCCTCTACTTTGACATGTTCTCCCTCTTTCTCTCATCCACACAATCCTCACCCTCCTTTCTTTCTCCCTGCTGTCCACCATCTTTTCACCTTCCCTCTCTTTCTTTCTTGCTGAGTCTTTCTCTTTTAATCTCCTCCTGTCTCTGTCTGCTTGACTCTCTATCTTCCTTTCTTCTTTCCATCTTTCCAGGAGAACTGTATTTCTTAGCCACCGGAGCCCCGAGTGCCACAGCTAGAGCAGGAGTCGTCTACAAAATAGTGGACCCTTCCAGGTAGCTAACCGTTACAAAACATCACTGCAGCGACAAATACACGTTCATCATACCTACAGGGGTGTGTGGTGTCGAGGTTTTTAGTTTGTCTCATTTTTCTTGCCAGCTGTGTGTCTCTAAATGTGGTTATTAAAGAACTGTGACCAAGATTTGAAGTCAGCAGGACTTTTTAAGTTTGAGAAAAGAGCTGCTCAGTGCTCTCTTCTGTTAGTGCTTATGACCACAAACAAATCTTTCTTGTTGCTTAGTGACTTTGATAAACATGGACACATACAGTATGTATCAGCAAAGAGCTAATATCAGCTGACGTATCAGCCCCACCAATTCACCTGTCTAGCTCTAGTTAAAGTATAATAGCTGATCTTAGAATACAGTAGAATTACTTCAATTGGGTTGCTTATTGTCTCTCTCCTGACCACACAGACGAGCAGCACCAGGAAAGTGCAACATCAAGCCTTCACCCTTCAAGATTAAGGGAAAACTGATTCACTTCTACCCCAAAGAAGGTTAGGAAATCCTGAAATAACATTTCTTTCATTTAAACATCCTGGTTACCTTCTGTTACACTCATGTTTGTGTTTTCTCATTTTTCTTTTGTTCTTTATAATTAGACTCTTAGCCACATGCACTCTACCAAAAACCTTGTGAGAACGTTATCTGTTGAATGCTTAAAAAAAAAGATGTCTATTAGTCTCATAATCTTGTCAATGTGCAACATTTAGTTAATACATATTTACATATGTATCAAAGTCTCTATGGGTTTTTTGATCAAAATGTCTTTCTTGTTTGCAGAGTTTGTAATCAACAAGAAACCAACCACCACAGCTGTACCCACGACAACCACAAGAAAAACAACAAAAACACCACCAAGAAGAAAAATACCCATAATAATAGTAAAAACACCAATGCCAACAAGAAAAACATTAAGAAAAACGCCACAACCATCCACAACAGCAGCAACAACAAGAAAAACAACATTACAGACAACAAGAAAAGCAACAATGAGAAAAACGTCACCACCACCACCAACAACCTTAAAAGCAACAACAACAATAAAAACAACCTCAGCAACAACAAGAAAACCGCCAACCATACCAACAACTGACCAGATGACCATGGCAACAACCCCCGCCACAACCTCACCCACTGGTAGGCCTACTGGTGCACCTGTTTACCAAGCCAGCTCCACTGATTATTCAACCACTAGATCCACTATTTACACAACCACTAAGTCAACTGTTACTACTAACATTAAAGCCAACAGTACACTAGTGCACACCTTGTTGCAGGGAGACGCAACCAGCATCAAAGCAAGTGGTTTCTTCCTTTGCGCTCTGTTTTTGCTTTACATTTTAACATGCTAATAGCTAAATTAACATTTGTGCAATTTACTTTCCTTGGATGATTAATATAATTTTCATCTTTGATGAAAACAAACCACTTTAAAATTAGAAAACTATAAATTACAGTTGCAAATAATTGCTGCACATGTCAGCTAAAAGCTATATATGAATTAAAAATATGAATATAAATAGTTTGGCAGCTAAGTCAAAGTTGTTTAACTGTAAATTACTGTAACTGTAATATACTCACTTCTGGCTATTAAAGCGTTATGTATTCATAGTTCCTTAATAGTTTTACTGCATAAGCAAGAACATGAATAGCAAAAACTACCAAAATCACAGCTTGTATGTTAGAGATCAGGTATTTTCTTGCATAGTGAAAAAAGAAAAAGATGATTAAACAGATTAAACAGATGCTAAAAAGCGATGAGATAAATTAATTACAGTAAAAGTCAGGAGGGCCTATTTGGAAAAATGGGACATTAATATATTTATTTTGAATTATTTATGATCTTTTCTTTGTGGCGCAAAAAATACTAACTCTTGATAATTTTTTATTGCTAATAATTATATTTACCACTTCTGAGAGTCTATAAATCAATATGCAGCCAATCAGGCTGTTCTCATCCACTGCTTGACCAAATAGTAAATTCTTCGATCCAATTTACTTTTTTTGCTTATGCTTCTTATCAGTCTTTGCACTTTAAAGGGAAAAAAAAATATCTTTATTTCCTTAGTTTAGTCGTATTTACTTTATCAAATGCTAATAAAATTGCAGTCAAGTTGTTAGAAACTTGTATAAAGTACAGTAGTGTTCCAATGTCTCAACTTTTGCTTATGTTCTGCTTATTGACCGAAAGCAAATTAAAGACAAGTTTGCCTTTGTGGAGGTAGAGGGTGAGAATAATGCTGCATTCACATGGAATCAGGTCGACGGGAAACCGAATATCATGTTAATGGACGAGAGCAGGACAGTAAAATGAGGTGAGGGGTTAGTTTGTCTTTCCTGTGCTGTTTAGAAGGTGTTGTCTGTCTGCCGTCAACCTGATTCCATGTAAATGCAGCATGAGCCTTTCACACAAGTCAAACTCAGGTACAGGTAAATTAGCTGTTGGTGCGACTTTAATTCCTGCTTAAATGATATTCTTTGGCTGGTACAAGAGTCTAAAGCAGGATAAATGGTGCTTATTTATGTTTTGGGTATTACTTTAATTTAAATCGGGTAATTTGGCATTATTTATTTTGAATAAATGGTTCTGCATCAGCTTCAGTTTGGACATTCATCTTTGTGTGTCTGTGTTTATGTCTTTCCTTGCCTTGTCTTCAAGGATAACGTTGCTTTAAATGGCTTTAGTGAAATCACAGCTTTTTAAAATACGCGACCTCAAATGAGCAATTTAAAGGTTAGCGACATGTTTGGAAATGTGTTTATTCGCTTTCTTTGCAGTTATACATGAGTATTGATACCCCTCAATCGGAAATGGCAAGTCTGGCTCTGTCCACTAATTCACACTTTATATCTCATTTGTTTACTTATAAAAAACTGTGTGGAAAAGGTGCGAGAACAAATATTTGTGTTTTTTATCATAGTGACAACAGTGGTATCAATCTCCTCATCTGACACTCAACAAGAAAGCAAATAAGCGCATTTCCAAAAATGACAAAATATTACTTTAAAGAAAAACTTCTTCAGCACATTGTTCAACTACATATAAAGAGGGTGATTCTGTCTCTCCATCAGGTTATCGCACAACCGTCATGACTGCAGCCTTCTCTAGGATTGCTCAAATCCCAATCAGCACACTTCCAACCAGGAGACACTGGAGACCCTTTCAGTACACCCCTTTTACCACCTCCCAACCTCTGACCTCGCCACCACCTCCTCGTTCTCCACACACAACATCCCTTAAACTACCCCAGACGGCTCTGACCTCTGCACGATACTCTGAGCGTCCTGAAGCGTTGACCACACCACGAGCGCCATATTGGAGCCAGAAACCCACGACATCAGGCTACAAGCCCCAGAGACCACCTATCAACACAACGCTGCCCAAATCACAGGAAGTCAGGCTGTGGCTTGGAGAGAAGCTGGAAAGCGCCGGGGAGGTAAACCAAGTATATAAGAGGCCTCGAGGAAGAGGCCACAAGAGAGGAAGAAGGCTGCGGGTTGGCTCGGTGCGACTGGTAAGCCCCGATGGTTTATCAGATAGAGGTAGAGTGGAGATATTTATCCGTGGTGAGTGGGGAACAGTGTGCGATGACCTTTTCACCAACAAAGCAGGTACTGTAGTGTGTCGACAGCTCGGCTTCACAACGGTGTTGGCGGTGATGAAGAGGGCTGCGCTCGGGGAGGCAGACCGCAGCGTCAGGATCCTGTTGGATGATGTGGAGTGTGAGGGCGGGGAGAGATCGCTGCTGGAGTGCAAGAGATCCAGGGTGGGGAAACACAACTGCTCACATGGGGAAGATGTAGGAGTGATCTGCGGTTAGCTGGTGGACGGATAAATGGATGTATCACATACAGAGAGTGAAAGAATGAAAGATAGAACAAGAGAATTTGAAGAAGGCATAAAAGGTTATTACAGACTGCTGATTGATGTTGGTGACGTCAGTTTGCTGAAATTTCGATGAATTTTATTTTTCCATGTTTTCCAGTTTTCATATTGATGTTTCATTTGTCATTTCCCGCCTGCAGCCAAATGCAAAAAGAATGTCCAAATATATCACCTTAAAATACATTTTGTTTTGGGGATTTATTTACACATTCCAGAGGAACATAGATCTTGAGAGTTTCTCCAAATGTCACTCAGTCCATTGTTTTGGCAAATCTAAGCAAGCACATAATACAATATAAGCCTTTGCTAAGCCCCGCCCCCAGCTGCTACTCAGTCAAGCTGTCAGAATTACTATGGAGCCCACACTGTCACTAACTGCACTCCCTGAATAAATATTACCGGTACCTAAAATTTGGAAAATCTAAAAAGTGATTTCAGAGAGAAGCGGACAGAAGGATCTACAAAATAGGTTTGAATAATACATCCAGGATGTCAAACTGATTCAGTGGCGAAAAACAGGTTAAAAAGATAGAATCTAAAACCTACAGTGTAAAAGTGAACCTCCACATCATGGTGATTGAGACACAATTCAATTCAATTAAGGAACATCGCTGTTCTTGTAAAGTCGGGTAGCTATTAAGCCTAAAAATGTCTTATTCAGCGTTCGGTTGTACTTAGCTCCACCTTCTCGTGTCAGGACTGGTTGCAAAAAGAACAGATGGCGATGGCCAAAATGCCGAACTCGAGGCTTCAAACTGGCTGTCCACAAACCAATGGGTGACATCATGGTGACTACGACCACTTCTTATATACAGTCTGTGATCTCTAGCCAAGGCAATCTCCTAATCTTTTCCAACAATCACTCATTCTCAACCGCTGTGTAATGAAAAACATGGTTATATCGGAATTCATGACAGTTATAATTCAGAATGAATCAAGTCATGTCAGTGGAGTTGCTTGCGGGCGCTTATTAATGCTACTCAGAGACGTGAACTTTGACAGGCAAATTTTCCTTGTTGATCATCAAATTATATTTAACCCTACTGCTTAGACTGTAATTTGTTCAACAAAAGAGATGCCGCATGGTTGAAAGGTACAAGTTTATTGAAATAACGGTGCTAACTTACTGTCTGGTTAGTGACCAAATTGTCAATACGTCACCAAGCTTCAAGCGAACGACACCCAAATGAATTTCCCTGTGCCACACTGAAGATAGCGACCATTGATTAAGGATCATTGTAAAATGAGTGCAACTACAAAGTGATTTGATGTTTGTGGTGTTACATCTTCAAGCATTTACACTTCTGGTTTTCAAAAATGCTCAACGAGTGACTGAGTGAGTGTTGGAGAAACTTTAATTATATTCTGGTTTTGTGTTCTGTTTTCATATTCTCTATCCGTGAGGCAAACAGCATATATTAGAATAGTCAAGTGTGTTCTAAGAAGACATTTGTATTTTTTATTGTAGAATTTCAACAGGTCTATTTTCTAAAACATCTTTTTCAAACTTGCATTTTGATACCTTTTTGAATGTAATTTTAAGATAAAAACAAAGAATTCTCAACGAAATGCTGGACATTCTTTATGATGAATGTAATCAAATGTTTCCACTTTTATATAAGGACATTTAAGTGCACTTTGAGTGTCTGTGATATTAATAAAATGTTTCTGCAAAATGAGCTCCTTGTTGTTTTCCATTGTCTCTGCCAATGCATTCTAATATGCTGAAGAATGATCGCTCTTATTGATTTGTCTACAGCAGCGAGCACACACACACACACTCTCTCTGTAAAACTGTTCTCCCCATTATATGGCTCTTTGAGTGAGACGGTGTCTTTGGTTACCAGATTTCTGAAATCATCAACTGTGTTTACAACACATCTTAGGAAACCCTGTGGAAATGTAGAGACTGTTTCTCAACTTGTGACTTTGATCAAACAGAAAAGAGAAACAATGAAACAACTGATGAGCATTGTTGTCAATTTTCGGTCACCATATTAGCAAAGGAAAAGAAAAAGGTTTGCCACACTGCAGGTATCTCTGCCTGTTTAGTACACTTTGTCTTTGGAAGATACATTGTAGGCATTTCAAATATTTAACAACATCTTGCTATCTGAAAGAAAATTGGGGATGGGAAGGTCGAGCTGTCCTGCCTTCTTTTGTACGATGCTTTCAAGGTTTAGACAGAACAAAACAGATGTCTGTAAGAATATCTGTAGAATAGAAATCTTTTACATCAAAACAAGAGCAGATAGACGCATTCCTGCTTGGATTAATGAAAGAATAAATACAGCCTATGCACTGACCTCTGTGAGTGGAAAGTGTCCCTTGAATGTGAGAAAACACCCAGCAGCAGGTTTCCCAACTGTTTGTCGAAGACTGAGTGTATGTCAGCAGGATGTTCTGCTGTGAAGTCTAACTTGAAACACATTTGACCTCAACTGACTGAAGCAAAATCATGTTGGGGCAGTCAGGCAGGTAAGGAGGGTCTATTTAAGCTCTCAATGTTTCCCGTTTTAGACCATATCAAAGATGAACCTCTGTTTTAAATTCAAATCATCCATATAAACACACTCTACAGAATGCTTCAGTTTTTCAACAGTACACTGTGAACAAATAGTCTGTTATCATTTGTGCTTCTGCTTCTAGACCAGAGGGAGGCAGTCATGTATCAAGTTTCATCACCAGTGGAAGATGTAAAGAGACCAGTGCATGAGACTCTTCATATGAGTAGTAACTGTTGAGGTTTGCACAATTTACTCTGCAATTAATATGGTTTTAGTTTAGATGTGTTTTATACAACCAGGTCCATCGCCTAATAAGCTAAATCATGCATGTCAGAGCCACAATAAAGTATTAAACACCAACAAAACTGAAATGTAAGGAGACCTCCAAGATAGAGTTATTCCCAGTGTCAGAGCTTTAACGTAACAGAAACAAAATTAATGCATTCATAAAGCTAGAGTCCACCTGGTCTTTAACTTTAACGCGTCTACATCGCTACTCTTATCTGTCCCCTTCATACTATTCTAAAACAGCCTGCTTGCTGTCTTCTGGCCTGAGAGCTCAGTGTAAAATAATGTCATCCCTTTAAAAATACACAACTGTGTTCTTCTTGTAAGGTGTCTATGCACTTTTGGTCTGTGAGAAACAGAGCTGGTAGACATGAGGAGCCACAGGTGGATTTTCAAAAATAGGGGTTTATTTAATCACAAAAGTAGGAAACATATGCAATAAAAGGTATAGGTCCATAAAATAAATCCACTTTACATAACTACACTCAGATTACGATAATTTCACATAAACTGAACAGACCTATGTGTTCCTCTTTGTTTCAGGCTACAAACCAGTGTGAAAGGGACACGACGCCAACTGCTGTATTGGAGTGTTTAACACCACGATTCCATGAAGAGTTTATAATCTACATATTAGTACCTGTTTCTTGAAACTTCCAACCACAAAGAAGAACATGTATAATAGTTCATTGAACTGTCTTTGGAACAAAGCAGCAACATAAAGACAAACGAAAACCAGCTAAACTACAAGAATAGAAACAGAGGACAGTTCATTTTAAATATTTTAACCAAATTATCCCAAACAAAAGTATCAAAAATCTAATATATTCTAGAGAAATAAACAAAATCTCTAAAGTGGAAAACCCAATCCCCCATAAAGTATTTCCCCATAATAATCAAAGTGTGCACTAAATAACTCAGCCACAGCTGTTCACGATGTTCTGTAGTGTTAACGAAAGCCTCAGGTGAGACTTTGTTATGCAGCCAAGCAAAGGTGACTGAAAACACATTCCTTATAATGCCAATGATGTTGTGTTCACAACTCGTTCTCTTATGTACAATGGAAGTCCCAGCCCAGTATCATGGCAATTCTTGAAATAGGGACACAAATTGTTCATTATTTTCGTGTTGCTCAACACGAAGACAATGGTTATGCATGCAACGCATCCACGTAACTAGCAGACAGAGCTAGTGAAGTAGCACTAAACAATGCAAAACACTATTTAAGTAAATAAGTGTTGTGGTGAAGTGACGCGTAAACTTAACGGTACTTAGTTATTTTAAACCCAAAGATGATTTTTCATTCGTGGGAGAGAGAGAGCAGTGATGGTTGAGCAAGCTTTAGACTGACGGAAGAGAGGGAGCGGCGTTAATGAGAACAAAGCAGTGAATAAGAGAACTAAAACGTTATTTTCACAGCGGTTCCCAAGCACAAATAAAGACATCCACATGACTGCACACCTCCTCACAACCCTGCAGGAAGGTGCCGCATTGCCAGATTATAAATGAATGCAGCCAGACATGGCTGGCTTCATCTTGCCCGCAGGGTCAGAAACCACCACACTAGTGGGTCATAAACTTTGAGAGGGATTATTTTTGAATGAGTCTATCCATCGTTTATTTTTAGAAAATTCTTGCTTATATGATAACTTTTCAAGAGGATATGTTGACTTGAAATCTAGATGCTCTACCTCCATTGGTTGGCTGAATTAATGTTCATAAATGTATTCACGCTCTTAGACTCTTAGAAAGACAAGACAGAAGGAGTTAAAGCGCACTCTAATGTCAGTCAGTCAGGCATAGAGTGGATATGAACAGACGAGATTAGAAAAAGCATAGTGGATCAGCAGTCAAGCAGAATTTCAGCCACAGATGAAGATGTATTCCTCTGTCGCATTAGGAGGAGCCTTTAAAATTAAAAATAGGCTGCAGCCATGATGACTTGAAGTGACATATTTGGCACAAAAATGCATCCGGCATTCAGCCCCTAAATGGATGAATATTGCAACAGAGACCAGAGAGACAGAGTTTTCACTGTAAGGAATGTAAGATGGAGATTGAGTGAGCATTGCCATGACAGTATATTCATCCGTAAAGACTAATCTTCTTGACAGTCAACTTACATATACAGAATGAAGAGTGAGCCATTAAAAGGTGTTACCAGCATCTGTCACTCTTCTCTCCACACAGGGGTTTGTTGTGTAAAAAAACAATACACTGTTGCCCCAGGCAACGATTCCAGCGACAAAGCAAAATGAGCAGTTGTCTAACTGAGCGTGTTTAAATGATAGGAGAAAGCACTGCTAAAATATGTCCCTGTTTATGTCTTCACTGCCAGCTCTGTCACAGTCAAATGGTCAGCAACGCACCATGTAGATATTTCTGACGGAACTGTACAAATGTTGAACCTGTCTCGTGCATGGCATTATGTAATTTCCTGTGTCACTTCTTGTGTGTTAGTTTTTGTGACAAAACGTAGTTTGGAGACCAGACATACTCATCTGTGGTGTGAAAACCTCAATGACTTCAAGACTCCCGATTACAAAACAAACAAGTTGTGCAGTGTGAACAGTGCAGCCATTTAACGACTTTGAAAGTTGCCTATAGTGTGATCTTGTCTTAACATAACCACATGTGTGTGCAGCCAGTCGATGCTAATAGCTGCTGTAAATCTCTATCGCTTAATTATCAGCTAGGTTAAACAGGCTATGTGGCATGACATGTGGGATCCAAAAGGTAAATAGAAATGTAAAATAAAAAAAATTAAGATGATCACTTTTTTCCAGAAGCAGTATGTCAAAGACAACTGAAATGGGCTGTGTGGAAATCATAACTCGTTCTACACTAAGGTCTATCCTGTGACCTGGATGAGACTTTATAGACATTCAAGTATGATTTCTACCAAATGATAACCAGCATAACCAATGACGATCACACACACACACACACACATTCGTGCAGACACACACCCTTCCCATCTGGCTGGCAGGACAGATGGTGACAGTGGGTGATGCTAGAAGCCAAAAGGACAGCTCTAACCAGTTACACACACACACACACACACACAAAGAACAGTGTGATACATGTCATAGTTTACACATGTATGCACAAATGTTCTATATGGAGCAACGCACAGATCTTGACACACAACATATGCAGACAAACACACACTATAACTTTCCTTGGTCACACATTAGAGCTGATGTTTCATATGTTTGTTCAACGTTGTCGTTGTTTGTCAAACAGCATTTCCATTTGAAATGAGAGTGTTCTTTACCCAGCATGTGCACTGTGTGTGTTTGTCAGATGAACAATTGCAGATGTTATCTCATGCTGCAGGAAAAACCGCCTTCATTATCGGTGCCTTCAGTGTGTTGTGTATGTGCGTGTGGCTGCACAGTGAATGTTGCTCAGGTACATAACAAAAACTGTATGTTTATCTTTCGGGAGGATGTCTGATTGTTTTTGTCAGACAGATGTGGAGAGAGAGAGAGAGACAGAGGGTATGTGTATTTTTCACATATGCATGAATATGAAAGATTTGTGTGTATTGTTTGTGTATTATTCATGTGGCATGGTTATGAATGGTGTTCACGTGTCCTGAGAGCTTTCAACTACAAGAGCCTGGCCACTGTGTTCTCGAAGCTTCTCTAAAAGAGGAATGGGGGGGGGGGGGGAGCAAGTATGAGGAAAGAGAGAGTGAGGTGGAGAGGTGGGATGGAATGGGGGGGGGGGTCGAGGAAGAAGATGGAGGAGGAGAGGAGAAGGAAGGAGAAAGTGGGAAAGAGAGACAGAGAAGAACAAATATAGAGAGAACGGGAGGGAAGTGTGTGTTTGAGTGTGTGGGGGGGGGGGGGGTGAGGGAAACAGAGTGGGAGAGACAGGAGGTGGAGGGAAGGAGGGAAGAGGGATGATGCATTTTGGTGATAGCACAGACTGAGACTGCAGACAGAGAGAGAAGAGAAATTAGGAGAGAGGAGCGAAGCGTTGTCAGAGAGAGCACGACAGGCAGGTACAATATCAAATAGCTTCAAACTAATATCAAACATTTATATTATATATATTTAAGACAAATCCTATAGACTAATCAGAGACTGGGAGGGGCCCTTTTCTTCCATCAAAGATTCCCTGGATGTCATAGAAGAGCAGTCAACCCGTCAAAGCATCCATCCATCCATCCATCCATATACATGTCCATCTGTCTCCCCCTCCATCCAGCCATGTGCTTCCATTCACTCATCCATCCATTCTTTCCTTCTATCTTCCAAGCTTTTGGAATCTACAATCATCTCCACATTCCACCCAACAAACAAACAAGCCCCCCCCCCCCCCCCTTCTTCATCCCCCTCATCCTTCCCTGCCTCCTCCCTCCATATCTCCTCTGCTGTCACTTCCACCGATCATGAGGGCATCTCTTTTTTATGGTATTCATCTACCCATATCCTTCTTCTCCAATCCTTCTCTGTCCCGTTCAGAAAGTCTCTCTGCTCTGTGTTTTCAGGCAACAATTACCCCTGCTTTTGCTTTCATTGTTTTTTCTCCTGCCAAAGGAGAGAAGAAACACCTGTGATCAAACTATTAGCAGGTGAGAGAACACTGGGAGAGAAACAGACTCCTTTTGGTGAAAGTGTGTTTCTCTCTTTTTTTGTCTCTCAGCTTGACTGTCCGTCCTTCCATCCGTCTCAACAGGATGCAAAAGGTGCCATGTTGGTGCCAGGGACAAAGATAAATGCTGAGCGGATCCTGATGCGATGTTAGAGAAGAGGATTAAAAAAAACAGAAAAAAACAGAGTAACGTTTTCAAGCTTCTGGAAGGAAAAGGGAGGAGAGAGCAGTATGAGTCAGAGCACAGCAGCTAGAATAATGTGTATTCAGAATGCAAGAGGAGAGGAAGAAGGAGATACATGAACAATGAGAGAGATATAGGAGGGAAAAAAGAGAAGACATGACCAGAATTGAGCAGTCATTAGACAGAAGAAGGACATGATGAGACAGTAGCAGGCACACTGCCAGGCGGGGAGGGAGATATAGGGCAAGTGAATCAGCTTGCTAGAGGGAGAGGAAGGCGAGAAGAGGGTGAGTTTAGAAAGTGGAGGGTTTGCTATGACTATGGAGGGCTAAGGGAAGGTTGAATGAAGGTTTGCTGCAGGGTGGACAATGGACAGACAACAGGGAAGGACAGAAGGACAGACTTCATGAAAAACTATGTGAGCAGCTCTAGGGGAGAGTCCTGAGTGACTGTGTGCTGCTATAGGGAGGGCAACTTAACTGAGCTCTGCATATGGCAGGGAAAGCTTCAAGAAGGTTGACTGTAGAGAAAGAATAAATGATGGATTAGAGAGGTTCAAAAAGAGCAGAGCTATAAGGAATACCCTGCAGACCAGAGAACATGTCCTCCAACGCACAACGACGGGGACGTGGGAACTTTAATTATGACAGCAACACAGCAAGAGGTTCCCGTTAAATATTGATGCAAACAGGCCACTCTTGAAAGAGCTCCCTCCTGGTACTACAGAGGGGGGAAAAGAAGGAAGAAACACCGCTGCTTTTTCATTCTAAGGGACTTTTACCGGAAGACACAAGCGGTTAAATGTGGCAGATGACAGCAAGAGTAGGTTAAGTTCAAATGTTGCTTCAAATTAAGACGAGACATACAAAGTATTAGAGTTGGCTTCGTGGAGTTTTTTCTTTTTTGGTCAGCTGTGCACTTTTTGTGGAGAATTGAATAACCACTGACAGAGGAACCGGACCTTCATCTTTTGTGGGAACAACAAGGAAGAGAGATCACTGACACCGCATCAGGACCGGAACAATTTCTTCTTTTCTGCCAGAACAAGAACCAGCTTTGGCTGATGAATACAGATTTCTATTTTTAGATTGACTACTGTACCTGCTTGGACAGGCACTGTGGGGGTACATCACTGCCAGATGAGAGAAGCCAAACATTTTTATTTTTGTCCTGGACTGATTGTAACTTTTCCAACTATCTCTGAAAATGCCGTTGTTTGGCCGGTGGAGGATTGCTGCCAGGGCTTGAGGAAATAGGAACAAGTGTGGAAAAGCGTTGATGTGCATCAACACGCAGGACCCTTTAATTGGAAGCAGGATGTATACTTTGCTTTTGTCTCCATGACTACATAAGAACGATTCTCCAACTTAATTTATTCAAGAAATTAATTAGAGACTTCCGGCAGTCCGACCTGAATCACAGATTCCTCAAAACGTCATGACAGTAAGGAAGGAAGACTCAACGCCACAGTCTCCACTCAGCTGCCGATAGACCAGCTGCATGTTGTGAGTGTGTGTGGCCGCGTGGGGGTAAAAGGACTGTCGAGGAGCTCAGCTGTGTTTGTGCATATGTTTGTGTGAGTGTAGAGGTGTGTGAGCCCAGCTGTGTCTGAGCCCAGCTGTGTCTGAGCGCATTTTCAAAAGCATCGCCCGCAGCTGTGTGTGTGTGTGTGTGTGTGTGTGTGTGTGTGTGTGTGTGTGTGTGTGTGTCAACTGGATTCTCCCCACCAGCGACAGAGCTGGACCTGAACAGCAGTTGTGAGAGGGGGGACCGGGAGGTGGAGGAGGAGAGGCAGGTGAAAGAAACCAGCAGGACGAAGGAGACGAAAAAACTGACAACATGCTTGGATAAAGGGAAGAAAGAAGGGAGTTTTTGGCTGACCCCCTGGTGCAATGTGTGGTGAGTACACGTTGTATTGTGTGCCGTCATGGCTGACATGTGTATCAGTGCTTATGTGTGAGTGCATGTGCACTGTTTATCCACAAATGAGCATCATATTACCTCAGGATGTTGGCCAATGTCAATAGGTGAAAGGTCCATTAGAGGACTCAGGTGTATTGAGATAGTTCACGTTAAATGGATGCAGGTCATGTGATCTCCGTGTGACATTCAGGTCCAGTGGGTCACCTTATGTTTCCATCCACTGATTCACACATAGGTCAGATGATACAGTGCTCATCAGGTCACGTGACACCAAGTCTGGCACCTGAATGGAAACTGAACCAACTCCATGAAACAAGTGTTTTTGTGCCACGGCGCACATTGTGTCATTGCACACCATCATCCTCAAAATGCTTCAAAATGAAACATAGCAGCCCATCTTCGTACAAAACATTATAAGAATATAGTTATACTCACTCTAGCATCTTGATCACAATGGCTTTGCAGGCCAACAGTATTCATTTCTAATGTCTAATAGCCACAGGCAGTTAAAGTGAAATTCTTTAGCATCTTCAGACACTTGGTGGTAAATGAAGCGCGTTTAGGCAATAAGGGGTTTCACGCCAACACTTTCCAGCAATCACGGCATATCAAATCCCAATTACCGTTCCCCTCTGTCTGGAATTCCTCGCCCGAAGTTTTGAGGAATGCATCTGCACCTCGTTGGTGAGGACCTGTAGCCTGAAATCTGAAAATATATTTTTTCTTGGCGCAAAGGCAACATTTATACTCAACATGGATAATTGCAATCAGACTAAAAAAAATTGCAAAACTTTCTGGTGTGTTTGCGCTGTAATATCCTATTTTTTAAATTGTTTTGGAGTGATGGGTGTTTCATTTGTAGATGGCGTTTAAGTCGATCATGGCATTGTGGGACTGTGCATTGTCAACAGTCTACCTGCATCTCTAATTCAATGGACTGAAAACAATAAGGTCATCACTTATTTCACCCAATTACTGCCACCTGTAGGCATGAAAGAGTATTTAATTGGACGTTGACTTTGAATTGACGTTGAATTATTTGCCAGGCAATATGTGCTTGGTGCTTGTGGTTGTGTGAAACATTTACTTGATTTTAAAGCAGCGAATGCATCACAGGGCAATTTTAAGACTTTTAAAGCTGAGAACCTCTCAAAGCCTCATTGATCAATGTAGTTTATTAACATATGTAATTAAAATGTCATCAATGTTATTCTGATTATCTCCTTGAAAGCATGTGTGTCTAAAATGAAAACCTTCACCAAATCAAACCGAACCAAACACAGATGCTTTCTCTCACACTCTCTCCTTCACACTGTCACTCTTCTCTTGCTGTCATGATATACAGCACATATATGGAGTCACACGATCTTACACTAAGCACATTCATGCTCACTTACCCTCCCTCAGTTTTCTTCACAAACACATGCACACACTATAAAAACACACTTGCACACATGCGGAGGAAGCGGGGCCGTGGCTGAGGAGAAGTGACAGTCGCTTCATGGCCAATGGCCTCGTATTCCAGCAGAGCTGGCCGGCCGAGCTTGTAACGAGGCTGAGGAACGCTCTAGTATCATACGGATCTGGTTCTTACACCATCACTCTGTGCATCAGCTCAGCGTGTGTGTGTGTGTTTGTCTGTGTTTGTGAGTGTGTGAAATAAAGAGAGAGGGCTAGAGACAAATACAAGAGAAAAACAATCAACCTGCAATTCATCCTTTCCCTGATCGCTACTGGAAACAGTGCCCCACATAGAACTCAATTTGTTTGTATTGCATTGGACATTATTAGTATTTTGCCTTGCTTACCCATAATCAAATACCTTGGAGCGTGATTAGGGTTAAAAACGTCAGATTTCCTCATCATGAAAAGTTTGAACCAAGTGTATACAATGAGAGGAAATATCTCTCCCCAGAATCCACAATACACACAATGCTCTTGACACAAGGTTTCAAATCTTTAGAATTGGAGAACCCAGGTTTTAGCCACAGTAAATTCAATAAACACAACGCAACTAAACAAAGTTAGATTTACTGTTATCAAAACTACCATTAACCCTGCTATGATTATAACTCTGATTGTTGGGTAAAGCAGTGGGTTGATCCAATGCGACTAAATCTTTTCACATCAGTGTAACAGCTTAACTAAAAAATCTACCATGTTTGAGGGATCTGATTTTCATTCCATGGTAAATCATTCTACAATAATTAAAGACTACAGTTATCCACCTATGGATTAAATACCACCTTGGGAAACATACATTGCATGTTGCTACCCTAAAATCAGTAGTATCCAATGTGAATATAGTGACGAAGAAAAAGACCAAACTCTTTATGCATAGTCAGCTGCTGCAACCTCATTAACGGCATTGGAGTCAGTGCCAGTCAGCTCTAGTAAAAAAAAAACTTTGAGGACATTCAGTACTGGATCTACTCCTCTCACACTGCAGTGGTGGGTAAACTATGGAGGCAAATCACTGTCAAAATCTGAGAGCGCAAATGAGATCCACGCGCGCGCAAACCAAACAGCCACGCACGTATTTTACTTTGACGAGCGCTTCTACATCACTCCGCGAGCGAAATTCCCTCTCGCGCGAGCGAAATTCCGTCTCGCGCGAGCAAACGTCGTCAGCGTGATATCCGGTCTATCCAAAGACGAGGATTGTAACCAATTAGATGTAGAGATACAAGGAAGACTGGGTCCGCCCACTTACTGTCAAAAAGAAAAACTACTCGTGAGCGAGCAGGTAAATATGGAAGCCCATTCCCGCAAGCAAAAAAAATAAAAAAATAAAAATAAGATCACAAAAAAAAAAATAGTAACTTAAAAAAAAAAATGTAATTCCCAAAAAAAAAGAAAAAAAAAAAAAATCCACCCACAAAATAAATAATAATAATTCTAATAATTTTTTATTCTTTTTATTTTACTTTTTTTCCACCAGCAAAAAAAAAAAAAACTTTTGGTGCATCCATCTGTAACCATAACACTGACCAGATTTTTCCAGTTGCTATAGAAAGTCGAAATTATGAGATACTTTAACACAACAGTCATAGAAGCAGCTATGACATATGAATGGATTGTGAGTACATTGAAGACTTCTTTAAAACGTGACTTTACAACACATGAAATACAGATGATGTTTCACATGGATTGTACTGAGCAAACGCACCCTTGAATAGAATGTTAAGCAAGAATCAGCTCTGGAGTATAAAGAATGAAACCAATGTGGCTAAGGTGGCGACCAATAAACTATGGAAGCCCATTCATGGCAGCAAAAAAATAAATAAATAAGATCACCAAAAAAAAATAAAAAATGAATTCACAAAAAAGAAAAAAAAAAAAAATGAATTCACAAAAAAATAATAATAATTAATTCACAAAAAAAAAAAATATATATATATATTTTTTTTTGCTTTTTCTCTGTCAGCAAAAAAAAAAAAAGATGTTTCCAGTTGCTGTTTATTGGTCGCCACCTCAGCCACATTGGTTTCATTCTTTATACTCCAGAGCTGCTTCTTGCTTAACATTCTATTCAAGGGTGCGTTTGCTCATTACAATCCATGTGAAACATCATCTGTATTTCATGTGTTGTAAAGCCACATTTTAAAGAAGTCTTCAATGTACTCACAATCCATTCATATGTCATAGCTGCTTCTATGACTGTTGTGTTAAAGTATCTCATAATTTCGACTTTCTATAGCAACTGGAAAAATCTGGTCAGTGTTATGGTTACAGATGGATGCACCAAAAGTTTTTTTTTTTTTTTTGCTGGTGGAAAAAAAGTAAAATAAAAAAAAAAGTTTTTTTTCTTTTTTTTTTTTAAGTTACTATATATTTTTCTTTTTTTTCTTTTTAGTGATCTTTTTTTTTTCTTTTTTTTTTTTAGTGATCTTATCTTTTTCTTTTTTTTTTTTAGTGATCTTATTTTTTTCTTTTTTTTTTTTTAGTGATCTTATTTTTTTCTTTTTTTTTTTAGTGATCTTTTTTTTTTTTTTGCTTGCGGGAATGGGCTTCCATAGGTAAAAGACTCGCTCGCGAGCAGGTTAAAGTTTTCGCTCGCGCGAGAGGGAATTTTGCTCGCGGAGTGATGTAAAAGCGCTCGTCAAAGTAAAATCTCATTTGCGCTCTCGGATTTTGACAGTGATTTGCCTTCATAGTAAACTAGGTTCACACAAGTATATGTAATGTACTGTATATTCGCTCGTGAAAAAGAAAAAAAGCTTACAAAAGAGTGAAGATGTATAGCAAAACGTGAGACGAAAGCATGTGCATGGTAAATGTAAATATGGTACAACCCTCTTTACAAATTAGAGTACAAATTAGAGTACAAATTAGAGTACAAATTAGAGTACAAATTAGAGTACAAATTAGAGTACAAATTAGAGTACAAATTAGAGTACAAATTAGAGTACAAATTAGAGTACAAATTAGAGTACAAATTAGATAAAATGTGTCTTATGTGTGAATTTGTGTGTGTAGTTACAGGTGGGGAGACAATCTATGTTAACGTTTCAGACAAAGAACAAGATTAGAGCATCACGCAAAGAAAAGTTGCTATTTGAGACTTCATGAAACTATACCTCTAATTATGTCTGCATATTTGTCAGACTGTGGTCTGTGTGTCTATCTCTCTTGTACAGATAGTTTAACTATTTGTTTCTCTGCTTGCTTTATATCTGTCATATTATATATTTGAGCTCAGCTATCTTTCTATCTATCTATGGACAGAAAAAGCTGGATATTTGGACCATACTCAAAATATGGACGCTCGTGAAAACACTTATTCAGCTGAAGCAGTCTTATCATGGCTACAGGCAAAAATAGTTTATCAGTCCCTCCACAAATTAGCAATCCTGTGATGTAACCAATGATGTAACTAATAAAACCTTAAAATTAAACATTTTGTTCATGGAGCTTGTTGAGAGCATCACACAGCCTCATTGGAAGCACTACGCGTGCAATGAAGGATTTATAATAGTCCTTCAGAACATTGAACCTCCTGGTTATGTCTGCACAGATTAGTGGTTATCCGCTATTTCAAGAACAAAAACAACTGCTCACATTTCCCAAAAGAAAACTCTCTAAAAGAAAACTTTTAAAGTTATTATTTTACGTCATTTGTGACTTCTTCCTGAAAATCATTCTTTTTTTATCTTGTGTAATGTCAAAGGCTCTTATTTCCATTCCAGATGTTTCCATGAGATTACCCCTGTAGTGAATGTAACCTCTCAGCGTCCCAGAGTAATTCACACTGCACTGCAGATGGACCATCCGTAGGGAATTCATATCACACCCTATATAAATTAAGTTGACAGCAAAATAAGCAGAGCAGCTATCTGCACCAATTATGATGAATATTATACATGAGTTTCATGGGGCAGACTGCCTTTCATTGCTCATTCAGTAGGGAAGCCGTTGGTGATTTCCACAGTGCTTCACTGTATTTGTACTGCACAGCACAGTGTCCTGCATGGTCTGCCTCAAAACACAAATAATATTTGGCAAGTGCAACTTTAATTACATGTTTTACATACATTACTGCTACTATGACTGATTTTATTATAATAAAACTCTATTATATCTACTGCTGCTGTTATTAATAGTAGTCATAATAGTATTATTCTGCTATTATTGGTGCTATTACTACTCTCATCTGTATCATTTATTTAATGATAACTGTATTTATTCACTGTTGTTCATTTCTTACACGACATCGATTGCATTTGTGGCCGTCCTCTGTTGCTCTCCCTGAGGTTTCCGATGCGAGGGTCCAAGGACAGAGGATGTACAAATAATTTGAATTGAAATATTGGCAAAGCATTACATTACATTACAGTCATTTAGCAGATGCTTTTATCCAAAGCGACTTACAGTAAGTGTATTCAACATAGGTATTCAAGAGAACTACTAGTCACCAGAAGTCATAAGTACATCACCTTTTCCAAACAAGCATCTAAGAGCATAAACCAGAGCAAATGTCCAGTGCAGAAACAAACGAATGTAATAAGTTTGCAACAAACTAATACAAATACAATAAGTGCAACAAGCTAATACGAATACAATAAGTGCTAAGTGGAAGTCTCAGGGTAGTACTTCTTGAAGAGGTAAGTTTTCAGCCTGCGCCGAAAGATGGGCAGCGACTCCGCTGTCCTGAGGTCAGTGGGGAGTTCATTCCACCATTGTGGGGCCAGGACAGAAAACAGCCGCGACCGGGTCGAACGGCCGCAAGGACCTCTGAGCGACGGGGCAACCAATCGCCAAAAGCAGAGTTTGGAAAACAGCTGTATTGTCTTAGTCAGTTCTTTATAGTCAAAGACTGATTTCTGAATAGAAGCTTTAATTTAACAACAATGTCACTATCTCAAGACAATCACATCTGATTCCCCTTGCTCTTTTGAGACTACTGTGGCTGAATAGTTGGGGTTTAAATGGCTGAAAGGGATGTGTTCAAATATTAATTTAAACACTAAATGCTTGACCTGTCGCAGTCCATTAGGATGTGTGTTCTTGAAGGGAGGGAAGGAAAGAGAGTAGAAGAGAAAGAGAGTGCATTCTTGGAATGACTGTGTATTGGGAGTAGCATAGCCTAATGTGTGAGCTTGTGATTCGATGGTAGCATGTTGCAGTTAGTCATACTGTGCATTTGTAAATGTGCATGTGTGATAACTCATGCTTGTTCTTTATCTGTAGAAGGGGCTGCAAGCCCTGGCTCACGCTCCCTCTTTTTCAAGACCATGTATATACAATCACAATGTACATATCAATCAGTTATTTGTACACAATTGTATTCAAAGTTATGGTACTCAAATGCTAAAAAATATCAAAGTAATGAACCATACCACCACAAGAGCACAACATATTATCATTTATGAAAACGTATAAGACACCAAATTTAAAATGGACATGGTACACCTAAAAATAAATCCTCATAGTCTGACACAATGTTTCATGTTTCACTGCACATACAACATTTGGTGCCATCTTATTTTCTGGACTGTATTGTGCTTTCTGTCAACTTACAGTAGCACAAAATACAACTGACCTGCAGTTTTGTCTTAAAATGATTGAAACTTCAGCTGCTGTGGCGCACAAAAACTGAATGGTTCAGTTTCATGCGATTGTAAAAGTGAATAAAATATAATATAAAATGGGAGACACAAGTAGCCAGCTGTTTTCTCCCACAGCGAGTTGAAGTATAACCCCCATTTCTTTTGCAGTGTACCAATCTTTAATACTGTAACGCCACCTGTTTTAGTCAACATTTGGACAGATAAATAAGGGTGAAAATGTCTGGATGTTCAAATGTATTCTATTTTCTCTATATTTCCTCTACTCTTGGCTTCTCTCCCCCCCCCCCCCCACATGTTGTCATCTTTACGGCCCTGAGTTTTGAGGTGTGTCATGCATTCCCTCTAATTGGGTTGGAAATAATCACGTTACACTGTTGAATGGCTAAGCTGCATCAAAAGATAGTGCTATGTCCATGTCCTTACTACACGCACACACACACACACACACACACACACACACACACACCCCTGGGCTGCCCGAGCAGCTGCTGGATGTTTGCCCAGCGCACCAACAAAATGAAAAGATAGAACAACAAGTGGAGAGCAGAGTAAAGCAAAAATAAAAGAAGAGGGGGCAGAAGAAAAGACTCTTTTGAGAATTCATCTTTTTTTTTTTTTTTTTTTTTTTTTTTACATTTGCGGTATGTGCGTGACAAAGAGTTATCCAGGGAGAGGTTTGTCCATAACAATACATCATAAAACAGTGCATGTTCAAATATCTATATTTGTCTGTGTATTAATGAAGGGATGTGAATTATTGACTAAATTGGCCAATAAGTGTACCTAACTGTCAACAGTTTAGTGTAGTGGAAATCTCACATCCTGTTTAAAGCCCAGGAGTCATTCTCATTTTAGCACACACGCAGATATAAATAAACACACTGTCCTCATCCTAACCTCGCTTCCTCTCTGTACTCCCAAACTGTCTCAGAGGACTGCAGATTCCCTCATCATCATCCAACCTCATTCATTTTTAACAGATACCATTGATCCCACATCTACACTAATGCTTAGTGTGGAGAAAAGGGGGGACCAAGGGCTAAAAGGAATTTTAACACCAGTGTATTGATGTTCATGTATTTATTGATCAAAAAATGGAATTTTATCTGCGATCTAATTGTTACGAAAAGGATGGAGAGTAAAAGTTGAGGACGGTGGGAGACATATTGGAGGAGGAGAAGAGGTGAGTAAAGGAAGATGAATGTGAATAATAATCTTTGCAAGATGGCGCCACGCCAGCGGCTGCCTGTCGCAGCAGCTCCCTGTGTGTGTTTTCATTTTTAGTCTTTTTTTCACTTTTCTTCTCTTCTTTTGTTCTTTTTCCTTCACGTTTGGTTTAAATTACGGTCAGACAACGGACCGTAACTTTTTCTCAACTTTTCTTGTTACTTTTCTTCCTGTTTGTAACGGAGAGCCACACACAATGACTGGGGCCATTGTCTATTTCCGCGATCAGCTGATTGCGCTGAGCAAACCGCGGCTTTTGCCCGGCGCCAGGCCTGAGATCCCGGTGTAGCTACGGAGAAGGGCTCGGGGCTGCAGGTCTGGCGCTAAGCGGAGGGCTATGCCGAGGAAGTATCCAGAGTGGTGTGGTTAAAGTCACCAGTAATTGCCAAAAATGCACCACCATGTTAACTCAGCAGTCCAGACACAGTGGAATGGATGGTGTCCACTGCTGCCTCAGCGTCAACTGATGGCGGGACGTACACAGCCACAACAATGGCGGACGTGAACTCCCTCTGCAAATAATATGGACGCATCCCCATGGCTAACAGTTCAATGTCCGGGCTACAGAAGCGTTCCTTCACACACACGTGGTCGGGATTGCACCACCTCTCGTTCACATACACGGCAATCCCGCCACCTCTCTTCTTACCGCTCTGTATAACGTCTCTGTCCGCCCGTACAGGCCTGAAGCCGGGCACCGACGCACTGTGGTCTGGGAAATCCGTGTGCAGCAAATTGCTCCAGCTCCCACAATTTTTACTCTTTATACACCATTTTTGGCCCAAACGCTTGGAAATGTTGTGCTGGTCGCAGTCAAGTGTCTATGGAATCCAACAGACTTACACATTTGGCTCAAAGAGCCGCAGAGCGACATGAACTCCAACCAACTGCTCCATTAGACTCCATGTTAAATCTGACCACTAATTTCTCAAAGAAAGCAGACGGTACCAGTTTTGTATATTGCTCTGGGGCTCACATTTTTAACACCACAAACATATAAACCACATTACCGCGTTTGGCAGAGTCTTATCTTTCTCACGGTATCCATATTTTGGCACTCAGACTCCTGCTTCTTGTTAAAAGGAGGAAGGGGTTTTGTTCAAAATCACTGTTTACGTAACGCTTCTTAAACAGTCTGCCTCTAACACCAGGTGCGTCCTCACCATGGCAACCAGTTACACACGTGCACGCAGGCTCTCTCTACACACACACACACATGACTTAGAGATATTGAGTCAAAGGCATTGTTAGACCTCCTGTCTGTCTCTCTCTCTGCCTGTCTGTCTCTCTCTCTGCCTGTCTGTCTCTCTCTCTCTCTGCCTGTCTCTCTGCCTGTCTGTCTCTCTCTCTCTGCCTGTCTGTCTGTCTGTCTCTCCCTCCCACTCCCTCACTCAGTCCATCTAACTGGTCTGTCTGCATGTCTCACTCACTCTGTCTCTCTCTCTTGTCTCTCTCTCTCTCTCTCTCTCTCTCTATCTTTCTGTCTGTCTGCCTGCCTGCTTCTCTCTCTGTCTCTCTCTATCATACAGTCATTCAGGTCTTAGATATTTTTAGAGGACTTTTCCCCTCCCCCCCTCCATTTCAAAATAAAAGCCCCACATAATGAATTCTAACTGAAGTGCTTGTGATGAATTGTGATTTTAGTGGCAAACATTATGAATCTGTCTCCTCTCCCCCTCTCTCATCCACCCAGTCCCACCCTTTCAAAATAAAAGCCCCACAAATGCAAGATTCAATCCAAGAGTATGAATCTAAAATGCAGAAAATAGAGTAGCGCTATCTCAATTGAACCTGAATGACACTACCGGTAACATTGGCGTGGATATATATTGCGACGTCTTCGGGCAGTAGAAGCCACACTGTCAAAATTTCCTGCGGAATTTTCTAGTTGTATATACTGTGCATTTTTTTTATTTTCTTTAAATGTATTATATTCTGCTCTGTTATCTTATTGTATTGTATATATTGAGCATCTCTCACCTTTCATATTTTTATGTTTACTCTGTAACTTCGTTTGCTGCTGCTACAAACAAATTTCCCCCTGGGGATGAATAAAGTATACATCTATCTATCTATCTATCTATCTATCTATCTATCTATCTATCTATCTATCTATCTATCTAACACCATGAACACTTCCTTGATAACACTACAGGTGTTGGCACTATGTGGGATGTTATGTCTTGTTGAGCTTGAGTTGTCTTGCAGTTGATGGGAATGCGAAAGAGGTGAGAGAAGTTTAGGGGAGAAAGAGGAACAGGTAGTGAGGAGAGGTGAGAGGTGAGAAAAGGACCATGTAGGAAACGTGAAAGGAAGAGTACAAAGGAGAAAAATACATGGGACAAAAAAACTGGAAGACACACAACTAGATATGGGTCAGACAGTGAACAAAGTCAAAAACCTCATTTCATTCTCCACTGACTTTTAATGTTTTATTTATTAACATTGAATGCCTAAATGCATGCAGGGAAATGTGTGTGACTCAAAAGAAAAATAAATAACCCGTTTCTTTCTCTTCTGCCCCCTATCTCCATTTGCCTCTATCCTCTCCTTACTTTCAACTTGGTCCTCCCGTTCACCTCCGCCCTCATCCCCTCATCCCCTCATCCCCTCATCCCCTCATCCCCTCATCCCCTCATCCCCTCATCCCCTCATCACTGTCTCCGTAGGCATCGCGCCCTGTGGGGGTGGGGCTCTGTGATGGTAACCATGGTCCCCAGCAGCCACTATGTCTGCAGCGCTCACGCAAGAGAGGACAACGCCGCAAACGACCGCGAGGAGCGAATTTTAGCCGTGCTGGGCATCATCGGAACCATCCTTAATCTTTTAGTGGTCATATTTGTCTACATCTACACCTCCGTCACCTAAGGTTTTTGCGAGAACTTGAACAAGACGTTGGCGCCGTCCCCCCTCTTTTCTCCTCACTGCCACCTTCCTCTTTAAGTATTTATATACCTAAAGAGGGTTTGCTTATTCAGAGTGAGTAGTACGATGCGAGGGTCATTGGCAGTGTGTTCAGCTGGATAGTAGCCATATTTATCTACACCAGACAGCTCTGCTCTGTTAGCTAAAGACTGCTGCCAATCACAGAGAAGAAGCTGCAGGTGGAATCATCTGCACTTCCCTCCTATTTCTAAACTGCATCTTCCCATTTTTCAAGACAATTTCACACATCATGTCAAAAGACTGTTAACAGGTACGTCTCCGTATTCGTATGACATATGGCAAAAGACAAAGTGTCTTTGATCTGATGGTGGTCATGTTTGACTGTGTTCAATCTTGTCGCAGAACTTGTAAAAGTGTGTCTTTCAACAATCAAGCTCCTTTGTGAGATTTAAGATATTATCACTGCCAATTAAATCTATCTTAAAGGTCTGACAAACAAGGCACCTTTGAAGTAACTTGACCAAACGAATAGATAGTAAGAGATGTGGTATGCTGCTAAAACTCTTAAAAGGGACCAAATTTACCAAGTGAATTATCAACAGAGGAACCCGTAAGCCTATCTACTTCTTAGCACAATTAAATCTACATGAATAGAAAATGTACACAATTATACAGGTATTCACTCACACCATTGCTAAATACTAGTTTCTGTGGTTAGTAGAGTGAGAAAGATTTACATGGACCTAACGTGTCCATACCTGAGCACACCAGAGGAGCGATTCCTGGCTGTGCTGGGAGTCGTCGGCATCGTACTCAACCTCCTCCTGCTTGTCTTCGTCTATATATACACCTCCATCTGATATATGTGCCTGAACACAGTACAAGCCATGAGATAATCTTGCCACAGCTAACATCACCTGTACCTTAGAGTGTGTGTTGTCCAACCACACCTGTACCTATAAGCACACAATGGTTCACGGTCAATTTGGGAATTATGTGATATTCTAGGGAGGTTTCTTTGCCTCGTAATATAGGGATACTAATAATATTAGTAGCTGAAGAAAATTATATCTATTCAAAAACTAATGTATAATACAAATACAATTTAATAATTTACCTTTTTTGTAAAAATGTGTCCTACAGTAGGTGTTTTTGTAGATGCAGTACTCTTTCACATATGTGCATGATGAGATGTTTACTTAATACTTAAGCTTATATTGCTATAATCTTTATTACGCTTTGACTAAAATACCTGATGTGAAGACTGCCATTTCTTGCAGTCATTTTGTTTGTTCTACATGCTTACTGATGTTGAAAACACCCTGACATGGAACTGGGTTGTGTTGATGTATCAGTCTGTGCAGCGGCTCAGCACACCATCAAAGATCCCTCTCTGGAAGGTCCGTACCGCAGGATAATGGTCTATTTTCTGGTGTCATGTTTCTGTTATTGGATCTGTACGCCAGGCGCGGAGCAGCGCCGGAGAGGGCAAAGCGTGGGACTGACACTATGTCGCAAAAATCAAGACAGCGGCCTGCTGCAGTGCAACACAAAGGAATGCAACAGCAACAAGAGAATCACGTTGAACCAGTGTGGATTGTATGAAAATGGAGGACATAAAACCTCAGTACAAGACCCCACCATCTGTCTTGAAGCTCATAACGGCACGAAAAACTCGGGATTGGGTTACAACATTTCCACTCGAGCTACATGTCACAATGGATATGATTTTAGGCCAAAGCACTGTGGCTGTAATGGAGGATCAAACCTAAATGCAGCCGACACGCGTGCAGAGAGGACTGGCCTGAATCTACACCTCATCCTCGTCATCCTCTTCTCCACCAACAAGCTAACGCCAGAGAAGACATAGTACTGAGAAGGCCCACATCAGTCTCTGCTGTTGTTTCACATAGCACAATACTTTTATATGTATGCATACACCAGTGGCGGGCCGTGCATTTTATACCTGGGCCTTCACTGCTGTCCTGCAGCTGAAATACCACCTTATAACCTCATGATGGCGCCACAGCTAGGGTTATTATTCGTTTCTAGGGCTGTAACATATACGTATTCGTATTAAACTGTTCGGTACGAGGCTTACAAACCGAACAATACGTTTGAATAATACTAGTGCATTTGGAAAATGCAGAAGCTTAAATTGTAGGAAATATAATGTTTTCTGCACTCCCGTAGGAGACAACGGTCTGTGTGACCTCTGAACCGGAACAAAAAAAACAGCTGAGACTTCGCAAGTGTTCTGGGTGGCTACGCTAACTAGCTTAATGGAAAAGCAACAGCAACAACACGCATTCTGCTACACACTCAATGGCCATTCAGATATTAGATGTAAAAAAAAAAAATGCAGTTGACTTACCAAATGTTGTTCCTCCTTTCTTTGTTGACAAAGAGTTTCATCCCAGTTAAATCCCAACTCAAAAATCTGTTTCTCCTCCTTATTCAGCCATTGAGTTTAAAAAAAAAAAAAACTATGTTAAAAAAATAATAATAATCTACACCAAGCAAAATGCAAAAAATGTCATTTCTTCCATATCTTTCAATTTGAACTCTTACTACTCAGACTAAGCCTCTGCTTAGGTTTTGTTTTCCAATAGTCACGTGCTCGCCCACTGACCAATCACAGCACACACTACACCTCACTGCAGCACTGCACCTGGAAACTGAGCTGTGTGTTAATGCTGACGTAGTTGTAGGCCAGCTAGCAGGCTCTGGCACGTCAAAGAATGCGCCCAACATGTCAAACTAAAGATCTGATTGGTTGAAGACTATGACAATCAACAATATCGTCCCCATTCACTTAACCTGCAAAGGGATTCACTTGTGTGTCTGAAGGCCTCGGGCCTCTCTTCTTACCTAGAGACACAGGAGTGAAATCTGATTGGATAAAAGCTCTACTTAAAACAAGCTGTACTGGAAGCAGAGCAACTGAGGAAGACCGTAGCTGTGCAATGAGAAAATAAGATAATGAGAAAAATATTTTTAGAAATTAAAATACATGTAGTGTATTTAAGAAAAAATATTAAATTATCAAATAGCTATAACTTTGTGATTCTGTTTAGGCCAGCAGAGAAGGCCTTGCAGGCCCTGACGGCCCACCACTGGCATACACAGACTTAGTTTCATACACCATCAGTCGGAAGTTCTTGGGGCAAAGACAAAAAGAGGAGTATCTCATTTGGTTCTCTAAAATGAACGAGCAGCAACTCTGACTGCTCAGCTAACAATTTAGTGTTGAGATTTTGATAAATATTGCATATAGGAGTCTAGTATGCTCTTAGTATTAGCATCAGTTTATCATCAAGTGTTACATTTAAACAGGTTTGCAAGCAAAAGGCACAATCACTACATTGAAGTATGATTGTTATGAAACTCAACACATATCTATGATTATGGTGGCCAGTCTAAAACGTGTAGAATAGTACCGATAAGTATTTCCATGACCATGTCAACAGAATGCTGCATAAACAAGTGACCGCAATTTCCCTGCAGAAATAATACCTACCTTAGAACTCTCTCTTTCTCACCCTCTCACTCGCACAAACATTCCATAAAAACCTTTTGGCATATTGTAATTCAAGTGGTCTGAGAGAAAATTAGACTTCTGCACCTCTTCTTGGCTCTGTTTTTGAGGGTTAGTAAAATGTAGCCCGTGATGTGATACTTTGGCCGATCACAGGTCATTTCAGAGAGAAGGCTGTTCTACAAATGCAGATGTAAGAGCATGTCCCTTTGGTGAAAGCCTGATTCAATGGCAGAATATCCTGTATGTAATTGATATTCCAGCATTTGCAGCAACATGCCAACACTACAAAGCAACCCCAAAAAAAGAAGACGGACTTATCAAAGAGAGTCTGACACCATTGGCAAAGCATTTCAGTAATGGATAGAAAATTGCAGTGGCTCTGCAACGGCAGTGATTTGCAGAAGCCTTGACTAATAGCAACATTTTCTCTCCATCTCTCTAATAGTGGGAGCTTATCTATATTCCAAGGGTCCTATGTTCCCCAGTTCAAGATTCTGTTAACGCACACATTCATCTTCTCAAAAGGTTTTATGTTGTCAGGGACTCATTCTCCCAGGGCCCCATGCTATTTTTCCCACAATGAACCATGTCATATTATTCAAAGAACTGTGGAGCATCTTTTTAGGTTCCCATTATGTGCTATAGAGAGCTGGGCTACCAGCCCATTTTCCTTTCCAGGTTGTCAAAAACACACTTGTTTTAACCAAACCGTGATCTTTTCCCAAACCTAACCTAAGTTTATTGTCTAAACCTAAGTGACGCCAAGGGATACCCAGTAAGTAAAAAGTGACACCTGTGGTGCAGCCCTGACGGCTATAGTTAGCAAAAGGCTGAACTATTAGCAACATTTTCTCTCCATCTCTGATTCGCTTTGCCGGTAGTGTAGCTCGCTAGAGCCTCCAATAACAGACTGTCATCTCAAAGGGCCCAAAAGTTTGCGACGAAAACAGAAAGTTTCTTCTCATAGAATTGGTGCTAACGGCATCAGGGTTGTTTGAAATGAGTGATAGTACTCTTACTGGTTACTGTGTGAAGGTTGATGTTTGAAATGAATGACCAGTACTCGTAGAGGTTACTGTATAAAACCTGCGCATTTGTCCTTGCTTAGGACAGAGAGGGGAGAGCTGCCAGAGGAGAGCTGTATTTTAAAATTCTGGTGGGTTTTTTTGTTTCGCTTTTGGCCTTTTCCAGAAAGCTGCCTACCCAGGGGTACCGCTTCAATTACAAAATGCTGAAAAGTTATTATGGACTTTTTGCCCAACGACAAAAATATACTGCCTACCCCAGCTGTGAGAATCAGCAGCCTAAAATATCCCCAAAACATTCTCACTCGCTATACTTAATGGTCGAACTGGTCCTCACAAAGATAGACAAGCCCCCATACACACACTTGCTACTTGCATCTCTCTTCATGAGTTTAATTTTACACCATCTGTCAGCACACATCAGGAGATTCAAACGTTAACACGCTGAGATCGACGTGACTTGCACATTTACTTCCTGTCACATCTTATAACTGTACAGTTTGGTGAGCTAAACCCATTTTAAGAATGCACCAAAGCCTCGTTTGGTTTGCCAGACATCAGCTGTCAGACTGCGACAGTTGAAGCCACAGCTGTGCAGAAACACATATTCGAATAGACTTTGAAATACCTACAAGCACTGGTGATATTTTCAGTTCACTTCGTGCTGCCTCTAAAAGGTCACTTGATGTTGTCAAGCAAACAAAATGAATAAGCATACTCAACTGTTTAACTCAGGTTCACTCAGATACTAGCAAAGGTTTTAACATACCACTTCTATAAAGGCCTCCTTATAACAGGTTTATAGGCTGTAACTAATGGCTTTATTAATGGTTGATAAATTATCCACCAATGCTTTGTAGACCAATTTGAAGCCATTAATAAGGACGACTCTGGGTTGCCGTTACTGGCTAAGGCACATTTTTATAAATGATGTACAAATTGTTTGTAATGTCTTTATTAATGGTTAATAATTAATATATTATAATTTACTAATGCAATATGGCATTGCAATATCCCATGAGCATTTATTTAGTGACTACCAACATGCATAACTATATTACCATATTTAACAAGAAAAAACACAATCAAGCACAAGCTAACATTCCTAATAAAGTTTTCTAACTCATCTATAAAATAGTACTAAATGATTTATTCACCACTGCTGACAAAATTGGTTTCAACTTATAAAATCCTTTTAGAATGGTGCCTCACTCGAAAGTGGTACCAATTTGATCAAAGTGTGTTTTCAAAGGCCGATGATAAAACTTTCTAAAAAAAGTCACCTGAAACAACTGACAGGCATTTATTTTGTCCCAATATTAAATATGTATTACTCACCCATCTTATCCAACCAATTGTTATATGGTATACTGAGCCTTTTTAAATAACATTTGCAAAGGATTAAAGTCTAAATCTTTGCAGATGTATAGTCTTTATTGTAATTTTCTGTAGCTTTGGTCAGGGAAGAACCTCGATAATTGACTGATAAAAGTCTAGTATTTGTCTGCAGTAGCTCTTGATAAGACGACCTAACTCCTTGGCTACAGTATCTGGAATACATGTTATTGTATGTTCTGCACGCAATTCAAGTTTTTGGTTGAAACCAGTTTTAATATAACAAACTCTGTCAAGCAGGCCAATGTGAGGAGGCGCCTAGAGGGCGAATTCTGACCATCTGCTGTCCCAATAGGCATTCAGCCAACTCAAGTACACACACACACACAGCCTGGACTTTTTTTCAACAATACAAATGTCTCACTCCTGCATTGAAATGCAGAACTGTTTATCATCATTTATTTTATCATCGTTCAAGGTAAATAGGCTAACATGTGCACACACACACAGTATGCTGTGGAAATAGTCTTCAATGCCAGAGGGAAAACAGGTGCATCAAAGTGCACCTGGGACTCCTAACCTCTGCCCCAGGCACAGGTTGTTAACACAGAACACTGAAAACAAGAACGCAACGTTTAAAGACAGGCAAATGCTCATTCTGGAGTCTGGATAAAAAAAAAAGCTCACTCTCTGAATATGAGCCAGACAGTGACTGTGTTATGTTCTGCCAAAGCGAAGACGGATTCTCATGTTTTTTCATGATGCATGAGCTGAATTGATTTTTAGCCTGAGAGAGCATATTGGACACAGACTGTCTGAGACTATAGACAGGAGAAAATGATGTGGACAAGCGGATCCCTAAGATATTTTAATGTTATCTCAGAGCAACAAAGCTGGAGAATATTGAGTTCTCAGTTTCTGACAAAAGATAAGTCACTGAAAAAGAAAAAGACGTTTGCACGGGATGGCTGAATTGTTTCTGCCCAGTTTTGTAAAAAGATTTGGGCAAAACAGACTCCAGTACTTTGTGCATTAGTTGTAGCAAAATGTAAAGATACGGTCCTGGCATGCATGAAAACAAATGTTTATTTCACATTTTTCTTTACTTTTGAATGCAAATCATTCCATGAACAGGCAGGACTAGTGATTCAGGCAACTGCCAGGTGTAAGAAGGCATGAGAAATTCCCTTTAACCAAAGGTTAAAGGGTGTGACGTGCTGATTTACTGAGTAACATTCCAGGACAGTGGCTGCTATGGTACTAATCAAGCTAAAAATCAAACTGTACATTTGAAAGAACATTATGTCAATTTCTGATGAAGCTGATATAGAAACAGTTTGTTACGATCCTATGAACAAATGCTGTGAGATCTGGTGTACTTTCATGTAATGTTTATAATTGATAGTTATAGTAATGCCAATAAAAATGAAAAACACTGTTTTCAAAGAGTTTCACTGATCTTTGATATAAATGGCTAAATCTAAATCCTATAAAATCAGGTTTGGCAAAAACGTTAACTGTTGGTATTACAATTTATGTCTTAATGGTGTACTGCTTTGATTTGATAATATTATATCTGTCGATATAAATTTGCACTTTTTCTCCTATAGATATGTTGTAGTTAGTGTCACGGGGTGTGGTGGAGGACTCAAATGCAGGCCAGACAGAGTAGCATCAAGCAGGTATTTAATGAAATTAAATCAACACAGGAAACTTAGAGGACACAACGGGGGATCCACGGACAAGACAAGAGACGAGGGGGAAAATCCAGCAGAATGAGGCAGGGCAGGCAGACGGGAAACCCGGGAACAAGACCAGCAAAACGGCCGGGTAGACATGCAAATGATCTGGCAGTGAGTGTGTGTGTGTGTGTGACTGGGGTTTAAATAGTGTCTGCAGCGGAGTGAGCAGGTGAGAGAAATGAACTGACGAGGTGGGAGTGACTGGCAGGTGCGCTGAATGAACTGATTAGGTGAGAGATGGAATAAACAGGATAATGGTGGCAGAGCTGTGACAACCAAGAGAAGTGTTTTAGATAACTGGATTACAATCCCAACAAAATCTGAAAAGGCATTTGAACAATCTCTTGTTGTGACTCTGAATTTTAAACGACCAACAAATGAGGGGTTTGCATCATAATGTAGATGCACACATACAGTTAATTGCACATCGTTATCTCCACTAACATGTTTGTCATGTTGAGCATGTGTAAGTTTATGATCACATTTCCAGTTTCCATTTTCATACTTGTATCACTTGGGATTTTAATCTTTCTGCCCCGATGATTCTTCTCTTGAATTAAATTGGGTAGCCTGAAAGTAAGTCCTTTCAGCTGACAAGATTATCAAGCTGAGCTCCTCCAAATTCGGTTTTCCTATGAAATCCAGTTGCGTATATTCACTTTTTCACTGTTTATCACCCTGATTCAACTTGAGTGCTCGGTGCTGTTGTTCCCTTTAGGTCATCTGAGGGTTTTCCCTCTTGTTTATTCTTCTGGCTAGTCAGTGGAGGATGCAATTCCTAATTTCATGTTGTCTTGAATGCACCATCAGTATGAAAACAAGGGCATCACCCACAGACCGGAGCTCTTTTAAAGTAGTATAGCTGCTTTGGTAGACCTGTGCCGTTGTGCGCAGCCATGCTCAATGAGCCAAAATAAACTAACAGTGTGTCCTCAGGCACCCCACGAGACAATCACTGACCTGGCTAATGTGGTTGGCTGCCCGCTGTGCACACACAAACACAAATGTAGTTATAGAAGACTCGTACACACCATTGGATAGATCTGACTACATCTCACAAGTATAATCTAGTATGATTTAATAATCGAGTGTCTCTTTCCTCTCTTCCTGTTCTCCCTTACCCTCTGCACTCTCTATACCGCAAACACTCGTGATCTCTCCTCGGCGCCCTGGTCCATTGTTTGCCATGTTCCTATTTTAGTCTTTAGTTAGTTTGCCAGCTCAAGCATGAACCCCATCCCTGGCTCTGAGCCTCAAGCCACTGCACCGGAACAAGGAAAGATGTTTTATGTAAACAGTAATATAATGTCCTACTTGCCTGTTGAGTGTAACAAGTCCCTAAGAAGTTCACCAGCCTTGGAGGAAAATACCCACAGAGTCACATAGTTTATTGTTTCTAAACTCCGTCATATGCACCCTGGTCTCCGGTTAATGCACAAGCCCCAGTGTGTCTGGACAGATCTAAGTTTCACTTTCAAACTGGATCACTTTCCCACTGGGAGAAATCAGCTCTCACAGCATTGTTGAGTCCTTGATGTCCTTGTCAAGGAGGACATGAAGACTCAATATCTTGTTGTTGAATGTTGAAGGTAATTTAATATGTATATGTATATTAGTAATCAACAGTGATGTGCGACACACAGTTAGAAATTAGATCACTTGTGTATTTGTCTTTACAAGAAAATAACTCGACATGCTCATATTGCTGTTTGAAAATCAATATGTTTCGCTTCAGTCATTGGGCAAACACATAAGTACCGTTATTTTCCTGTGAGGCAATGGAACAAAAATGTTGGAAAGAGAGATAATTGATGTTTGAGGATGCGAGAAATACTTGTTTAGCTGGTTCTTCAAATGAAGATTGCTTGCAGATTCACACGTCCCCAGGGTCTCATTATTATCTGTATCCCACGAGAGTCCCTGATCAATTGATTGATCACTTCTTTCACTCCTGTGTGTTGGTGGAAAATAATCTTTTTAACCTCCCGGTGAGAAAAACATATCTATTGAACAGACACTAATAATAATGCAGCTGAATGGATAGAGCTCTTTCCCCACGGATGGTTCGGAGGTCTAACAACAATGAATAGACAAAACAGAGTATATACAGTGGGTACGGAAAGTATTCAGACCCCTTTAAATTTTTCACTCTTTGTTTCATTGCAGCCATTTGCTAAAATCAAAAAAGTTCATTTTATTTCTCATTAATGTACACGCAGCACCCCATCTTGACAGAAAAAAACAGAAATGTAGAAATTTCTGCAAATTTATTAAAAAAGAAAAACTGAAATATCACATGGTCATAAGTATTCAGACCCTTTGCTGTGACACTCATATTTAACTCACATGCTGTCCATTTCTTCTGATCCTCCTTGAGATGGTTCTACTCCTTCATTGGAGTCCAGTTGTGTTTAATTAAACTGATTGGACTTGATTAGGAAAGGCACACACCTGTCTATATAAGACCTTACAGCTCACAGTGCATGTCAGAGCAAATGAGAATCATGAGGTCGAAGGAACTGCCCAAGGAGCTCAGAGACAGAATTGTGGCAAGGCACAGATCTGGCCAAGGTTACAAAAGAACTTCTGCAGCACTCAAGGTTCCTAAGAGCACAGTGGCCTCCATAATCCTTAAATGGAAGAAGTTTGGGACGACCAGAACTCTTCCTAGACCTGGCCGTCGAGCCAAACTGAGCAATCGTGGGAGAAGAGCCTTGGTGAGAGAGGTAAAGAAGAACCCAAAGATCACTGTGGCTGAGCTCCAGAGATGCAGTAGGGAGATGGGAGAAAGTTCCACAAAGTCAACTATCACTGCAGCCCTCCACCAGTCGGGGCTTTATGGCAGAGTGGCCCGACGGAAGCCTCTCCTAACTGCAAGACATATGAAAGCCCGCATAGAGTTTGCCAAAAAACACATGAAGGACTCCCAGACTATGAGAAATAAGATTCTCTGGTCTGATGAGACCAAGATTGAACTTTTTGGCGGTAATTCTAAGCGGTATGTGTGGAGAAAACCAGGCACTGCTCATCACCTGCCCAATACAATCCCAACAGTGAAACATGGTGGTGGCAGCATCATGCTACGGGGGTGTGTTTCAGCTGCAGGGACAGGACGACTGGTTGCAATTGAAGGAAAGATGAATGCGGCCAAGTACAGAGATATCCTGGAAGAAAACCTCTTCCAGAGTGCTCTGGACCGAAGGTTCATCTTCCAACAAGACAATGACCCTAAGCACACAGCTAAAATAACAAAGGAGTGGCTTCGGAACAACTCTGTGACCATTCTTGACTGGCCCAGCCAGAGCCCTGACCTAAACCCAATTGAGCATCTCTGGAGAGACCTGAAAATGGTTGTCCACCAACGTTCACCATCCAACCTGACGGAACTGGAGAGGATCTGCAAGGAAGAATGGCAGAGGATCCCCAAATCCAGGTGTGAAAAACTTGTTGCATCATTCCCAAGAAGACTCATGGCTGTACTAGCTCAAAAGGGTGCTTCTACTCAATACTGAGCAAAGGGTCTGAATACTTATGACCATGTGATATTTCAGTTTTTCTTTTTTAATAAATTTGCAGAAATTTCTACATTTCTGTTTTTTTCTGTCAAGATGGGGTGCTGCGTGTACATTACTGAGAAATAAAATGAACTTTTTTGATTTTAGCAAATGGCTGCAATGAAACAAAGAGTGAAAAATGTAAAGGGGTCTGAATACTTTCCGTACCCACTGTATGCACGTTATCTCGCCTCCTCTCCCTTCACCCCCGCAGATGTCGTCCTCCTCTGCCGATGCCTCCACCAAAGGCCAGGTTCCCAGCCTTTCCGTGGGAAGAGGGTTAGTTGGTGAGATCAGACATTACAGCAAGCCAGAAATGCTAAAATACCTTCGATATGAGATTATTTATTATTAGGTTTTAGATGAGTCTGGTTGGCCTCATCTGCATATATGATACAAGTTATATCTAAAAGAACGATATGATAAATGTCCACAACACTGTGGTCTGTTGCCTCTGTTCCACTGAGACTTGGGACTACAGATGAAAAATAGCAGAAATGTTTTTATTAATGTGCACTGTCCCTTATCAAATAAACCAATAAATAAAAAAACCTGAACATATATACAGCTTAGCTGGTGGACCCACTAAACTGGCAACTGAGTGTAATTGTATTATTTGGGGGTCTTATTCTTCAGCACACGCAAACGACATGAATCTAACTTGTGTACTTCCAAATGTCCACATTTGCTTTAAACCTCCTTTTTTCAATTCACGGTCTCAGAAATCAGACACTCTTTCAGTTTTTAATGAATAGTTGATTTTTTTTCCTGAACCTTAAGATGATGTTTTAAATATTTTAAAGGCTAATTAAGTGGATTAGTACTTTCGTGGACTAGTCAACTAATGGTATTGGATAAATAATGGACTGAGAGAGGTTCACCACGACCTTAACTAACCTCTTACCTCTGCCCCTCAGCTTTGCCTGTAATGAAGACTCAATGTTGCTCCGTTACCAATTTCCTCCGATGGCAAACACTCTGCTTTAAGTTAGATGCATGTGAATGTGTGTGTGTCTGTTTATCTTAATAATTTCAAGCTAAACAATGAACAATAATGGAAATGGAAATTCCCGAAAGGAAACTGGATTTGTTCAACATGACAGGTACAAATATCTCTACTGGGAGCTTATTTATCTTCATAAAAAGCTTTCAAATTGTCTCCACACACACACACACCTTCAGAAAACAAGTGGCAAATAGTATCCATCACACTTAAAGACACAGTGATAATTACAATACACACACACAAACACACAAATAAGAGGGCACTGAAGCCTCTTCACACTTACACACTGAACACACACTCGTGTTTTCATTGTGGGGACATTACATTGACTTACATTCATTTCCTGGAGACTTAACTTTACCATAACCCTAACTGATACCAGCCTAAACCTAACCATTTCTCTAAACCTTAACCTAACCTTAAACCAGGACAATAACAATATGACCGTGTAAACAGATTTATGTCCTCACAAGTCATGCAAAAACACACACACACACACACACACACACACACACACACACACACACACACAGAGGCAGCTACAAGCAGCTTCTTGGCCTTGTGTTACAATCTTTGCCATTAGCTGCACAGCGAAAAAAGACCAGCATCCCTTTATCCTCTCATTTATTCCAGACCCGTGGGTCTCTGGAGTCCCGGGAGAAGAGTATAAAGAAGACTCTAATTCAGAGAGCTCCTGCCAGTCATCGTCCCTGTGAATGTTTGGATCTATTTGTTTTTGGACTGAACAGGATTAAGGTTGAAGTAGTTTTTATTGCGCTCTGCGTGAGTTTGAAGGCTGAGAAATGGAGCCAACAGATCTGGGGAATGACAGGGGAAAGAGAAACAGCAGAGAGGAACATTTCAGGGGGAAGAAAAGTACTTAAGCTCATCATTATCATCACTTCCTATTAAAATACATGGAACACTTTTCATCACTATACTGTAACTTTATATGAGACAACTGAACAGAATATATCTCACCACCATGTGTCTATAAATCAATTAAATATGACAAACTGTCTTTTATTAAGCACATTTTCTAAAGTACTGTACTTAAATACACTTTTGAGGTACTTGTACTTACCATGAGTATTTACATTTACTATACTTTCACTACAATCCAGAGGCAACTATTGTGCTTTTTAGTCTACATTTGTTTGTTTGAGTCACTTTACAGATTGTGATAAATGATACAAAATATAATGAAAAACTATATTATGAAGTAACATTATAGGTTAAAAATGATCCCCCGGGTTTAATTCACAAACTATTAGTAGAAAATAAAGTAATCAAATTGAGCTGCACCTTTACCAGCTGCGACGTCAAGGTGATGTACACATTAATGCATCAATACTTAGAATCCAGTAATAGATATTATTGAGAAATTTAAAAAAAATGTCAATGATGAATGAAAAGATACTTTTAATTTTGATACTTCGATGATTCTATTTCAATGATAATACTTTTGTATTTTTACCTAAGTATAATTTTGATTGCATGACATTTACTTGAGTATTTCTGCTTTGGTTTTACTACTTGTACTTAAATAAAAGATCTGGATACTTCCTCCACTATTGCGTTAGACATAACACATATATTACACATAATTATACATAGCAAATGATGGATTTAAGAAGAGAACAGGAAAGTTTTGCGTTGTTTCGTTAGAGTGGTCATGTCTGTAACGACGGCGCCATCGGGTGGCTGAAATATGTCAAGACACTAAAAGTGAATCTAATAATTCCTGCCTTGAGTACATGAGCGTTGTACACTCATTGACCGAACACTGCACGTCTCTTTCAGGTGGCCGATTCTGTCAGCGTGTTTCCTGAATCAGCCAGATGGGAAGTTGGACCCCGAGCACATGCTTGGCATCACTGGTATTATGGGCGCAGTTGTCAACCTGCTGGTAGTGGTGTTAGTGTATATCTACACACTGACTGTGTGGGTTTATGGTGAAGCTGTCGACTGTTGGATGGGATGGGCAGGTGCCTAATTGATGGATGGAAGGACAACCAGAGGGAAGGGGACAGGATGTTTTGAATACAGGAGATTGTTTTACATATAAGACAGGCCTGTCATATCAGCATCACTCTTATATATTCTTAGTGTAGAGGATAACTTATTGAAATTCAGTCTGATACTTCGTAGTTGTGTTTGTAACTGTGAAAAGTTTTCCTCGAAGCTAAAGTCCTTTTCCATGAAGTGAGATGTTTGGCCAACCCTGGGCAAATTGTACGTGTAGTCGACTGTAAGTTAACTTAGTTTTGTAAATTGTGTCTTCAATATGTATGCAGTGTTTGTATGTGTTCTTTACTGCTTGTCTAATGGTATTGTTTTTGAAAATAAATGATATTCATAAACTGAAAGTGAGACAATTCTTCAGGACTGTTTCAATCATCTCAACCTTTTCTTTCATTCAATGCCACGTCAATGAACCATCAGCAGCAGCTATGGGCTCTTGCTAGTTGACACTTTGTGATTTTTGATACCAGACGACACATTTGAAAAACATTTAACAGCATTCAAGTTTCCAACAGAATATATTTATATTAGTGAGTCACATTTATGTTACAATTTTAACACACAAGGGAAACAAATTATTATAGTGCCAGAGCAAGTCTTCCTCCTTGACCTATCGGAGGTATTAAGATGTACAAAGACCCACTAGGAAAGAAAATGTATATTATGAATATTCCCATGTTAAATGTTAATCAAAGTGTTAGCCTGAAAGACAGCTGTAGAACATAAGAAGACAGAGAATCCTGACAGACAAATCAATCTAAAGTGTGACTGTAGATTTAATATACATGTATATATACAATTATTTACATATTTATGGTACAGGAGTAGTATGATTATTTAGATTGTTGATGTTGATATCGGGCAGTATTTGACAGCTGGTGATGATGTCAATCTTTTCGGACACAGCCTTCAGGTCATCCAGGATTAATCTGATGCTGTGGGACGCATTGATGATGGCGCTCTGCGACGTATTTAGCTGAGCTGTTGCACTTTGAACCTTTCACAAAAACAATCAGAAAACAAAAACAAAAATTAAGGCATTTTTAACCACAGCCAATTAGCGGTTACAAGATGCGTATCATAGAATCTCTGATGTAGTAAAAGCAGCATCCAACACATCTACGTACCTCTCTACTGGCGCTGCCATAAACCTGCCGTACCATCTGTCCCACGTCAGAATACAGCCGACTGTTAGATTCCTGCAGCTTCTGTTGTAACAGCGTGTCACCTGGAAAAACAAAATGACATTCTCAAATGCATCAGTTTTAATCAGTGAATGGAGCTGGCCCCATTCATACATAGCCTACAATCATTCATACAGCCGGGTGATCCACTCACTGAAGACAGAAAATTGACCCCCTGAGTGGAGAGTAATCTGTCACACTTTAAGTATTACCATTACTTATTCTAATCATGACGTTGCTGTATTGCATTCCTCACCTTGAGGTCTGTGTGTGGGACTTGGCCTGTCTTCCACTATCGACTGTATATCAGGATGATCTCTGACTACAATAAGAGGAGGCAGGTCTCTCCTGAGTATGTGGGCGCTGTCCTGGCTCAGAGAGAAGGCTCGCGCGGCCTGCTCCTCCTCACCATCACTGTCTGTTTCAGACGCCTCCCCGGGAACCTGACAGCATCCAAGACATCACAGCAGAGTGAATAGATTAATGACACACACACACACACTTTCATCTCTGTCGCGCTACAACACACGTAGACATGCAAGACAACCTTGGCTCCGACTGTGGCAATTTGGGGAGCGGGCATGGAGGTGATGTAGACTTCATCATCAGAGTCCGTCTCCGAGGCCTCACCCTGCACCACTATCTGGTACCCGCTGGACATGGCTACACAGACACAAAACGAAACGTCATTAGCTAACGTTACATTAAATCACCAATTATAGGAGAAAAGACAAGCTCAGGCACTTCCTGTTGCAAGCTCACTTTGCTCAGTAAAAATTAAAGTCAAAGGTAATCTGTAACAGAATGCTAAACGTTAAAATATAGAGCCCAAAATGTCAAACCTTCTCTGTTGATTTTAAAAGTACAAATCACATGAGCAGCTAGGAAGTGGAATCCGATGTGAACCAATCCGATGTGAGCTATGATGTCACGTGATATCTGACCAATCAGACCGCGATTAGAACGCCTGCGCCATATAATAGAGAGTTCGTTTGTAATGAAAATCGGCGTACACCAAAATTAAATATGGTTTTCTGTAATGGTTTCAGGCAGTGTCTATGGTACCAGCTTTATTGGCGCGCTCCACATGATAGCATGTTGATGTGGTTTATTACTGGGTGTATGATTTATTCTTGGTCGAGCATGTATTCCGCCACCACCGGGCTTTTTTCACGTTATGACAGAAGGGAAAACTGCTGCTAACCCCGCCTTCGTGAACCCCGAGCGGCGAAGTTTACCCGGCAGATATATCGAGTGCAACCCAGGAAGCTGACTTGTGTTTACTTCGTGTAGCCTACAGTCTGTTGACAGGTACAGTAGATTTAACAGTTTACTTTGTTTAATGTATTTAGATAACTACAAGCTATGTCACATATAACGTTCGATGCATTGCTTTGTCCTAATTCTCTCTCATACCGACATTTGAAAAACTAGCCATGGACAATGCCAGCAAACAACACAAGCTAGCTTTCTAGCGCTAACTATCAAGCTAACGTTAACGTCATTGAAGGTTTTCACATATAACTTTAGCGTTAGCTACCGTAACTGACGATTATCTCTTTTGAGGCAAAGCTAACTAGGTTAAGTGAACCTGTTTTACTGAAGCGTTATATTGAGCAACATAATCACGGTTGTGTGTTTGGCAGGAATGGCAGACGAGTCTCTTTTTGACTTTCTCCATATGGAGATCGTGTCACATATTTACAAGGAGCAGCAATCCAGTAAACAAGAGATGGACAACAAGGTGTGTTCAATAAAGGCATTCATCAATCAACTGACACGTGAATGAACCTTAGCTTTGAGTTACACTGTGGTTTGTAATCACCTTGCAAAGCACCATCTACCAGCTAACGTTACTTAACTAGCTTCTGTCCACTGAGCAAATTGACAGCTTGCATTTCTTCTCTTCAGGACAGGGCTGTCTGTGTTTCTGTCCTTGAAAGCATGGGCTTCAGGGTAGGACAAGGACTCATTGAGAGGTAGACGAGCACACACGTACTGTATGTGTAATGCTACATGCTTTGTGACATGCATCCTCTTCACTGACTCACTTACTTTCTGTATTTATGTTTGCTTTGTCTAGGTTGACCAGGGACTCTCCCAGCTTCAAAGATGAGTTGGATGTAATGAAGTTTGTCTGTAAAGACTTCTGGATGAAGGTGTTCAGGAGGCAGGTTGACAACCTCAGAACAAACCATCAGGTAAAGTAAAAGTTCAGAGTAGTCTTTCCACCAACAGGAAGTTTAATCCCTCTTGTGACATTTTGACTTTGTTTGTGATAGATACCACACGTCATAATGTCAAAGAAGTGCTTAGAATTACGTTAGCAACTTATTTGAGTTTGATTGAAGATTGATTACTTAAATCCCTCTCAATTATAGGAGTATATATATATTATACAGAAGCATATTCATTGTTTGTAACTAGTGTTGTTACTAAACATGCATTTATTTTCTGCCATAGGGTACGTATGTCCTGCAGGACAACAAGTTTTCTCTGCTGACTCAGCTCTCCAATGGAAAACAGTACCTGGATCAGGCTCCTAAGGTTTGTATTCTCTCTCTCTCTCTCTCTCACTCACTCACTCACTCACTCACTCACTCACTCACTCACTCACTCACTCACTCACTCACTCACTCACACACACACACACACACACACACACACACACACACATTCCTACTGTTGTCACCTGGGGATCAGGTCGTCACTTAAGGCTTTTTTTTTTTTGGTGTACAGCCAAATAATTCAGAATCCAACTCATTAAAGCTAATGCTGCTAATGTGTATTTGTGTGTGTTTTCCCGCAGTACCTTGCTTTTTCGTGTGGCATTGTGAGAGGAGCTCTGTCTAACCTTGGTCTGGACAGCGTGGTGACAGCTGAGGTCTCTGTTATGCCGTCCTGTAAGTACTAAAAGAATACCAATCACGATCATCTTTATTTGTGGGAAAGAGCGAGGTGACATAACATGCTCATTGGCTTCTAATTGTACCCAGACGGTTGTAACTCATCCAGTTTGTCTCTTAAAGTCCAAACACATGGTTCACCTCTACTTAATTTTGTCTTGACAGGTAAATTCCAAGTGGTGGTCCAGAAGTTGTGATCTGAACTCCCGTGCTACCCTGGAGCTGCTGAACAGGGCCATGTGGGGTTCTGTTAATTGTAAAGAGAGGATACTAGTTCCTGTCCAACCACAGAGGGAGGCACACACCAACCTAATTTACTCACCTGGGTCAAACGGGACTAGCCAGGTTCTGCTGACAACCAGAGCAAAAAGGCTTAGCCAAAGCTAACCTTTCACTTGTCTTACTCTGACACAGAACAAGATTTGTTTTTTTCTTTTTGCATTTCGATAGAGTTTATTTCCCATTTTTGAGTGAAACAATGCATGGTGTTCTCAACTGAAGTTTTCATTAAAGAAGTGGAGCCGGGCCCTGACTGACACCACTGAAATGTTGACTGTCAGTAATATCAATGCAGTAATGTAAATGTATAGATCACAAAGTAAGTGAATATTCTATGTAATGTGTTGCAATGTTGAGTGCCCAAATGTAGAGATCTGACTAAGAAATTCCTACTAAAATAATTGAACATGAAAAATAATTTAGGATAAGACATCAACTGCCATACCATCTCTTTTAGCATCAATCCAAATAGTAGCTAGTGAGCCTTTTGGAAATTCTGTAGCTGGTTCCTGGTGCTTTGTTCTGCCTTGGAGCAGATTGCCTTTAGGAGCTGACTGTTCCATGCATGCTGGTGGTCTTTTAAATTCCAGTTCATTTGAAGGCAAAATGCAAATCTAGAATGAGTCTTTTAGTTTAATTATGTTCTATTATTAGATGTGATGACAGTTCCTGAGAACCACTCAAACTGAATTTACAGATTTACTTTTTTTTTTTTACCAAAATGTAAATGTTTTTTACAGCATTGATATGAGTTGTATGTAGTGTTGATATTTGCCTCGCATACAGTAAACTGCAACATGGATTTATGGGTTACATTTGTTAATGTTCCTTTGCTTTGTATACAAATCTCCTTAAATATGAATACTAAAACAGCTTACGTATGTGCTGTTTGTTTTCATGATTTATTTTTCTCAACTTGACATTTCCTCTTAATCAAATAATAATGTGACACAAACCCCCCCAAAACAAGGCCTGTTGAACAAGAAAATAAATCTTACTGGTAGATGCTGTTGCCTCTTTGTGCCACTAGGGGGACACATAAAGCTGCCATCGTGTTTATGTCTGTTGCTTTACCGTATGGCAAGGTCTGGCAAGTGTCTCCATGTCTGGTCCAACATTTTCCCTCAGATCTTTAGCTAATCTTTCTGATGTACTCCCAGTGTTTGTCTGGGAAATAGAAGAACCTGTAGTTGAACACACGCGGATTGCACAGTGCTGTGAAATCCCCAAAATGCAAAATACATGTTGAAGAGAACTATTTAGTTAAAATCTTCTTATGTAAATGTGTACCTTGTTTTTTATTACTCGTCTGCGTGACAACACATTACACTGTGTGCTCTAGCTACAGCAGTTCCATTTCCCATCATCCCTGCTTAAGTCATTAATATTTCTTTCAGGTTGCTGATCCATATCATGAGCTTGGTGTTAAGAGGTTCTACTGTATGTGATTGTACGGCACTTCTCAGATATTCAGTATAAAAGTTCTGAATAAAACCGTGGTCATTTTGAGTTTAGAATAAGTCTACCCAGGTTCTGTCAAATCCATCATCACATTTGGTACAATATTTGACACTTTATTAACTTTATTGCTCTGGTTGATTTATTACGTTGCTCACTCCTGCTTTAATAACTGTGTTCCAGTATTCTAATACCATCAGTGTGATAGTTTTACACAACAAAGGCTCGTTACATGTAACTTTATCCTTTTAATGCGTCTCCAACGTGACTCTCGCTCAGGCTCGGCCCTGAATAACTACTCTGCTTTCCACATCTGCTCTTACTGCTGTGAAAACTTACCGTAGACACAACACGGAGGGTGAATTTCACCATACAAGGAGAAACTTTAGCCTCAGTAATTCCTTGAATATGTGATACAATAGCTATTATCGTGAATGACGACATCAGAGCAGAATTTGTATGTAACGGGGCGAAACCACGCTCAGTGGCCAAGTGAACGTCTCATTCACATCTATGGCCAACGTTTGACTGAAATAATACCAATGATATATATTTGTATTAAGTGTCATAATATAATTTGATTTTAAGGTTTTTTACTCCTGCAACACACAACGTGAGTGAAACAATAGCCACTCAACTCAACTATGATTGTTCACAAACCCCACCATGAAGCATGAAGTCGGACTGCATCTTTTTCTTTTTTTTTACAAAAAGCCTGCATTACAAACAGATGGTATGGAGTTAGGAAGGGGCTAATACAAGAGCTGCTGTTGGTTGCATAATGGGAAGTGTAGAATCCAGTGTTTTTGGAGCTTGACCCATGCAAGGGCTTAAAAGTCAGGATGCCTCGGCTTACGCTGCATCAGTTTTGGTCATTCTTTCAAAAAATCTCATTCTTGCAAGTCTTCCAACTTCTTAGAAGGGCAATGCTACATCCCCTTTAATATATTCTTAACTCCTTTGTCTAAAACTTTGGGTTAGCACTCTAACTGGGTTATGTCCTGCTGGCCCTCAAGACAAGTGTTCTTGAATGAGTTTAAGAGAGCAAGAACAGTTAAATAAGCCCCCTGGTTATAAGTAGACTGCCACTCTAGCCCTGCTGATCTGCACTATCGGAGGTGACGGCAAAATTAGTGTTTTTGGGGGAATTTCTTTTTCAACTGTAGAGATGTTGTGAAAGAAGAATACAGTCAAGAAAACTGAGTTAGGCGTCTGCATAAATGTGCAGCACCTGACTATAGCCCACTCTTTTAACCATTTGTTGCAATCCATTAAACACTTTGCCCAAATCCTGTCTGGAGAAGAAGGGGGGGGGGGCGGGGTGGCGGGGGTCAGAAAGTGGGATTAAAGAGAAAGCCTGAGAGGGGGCTGAACTGTAGAAAGTCGTTGAGGAGAAGAGGGTGAGATTGAGAGAGTGGACAAGAGAGGAAAATAAAATGGAGAGAATGAAGAGCCTCTACAGGAGGCTGGAGGGACTTGAAAGGTAGAAAAGAGAAGTTTATTAGGGGGGGGGGGGCGGGGGGAGCAGTGCAGGAGAAGAGGAGGATGAAGAAGGTGAGAAACGTTTCATGTATAAATGTACAAATTATAAATTGAGGGAAACTGGAGACTGGCTCGCTGCTATTGAGGGGTGATGGTGAGAGTTCAGCTCGCAGCTGTTCTGTGCTGCTCTACATGGCTTCGCTCCACTTCCTCCTGCATCACAATATCACAAAGAGGGGCGGTCAATGAAGGGTGGGAGGAGGAGGAGGGGTGTGTACAGGGGCTAGAAGAAAGAAAGGAGGTGCTGGGGCGGGGGGGGGTGCAAGTAAAACCAGCATTCATTCCCTCAAATTGATGACTTGCTAGAATTGAGTAACACTGTCCACATAGACTGAGTGAAGTCTTTTGTAGTGTGAGAAGTTGTCAGAGACCATTGATCTGGGTTAGGTTTCCCGAAGGCTCACTGTAGTTTGTAGGCAGAGACGAACTGAAATCACCAAATGCCGTTTAAAATCATTGTTGAACCCTGACAATTTGGTCGTGCCAGTACCAAATTGGGGTCCAAAGCAACGTGAATTAAGTAGTTATCAATAAATGCAGCTGCACAACACCCACAAGTCTGAATAGAGCAGGTATTAGTGTGTAGGCTGCTCCATAAGAGGTTGTTTTTATGCTACTTGGATGCTAACAGAAGGACGGTATTGATAGTCTGCTGGAGCTAGTTAGTTGTAACTATTTAATATTTAAGCATGTGTATTCTCAGTAGTGAAGTACCTAGCAGTGGTCTAGGCGAACTAGCACTAGTGTGGTAATCATTAAACTGATTTATTTAGCACTAACGTTCAAAGTTAGCTGGTCAGGAAACAGTAGGAGCTTAGCCAATTGCTAGCTAGCTTCTGATGTGCCCGCCTTCATCCTCTCAAATTGTCCCACTTCTTTGTCTCGCAACTTATTCCACAGCGTTTTTATGTAGGCCTCCACTATTATCCCACTATTATCCCAATTCTTACTCATTCAACTTCCTTCACCCATGCATACCAGCCTAAGAGGGAGATTCTCTGTCTCACACACACACAAACAAACTTTGTCTCTCAGGGCCATATGTTGACCTGTGGTGGACCTGAATACAGCCATCTGCCTGCCTGTGTCCCACAGGGCAAGAGTGTGGGAGAATGTCTATCAGACACAATTCAGCACACACACACACACACACACACACACACACACACACACACACACAGAAACCATACAAGCACACACATGCCTTTAACCCCCTAACAGCCACTAATCACTCCAAGACAGCCAGCCCATCTCATGTTAACAGTGACAGCTCTTGTGTGCATTAAAAGAGATTCCTGGGGGGTCAACCATGTGCATGCATCTATAGCCCTGTTTTGTTGTTTTGAGAGACATCGTGAATGAAGGAAAAATCTAAATCTTACCATCATGATTCGTTTTTTTAAGTGATGATGAAATACCTTATTCGTTTGATGTAAACATTCTTCCCAAATGTAATGTAATTAAGGTAGTTTAGACCACAACTTGGTTTTATATACCTGGTTGTTTTCATGTTATTATATATCGTTGGATTTTTATAAGGACCAATTACGTTTTGTGGTTTAACCCTCCCACAAACGTCTTCTGCTCACCGTAGCAACAGAAGATTAAAGTTTAGTAACTCAGCTGCTACGCAGAGCAAGAAAGTGTTGAGGGGATGTAACTGATAGAAAGGAGAGGAACAAAGTGAGGGAGGAAGGATGGATTCAGAGGAGGCAGTGAGGGAGAAGGGACATGGGTGGGAGCCCAGGATTGGTCAGATTAAACCCCAAACAAAAGACTTCTTATCTCCACATGAAATCTCAATGGCATGACTACACACACACACACACACACACCAGTGTCTTGCTGTCCTACAGCAGACTGGTTGACTATTATAGCTAACCTTGCATAAATAGATTTACTTCTTTTATTCAGTGCAATCAGAAAAATAGCCCTGAATTAAACTCTTGTGAATCAATCAGCAACACTAGTTTGTTAGAACACGAGGCTGCATCACAGAGTAACTGTGATTCATTTGCTGCTCATGGAGGACCTGTTGTGTTTCACTCTTTTATAAGTAATTTGTGGATGAAAACAGAAGTTTCTGGTCTGTGATAATACATGCTAACCTGAAGGAACCGAGTAATTATCCATAATCCAAAAATCACACTTATGGAGTATATTGTATTTCTCCACAGCATAAAGCAACCTTTCTTTTAATGATTCCTTTCCAGTGAAACCATGTGTCCCAGTATGTGGTGATTTTTTTGGGGGGGGGGGGAAGTTTTTTAAAGTAATGTTCTAGCCTCATAAAAAAACTAAAATCGAAAAATCCTACATAAAATTGAATTGAACTCATCCGGTTTCTGTCCCGTAAAACATCACTAGCTTATCAATCAGTCTAAACTAAGATTAACTGAAAAACCTACTAACCTACTTTTGACATTGTGTGTGTGTGTGTGTGTGTATATATAGTAATGGGCCACTGGGGGAATGTTATCTACACTGACAATCATAACTGACAGTTCACTGGTTTCCTGCTTGCTTGCTTTCTTTCTTGTTCACAAACGTGTGAACATTGTTGCACATGTACTACAGCCAGCACAGCAGCACATGCACCGAGGCAGAAAGTAGAAGGAAACATACGAGAGTGTGTGGTAACCTCTGCATTGTTGCATCGGCACCTCAACACAAGGGTTGTGAGCGGATGTGTCACACGTGCCTGTATAGATTCTACCTGATGAATCATTGTAAGTGCAAGTGTAAACCCAAGAAGCCAATTAAACAAAAACAAACTTTAAGTTAGTTAAAAAAAAAAATAATTCAAAAAAAACTTTATTTCCAGTACAAAATAGCAAAAACAAAGAGAAACCAAATATATTAAACTTGATACAAGCATCACCAACTCAAAGTCCTCTATAAATATGTTAAAATAAATTAAAGAAATTAATTTACTAAAGATCACCTTTAACACTAAACAGGCCTTAAACATGTTGATGGAAAGGCGATTTTAAATAGACCAGTAACAGCACAGTGTCTGTTCTTCTAACCAACTACGTCATAAAACACACAAGTAACATTGCTATAACACTAAGCATACATACCCTAACCCTACAGAATGCTGGCTCTAGCTCAGTGAGGCATCAGACCCGGGCACACAGTTCACGTACATGTGACCAGGAACACATTCTTAACAGGACAAAGCCAACAGGAAGAATTAATATCGACGGAGAGATGAAATATGGTGTGCCGAGTCACAAAAACATGAATATTTATCGAAAATGTAACACCAGTGCTGCCTTTGGACAAAAGGAGGAACAAAAAAAAAAAATAGAAAACTGCTCCTGGGAATGTTGCGTTTAAGATAATCTAAAATACATATTTAGGAAAAAATGCCAGAGGTAAAACAGGACATGAAAGATTCACATGACTTGATTAAAATGTCCTTCTATGCCAAGTGCCTTTTTCAGATCATATCAGTTTACACTAAATAAAATGCAGAATTATGTGACGGCATCTCATTGGTTTGGTTATTTTGGTCCATCTTTAAAACGCACAGTGTTGATGGATTTCCTGCAATGCGGGCCGGCACATTTCACACATCAGAGCCAAACAAATACCCATGCCCTGCTTTTCCAGTCGGCAAGTCATGAACATGGGATTTGAGAAAGTATGGTGAAGCCCACATGGCTTTTTTCTTTCTTATTAAGCTCAAACTGAATCCCCCCCCCCCCTCCCCCTGTAAGGCAGGCTACATCAGGTCATTTGACAGTTTACTGGTGGCAGTTTATCAATAATGCACAAAAGACACAAAAGAACACTTGTAGTCGTCTTAACAACAAGGAGACTTGAACTCTAGCTTATTTGGCTAAATAAAGAGACCTGCACCCCCCCCATCCACACATCTCTCCTAACAAACCAGCAAATATCGCTTCAACACGTGACCTGCTAAATAACGCAACAGGCACTTAATTGGTTTAAAAACTTAACATTCGGGTTCAAGGCCAGTGATCTAAACATAACCTCAAACTGTATTTATATATAAAAAAAATAACAGTTTCAACAATACTGTGTACAGTTAACATAGTGTGTTTGTGCTACCATAATCAAAACGTTTGAGCTACAAAGATGTCTTTGGCTTCGTCACATTCTTTTGATCACCCAGAAGTTGGTAAACAGGTAATAGAAATGGTGTGGTTGGACTCATCACACTGTGATTACAATATCTTTGTCGCTATTCGTCATCCTAACATACGATTTTGGTTGAGCGTCATTCGCCTCAAGCACTACATAACTTCTGTCTTTGATATAAACTCTGTTTTGGTGGCAACACACATTTCAGGGTTCTGCACCGTCGCTTCCCTTACGCAGACGACAGCGAGAGTTAAACCACATTGATCGAATAGGCGAATCTCTCGGTGCTTTCTGATTCAGTCAATAAGTCTTTTTGTTTCCTTTGATGCCACACAGGAGCAAAGGACGTCTGAGGTGTCGCTGCAGTGGCTGTATGTGTGAGCGTATGTGTGCATTTTATCATTCTAGTGTGTGGGCGAGCTTGAATGTGGATATATATACGCGTGTGTGTACAGCATATATTATGTCGTTCTGCATGTTTGTGTCTGAATGTAAATATAAATATGAATGTACGTTTGTGTTCACACTGCAGCCTAAAGGCAGAACCCAGTAGCATCCTCGGGAACAGAGAGCTGACTGAATACAGCCAGACGCTTGCCGTTGACTTCATTAATGCCTCCGCAGGATTCAGAGCCACTGAGCGAGCTAGCAGAGCTGCTTCCATCCTGGTCCTGGTCCTGGTCCTGGTCTGACAGAGAGGTGTAGGACAGGGATCGTGCACCCAGTGGCCCCGGAAAGACCCCAGTAGCATTGGGACTCTGCCTCAGGGGAGGGGAGGCGGTCGGAGACAGCCCGCTTGGAGAACAGCCGGAGTCTGGGGAAGGCAGGAATGGAGACCGGGGGTCCGCTGCAGTGACCTGGCTTATGGGGGGCTGGTACTGGTCGGCGGGGGAGGCCTCGAAGGCAGAGTCCATCTCCAGGAAGGCATGAGAAAGGAGGTCGGTAATGTCAGCGCAGGAAGGAGGAGAGGCCGGTGGTGCACGAGTGAAAAAAGCAGTGGCAGGAGGGTGAGCAGGAAGGGCAGGCTGAAGGGGAGCAGAGGGAAACCCAGCGAAGCTGAAGCTCTGTCTGACAAGAGGAGGTCTGTGCGAGCGGAAGGAGGAAGGCGGCTGCTGCTGGGGAATGCCCGAGGAAGAGGACGAGGAGGAGCGAGCGAGGGAATGTTGGATTTCCTCCTCCTCGTTGTTGTGGACGAAGTGGCAGCGCATCCCGTAGGGGCAGAAGCCGATGGTGTGAAACGTGCGACACGGCTCGGTTTTGTACTTTGGATGCCGGTTGAGATCCCGCAGCTCGTCCAGCCCGTGGGCAAACTGGCACTTCCCGCCGTACTTGCACAAGCCGCTCTCGGTGAAAGATCGACACAGTTCAGTCTTATAGCGCGAGGAGGAAAGGGATGAGGTGGAAGAGGAGCTGGTGTTCAGTGCAGTGGGGCTGAGGTCACTTTGGGAGTGCGTGACGTCAGTCCCCGGCCAGCCAAGACTTGCTGCTGTGGTGCTGCCGGTCTCCACCATGCTGAGGGAGCGCTGGGCAAGGAAGCCTGACTTGGCCCACTGGGTGGAATTAATGAGCTGGGTGGGCAGAGGGCTTTCTGGCTGCTCCCCCCATTGGTTGGAGGTCAGAAATACACCGTCTGACGGATCAGCGGGGAGGCAGGCGAGAGACGACAGGGAGAACGACGTGTTGCTACGCGGCTGACCAATGCAGCCCGGTGATCTCATTGCCAGACTGGCGGAGGATGATGGAGGTGGTCGGTTCTGCGCCCTCAAGTCAAGATTCAGCAACTGCTGTAAAAAGAAACAGACCGAACAACATTAGCAGATATATTTTACTATTAATAAATAATGCATATTATTTTTTTTACATGTCTGGCAGAATAAATTCATGTACCGTATGAAGAACTTTATTGATGGATGATCGGTATTAAATACTGGCATACAAGTAGACATAAAAACAAACTTCTTGTGTTTTATTGCCATGCAATACAGACACTACAAAGTGAGCTGCATGGTACTTTAGTTAGCAATACTTCTAATGCGACTCGCCCTCTTATAGGATTGTAGTTTGATCGGTCCATCTTAACTTTGTCTCAAACTAATTTCCTCTAAAAGGACCAACGAGGCACAGTGTCTTATATAAGCAGCTACAGGACAGAAAAGGAAAGCAGGCAGACCAATTATTGGATTGGTCACCACAAGATGGGCAGGAAATAACCGAGGAGCGTTATATTGCTATCACATGAAGTTAAGTTAGTAACACCCTCGTGCAGTTGTTCCCAAATTATAGTGTTAGTTTGGTGCACAGCTCGCGTCTACTAACTAGCAGCCAGTGAATTAAACACTTCTCCGTGTTATCAACGCAGATTGACAACTTTAACTTAACTTTTTTTGGTGTTGTTTCGAGCATAAAGTTAACGCTAGGTTGTTAACACGGCGGCTCGAACTTATCGGCGGGTGTTCAACGTTAATGCGACTTTACAAGTTGTAGTTAACCTCTCTGTGACCAGCGGTGGTGTTAGCTCACTAGTACTAGCGTCAAATCACTACAGGAGCTAACGTTAGTTAGTTAGTTAGTATACGGTTTAATGGGCCCATGTTACGATGAATCGCAACACCAGCTTAAACAAGTTAGCTTCAAGTCTAGGGAAAGTTAACTTTCAGATCACAACAAAAAAAACAACAACGTCAAAAGCTCGATAAAGCCACACCGGTTAAAAACAAACGGTTGATACGGGACAACAACAGCATCCGCTAAACAACACTTGAACAGACGAAGAGAGCTAGCAGCGTAAAGTTAGCAGTGTAGCCAGTTAGCTAGCGTTAACACCCCATGACCTAGCCAACTTTTTTGCTCCGCTCAACTTTTCTTTGCGCTCCGCGTTTTACCTTGCACATCATCTCTTCCAGGTCGGCGAACTGGTTGAGAGGGAAGGATGGCATTTCGCTGAGTTGTCAAAAAGTTTTCGTCCGATCTCGTCTGCCCCCGCAGTGATAGACGTGGGCCACTCGCTGGCACGAGTTGCTCAGAAGTTTCTGGTTGTGTGCGCGGTGCTAAACAAGCCCAAGACCCCCCAGACCACGTGTGGATTTAAAACCTAACATTGCCGTTAGCCCCTCCCACGCGCCTCTGTGAGTCAGCCCAAAGTTGTTTTCATCAGACAAGACAGTCTATGATGAGGACTGCTCGAAAAACGTCCTTTTACCTGATTTATTTTTAATTATTTTAATATATAAAGATATATTTTATTTTTATTTATATCAAAGTATATATTCTAATTATTTTTAAGCCATTTAGGACATATGGTTTTGATCAGATGGGACAGAGGAGGTACACTGGGTGGTAGCTGAAACAAACTAAAGAAAGGCTTTAACACAAAGGGGGTCTCAAGAAATAGAAAAGTAGACAAACAGCAACAAGAAAAGGCACCCACAAGGTCAAAAGCAATAGTAAATGCAGAAAATAGGTGTACATGCAGAAAACAGGAGCACTGAACACATTGTTAGACGGTATGGAGACAGCCGAGCCCCATGAGACAGACAAGGAGGAGTGAAGTCTTTGATTTCAAAGGTGATGTGTGGAAAATCCCACTGCAGAACAGAGGAAAAAAAGTCCACAAAGACAGAATTTCAAGAACACACCCACGCAGGTCTGCCAGGAGTGAAGTTGTCACACCTCTTGTATTGTAAGGAGGGTTGTGACAGTTGCAAACAGTTGGCTACACCTACAGGGGAAAGAACCTGAAAAATGTACAGTCCTCATTAGAGCAAAAAAAGAAAGAGAAACATCAGAAATTGCTGGGCCCCCAAAGTTTGAAAGTTCTTGAAAGCAGGAAAAGGCTCTGAGCCCCTTTCGAAAGATGAGTTCAGCTGAGAACAAAGCCCGCCAAAAAGCTTTGTTTTGGTCCTGCCAAGTGGTCACCATTAAATGTGTGTGTTTGTGTGTATACATCCTTGTGTGTTTAATGGAAGGTCTCGATCCCCCCCCATCCCCCCAGTACTGTGGTGATGTAATGGTAGGCCTATAGGTCTGCTCTGTACAGCCTGAAGGTTGACTCAGCCAGCTGTGGTTTGGCTTGTGTGATCTGTGTAGCTGAATTGGTGTCTTTCCTCACATATCTGCGGTTAAAGGGGGCTAAGAGGTATCTTGGTGTCCAGCGGACTTGTGCCATGGTAACATAACATTCTTTCAGCAGGTCTTCTTTGCACGTCTTTCCTCTTTTCTGTCCTGTCAAACTCTGCCGTTACTATCAAAATTGCCACAAAGCTAAATCTTCATAAAGAAAAATGGGCTTTCGCCTCTGAAACCAGCACCGTAGCTTCATAATGTAAAGTCTAGATGCAGTATCGTCCCGACACATCAGATTGTGTGGAGATCCAATTAAGATGGACTGTGGCATCCTAAATGCATCTTGAGTGACATTTGGGTGGGCCTTTGTTATTATACTTCACTTCCTCATTCACATCTAAATTCATCATCAAGAAACTTACCACTTCTGAACAGAAAAAAAAGACATATTTCCGCTTTGCAGTGGCTAAGTCGTATGTGCTGTGTGGTCCAAATAAAAATGGGAAAAAAAAGTTAAATTTTATTCAGCATTGACAAAGTAGCTTGGGGGGGTTGTTGTAGAAAATGCACAGTAAAAACTTCAATGCAGTCAGGAGTGTATTTGCATTTCCAACATCACTTTTGCGGACACATTTTTAAAAAGTATTTTAGCCTTAAAAGACACAGTGGACACAAAACCAAGATTCCAGTCTTCTTTTTTCGCTGTGCTTCCTCCTGTATATAAAGCAGCCTGCTTTCACCCAAGGTGCAATTAATGCCAAGTGTGATTAAGGCCTAATTATATTGCGACTGACCTTTGGGTGCTATTCCAGACGTGGAGCGACTGCCCTAATTAATATATTGTCTTAAGAGGTTGGCTCTGCGTGTTTGCTTTTTAACCTAAGATGAAGACCACCACTGTGAACAACAAGTCATTAACAAGATGTCAACAACACAAGTGCCTTGAGGTAAACCTCAAACCGTCTATTCATTTGGTTAAGTAAACAAGTGTTATCTGTAAACAAGCTATTCGGTCAGCAAGTACAGTTAACTTCTATAAACAAATCCCTTTTGGGCGAGTTGGGGATTACTGGGAGTCGAGAGAGAAAGGGAGTTTTCTGGAGGAAAGGGGGAGGGGAGGAGGGAGGAGAAAGGAGGAGAGAGGTTTGAAAGAGAGTTCTTGCTTCTTGTTGAGTCCAGCTGGGCTGGAGGGCCTTTGGAGCACAATGAGCTCAATGAGCTGCAGGACCAACTAACAAACTAATAGCCCGCCCTCTGCGACGCTACCCCCGTACACACATGCACGCACACACATACACACACACACACACACACGCGCGCGCACACACACACACACACAGAGGACAGTGAATGGGTGGATAGAAGGGCTTGTTAGAAGGGAAAGAGATGGGGGTGAGGAGAGAGATGAAGGGGCAGGATTGGGGGCTATTTAGAAGAAATGAGGATGCAGGAAATGAGAGTAAGGCATTAGGAAGGAGAGAGGTTGGTTTCGTTAAGACTGGATCTGAAACCAGGTTAATCTACAGATTTGGGAATAACCAACCAGATGGGACGCATTCCCTTGCTTTGTCACGTAATATTACTGCAGTGAAATAATTAGCCATTAGGAAGGCATTTGCTGGTTCAACATCTGCTTGATATTAGAAGAGATTTGCAGAGGCGACATTGCACCGTGGGGTTGCCCTATAAAACGACGTATATTTGAGAGAACTGCAGATGAAAATACATTGCAGTGTGTTTCCACTAACAGAAAGAAAGAAGTCTGAGAGCTAGTTTGGGGATGTAAGAAAAGGACAGAGGGGTGAGTAGGCAGGGTAGGAGAGCTAGCTAATCCATATTCACAACTGTGTGTGTGTGTGTGTGTGTGTGTGAATCTGTAGACAACTTGTGAAACAATTGTATTGTAACGCCATTTGTTTTGTGTGTGTTGGAGAGAACGACACACACACACACTTGCACACTCAGCCTTTTGAAAGCCTCATGATTAAGTGAAGTCATTCCTCCACAGCCCCTCACAGGCTTCTTCAGATAAGAGGCTACCATTGCCATTGAAATATTAAGGAGAGGGGAGGAGGGATCTGTAGACCTGATGAACATCTGCTCCTCTTTTACCCCCCCCCCCTCCCTTCCTTCTTTGTACCCCCTGCCCCATTTGCTTGTGTGTGTGTGTGTGTGTGTGCGCATTTGTGTGTGTTTGTGCTTACAGGGATTCTTTGGGAGTCACAGAGAGAGTTGGGGATTTAGGAAGAGTTTCCCTGACAAATGGCAAATCTACACTTGGTACCCTCATCTAAGTATTAGGCCATGTCCACACTATACGTTTCCATTTTAAAACCCATATCTTTTGCTACGTTTACACTTAGCGTCCACGCTAATCCGGAGTTTTAGAGCTTTAAAAGTTTAAAAATGCTTCCAAGGACGGATAAGTTTCAAAACTCCGGGGTTACCTCCTAGTGTAGACAGGCGGAACCGCATAAGTTTGGAAACGATACCGTGGACACCCGCGTTCGCTGCTTGATTGGGTGTTCACAGTCACGACTAGTACTCCCCTGATTTGTCACACCCTTATCATGCGACCCTGTTACGGAAGAAAACAAACAACAACAGCCTTGATTACCGATCGACAGCATTTTATAATTCTACCGCTGCCGACACGCAGAGGAAGCAGATGTTATTGGAGCAATTAACAAGCGGCGTGTCTAGCCGCGTTATCAGCCCTACGAAGCGGACGTCTGAAGTCACGGTTGGTGGCTTTGAGGAGGAAGACGGACATAAAACAGAGGACTTTCCTTTTCTTAATTATTTTGTTCTGCACAACTGTTGTGAAGTCCACACATAAACTGTCAAGGAACAAAAGCATAAATGCTCTCCAGTACGACAGAGACTTCAGCCATGTTGACCACATTTATTGACCCATAATCTAGTAAACTTTGATAAGTGTTTAAAGTAAATTTGATGTGTGTGGAAGAGAGAGACAGAGCAAGACCTGCAGCGTTGTAACTAAGTCTAAAAAACAAAACTTAGTGTTAATGTTTAGTTATGCATAAATACATAACAACTATGACTCTCTCTTGTTTCTGCTTAATGCACACAACAAGCACACACATCCAGGTACGCCACACAGTAGGGTTCTACTCACAGGTCAGAGGTCGTCACCTGACCTCTGACATCACCTCCTCCCTCTCCTGCCCGCTGGAATTCACTCCTGTGGATTCAATTAGAAAGCTAGAGACAAGGAGAGCAAGAGAGGAGTACGTAGAGGGTTTACAAACAAGATAACAGTGACAAATGTCCACAGAGGGCGTAGCAGTGGAAAAGGAGACAATGACGCAGGGTGGAGAGGGTGAGAGAGTGATGGAGGAGAGTTCAGATCACTTCTTTTAACTCATTTGTTTTGGAGGAAAGGGGTAAAGAACCTGGGGTCCTACACCAGACATAATGGGGTACACTATATGGCCACAAATATATGGACACTGATCCCATGTCTTTGTACTTTTGCTTTGTGGATGTTTTAATGGTTTAGACTAGCCTCCTCAACTTCCAGTTAAGAGAACTCTTAATGCTACAATAAACAATAATAGTTAATATCATATTTAATTGATATTCATGTCTTGCACTTCACTGTAGCTGCACTGTAGTTCTCATTCTGTTTAATCTGTTTTATGCTGTTTTGGTTTATTCTTTTCATCAATTTTATTCTTTTGAAATCCCTTTTGCATGTCTTTTTATATAGTCTCTTTATGGCTGTGTGTATAATTTATATTTTGTCTTAATGCCAATTGAGTCAAAGGTAAAGCACTATAGTATTGCCTTGTTGTTGAAAGGTGCTGTACAAATTCTATTTCCATGCCTTTCTCTTGATATTTTGCATTGAACTTTGTGGCAAAGGGTTTTGGAAAGGGCCCTTTTTTGTTTCAACATGACAATGTCCCATTGCAAGCACAAAGCAAGGTGCATTTATGAATAGTTTTCTGAGAACTTTGCTGGCTTGTTCATATTGCCATTTGCTCTGTTCTACTGCCCTCTGGTGGATTGAAGTTTGATTACAAATCATGTGATGTGATTGCAGAGACTCATTCAACTCTAAATGTAGGCATACGCGGTGCACACGACTCACAGAAGGCCGCAGAGACAGGTGAGTACAGTAACACACTGATTCATGGATGTAACTCACTGTACAGAGAGGGACATCAACAACCTGCAGACCAAGGTAGGGCTGTCTGCGTCTTACTTTTGCCTGCCTTCTGATTGTTCTGCTGTCAAGGTGGCAGTTTCTTTTTATTATTTCTGTAGCCTGATTGAGGAAGGCTAGAGGCCAGGGATGTCAAACTAATTTTCACCCTGGGCCACATCAGCATTATGGTTGCCCTCAAAGGGCCGGTTATAACTGTAAGACTGTATAAATGTAACTACTCCCTAACATATTGTTAAACAACTGTCTCTGCATTTGGTTATTGTTTATTCAAGTGTCAAAATATTGTACATGCAGTTATATGAATGTAAAAATATATTTAAGCACATTTCTGTTATTATAACATAAATCCTTTTAGTTAAATTGTATTCCTTCATCACCGACACCGCCTCATAGTACAGAAGACAGACCTTTTTTTCTCCTTGAAGCACAAACATGTATTAACTTTCACATCTTTCATTACATTTTCTTCCCTCTGCATCAATTTTTCTCTTTTTGGACATTTTGGGATTATTTGTCGATCATTTTCAACTCAATCACTTGTTGGAAAACCACTTTACGGGCTGTTGCCTCTCCTGTCCACCTGTTGTGATAGTTTTAATGTCGGCACACAGACATGTTGTTGCCGTGAGTGAATAATAGTGGTGTAACGGATCCCCGCGGGTCACAAAATTGACATGCATTGTGGGAGATGTAGTTTATGGTCACTGTACACTGTAAAGCAGCATAGACTTTCATTTTAAGAAAATCATATGCCTTTTATATGGAGGTCCATTTCCGGCAGCAAAAAAAAAGTTAGACTTGATAATAAAAATATCCCCATGGCACTTTTGGTGCATCCATCTGTAACCATGACACTGACCAAATGTTTCCAGTTGCTGTTCAATGAAGGTTGCCACCTCAACCACATCGGCACAAGGGTGCGTTTGCTCAGTACAATCCATGTGAAGTATTTAATCTGTTGTAAAGCCACGTTAAAAGCAGTCTTCAATGTACTCACAATCCATTTCTATGTCAAATGTAGGGTAACCTAAGCCAAAGAGCTGCTTCTATGACTGTATGTTTAAGTATCTTATTTTGACTTTCTATCTCATAATTTCAACTTTCTATCCCATAATTATGACGTTCTATCTCATAATTTCGACCATGGGGATATTTTATTTTTCAAGTTCAACTTTTCATAAATATATTTTATTCGCTGGCGGAAAATGACGTGGCGGGCCGGAAACGGCCCGCGGGCCTTGAGTTTGACACCTTTTTAGCATGCTAGCAGTTGGTCCAAAGCAAAAGTTCATTGTACATTTTTTTGTTTTTTTAATGACTTTCTTGCTCCACAGGAGATGAATTGTCAAAATTTGGATTGCTACACGCAGGTTTTAACACCCAAAACTTCAGTATTCCTCTAGAACAAACGACCTGCGATCTTTGCTGTACTTTGAGATTAATGCTAGCATGGCATGCTAACGTAAGAACTCTAAACTTGCTAAAATACTATGTCACCATACACAGTGGAGGCATGTATCTGTTAACATGTCGAAAAACTACATAATTAATACCAGCATGTCTCAACATCCATTAGTCGGTAAAATGCTTGTTATCATGCTAGAGTTAGCATGTTAGCATTCAGCTCCAGTTAAAGCTCAAGTACAGATTAGAGTGGTGCAATTTGAGTCCAGTTTTTAGCTTCACTTGTTGTAAAAATCTTAAATTGACAGTGTTTCAAACATTTTCCCCCATCAAAAAATTTTCAGTATTGTAATGAACATCAAATCCTCATGTTGGCTGCTAATGTGGAGGTACAATTTTGGTGCCTGGTGACACCAGAATGTGACTAAGCAAAACTCATGGCACTGGGCTTTGGTGACGTAGTTTAACTACTCTCTGGGAGCTAGTTGGTAGGCTACTGTGGCTGGTTAGCTAACTGAGTATAATCTAGCTAGCCGCTAACAATCTGGTGCTAGCAGGGACAAAATAGCTCACAAAGTTAGTTGGGTTGCTAACAGTTAGCTAAGTATCTGCTAGCTAGCTAGCTAGCTTGGCCATTAAGCAGACAATCAGTTTAAAAAGACAACTCATGTCTTTCAACTGCATTTCATACTTCAGCAAAGCAGAGTAACTGTACGAAGTGACTCAACTAATGTGATAGCTTCCGCCATTTTGCCTCCTCAGCTAGCTCTGTTCCATCAAAAGTGAGCACAGTGGAAGTACAGTTACACAACCAACTTTTCAACTTGTGGATTTAATTGGCACAAGACAGGTTGCTGTGTGAAACATTTCATATTAGAATTGTGATGGGTGACGTGAGATAATGTGCAGTAGAATGGATTTAATGACAAAGACAATGTATGTAAAACACCATAATATCATTTACAATTCCTCTGTATGTCTGATTCACCAGTGAGGGGAGCTGTTGCACCATTTCCAGCCAGTTCTGTGGACTTCACTGAGTGGATTATATTAATTTGGCTAATACAGTTTTCTGTATGAAGAAATTAGAAACGGCATCTGCATCTTTTACCTTAGGCTGTATATGTGTATTTGTTTATTTTTTCTTGTCTGTGCATACTTTTCACATGAAACAAGTGCATTTTATGAGACACACAAATACAGCCTAGAGAAAGAGGCCAAGTGCAGAAGACTGGTAGACAGGGGAATTTACACAACCCTAGTCCCTGGAAGTGGTCCACACAACTATGTGTGTGTGTGTTTGTTAAGCAACAGTTCCTGGAGATCCTCCTGAACCCAAAACAAAACAAAGCAGACAAATCTTTGTTGCAATAACACAGATATGGTTTATCAGTTTGTGTTTCCGTTTGCCTCATGTGTGACCAGAGGGACCAGCAAAGCCTTAAATGTGGAGATCATTCAGGAAACGGCAAAAAAGAATGTGATCAGAGATTTCTACCAAAACATAATTAATCCCTAGCTCCAGTTTTACTGTCTGTGATCATTTTGATTAGAGGGAAAATGAAGTCTTCATGTTTTAAATTAATTGCAGGAACACGTTGAGCCAGAAGCAGAGAGCGGGTAAGAAATACGGGGAGGCAGAGTGGAAGAGAGGGGAGGACGGCAAGAAAAGGGAGAAAGGCAATAAGTGTTATGATAGATAGTTTAATTGTTTTTTGTTTTAAAATTCAAGAAGCAATAGAAGTGTTTGTGAGTGGGTTGTGTGCATTTCAAATATTCTAACTTGAAATAGATGTGATAAAACAAAAAATGTCACAGTTTGTCCTGGTGTTTTTACAACAGAGTTTATTAGAAAAAGAACAAAAAAAACCTCATAATTAGGTCCAATAATTGGACCTAATTATTTAACCTAATTAGTACAAATCTACTTCAATAAAATCTCAGAAAGGGATTTTTTTCATAACTACCTCAGGCCTAGAGAGGAACAAGATCACGAACATAAAAAGAGTGCAGAGTGATGTCAGGTGTTTGCACACTGAAGTGCAGCCAAATGCAGAACGAGCGTCAGAAGGAGTCATGTTGCCACACACACATTTATTTATTGAAGCTGGTTAAAGAGGAACACACAGACAAAACGCAGTATCAACTACTCTGCAGTGTCAGACATGTCTTGTGTGTAAAATTCCCCAAGATATCTTTCCATTTTTTTTTTGTCAAGGCTGCTGAAGACGTGGAAAACGTATGACATCATCACATTTGTAGTCTTTGTGACGACAGAGAGAACAGGAATATTTATTCCAGATAGATCTCAGGTGAATCCTTTGGTCATTTGGGTTAAATGAAACTGTGACAATGACGAGATGATGGGTATGCATGTTCCTCATCAGACTACATGACAGACTGTTGTTCAGAAATGTGTGCTGAAACCCAGAGGCCAACATTACATCTTACAAAAACATATTTAATCTCAAAATAAACAGAATCGAGTGGAACAACAAAACAAAAAAATTCCTTTTGGCAGTGTTATGTGACACATACTGGATGTTCCTGCTGCACGGAGATATTTGTGCACAGATAATGAGGTCCCTTGTGCGGTCCAAACAATGGTTCTTTAAACTGCTCTTCTGCTTCTAAAAAAAGGATCTCAGTAGTAAATGGAGATACGGAATAACAATATTCAATGTGATATATACTATAACTGATGTATTCACCTAACAGCCTTGCTTTAAAACAAGCAAGACATATACATCTATAAAGTGTGGAAGGGTTTTTAGGTTGTGTTCATTTCTGTTATCTAAAAGATGATGTGCTTCAAAACTGTTATATTTAAGCGTTTTATAAGGCATTGTTTATGTCTGTGTGAGGCTCATGTGGTAAGACTGGCATGAGGCTGAATAGCTAGTGTGTTTCCAGTGTGTTTATGAATGCATAGTTGTGTGCACATGTACTCTTCAGTGTTTGACCCTATCCCAAAGTTGGATTGCAGGTTTGGCCATTCATTTTATGTTGGAATGTTTGTTCATATTCTTTTAGAGCAGTGCTTTTTTTACTTGTTTTTGTCTCGCATAACATTGCAGCCTATTCATGTCAGCTGTGACTTCAGCTCCACCTTCATTTTAAACTTTGAGAGCTTTGTTACAATATATTCCTCATACATATTGATGTGTGGATGTGAGCGTCAGCGTTTGTCTCCATATCACGAAAATGTGCGCCTAAGGATGATTCCTGCTCTGTATATTCTCTCACTGCGCTCATCCAACTGTATCCACGCAACAGCTCATAATATTGATCTGTGTGTCTGATCAGATGGATATTGATGGACCTGGAGCCCTATATCAAATGACCTCTCCCACATTCTTTTATTTATGCTTTGGTAATCCAGGAAACTTGTTGTAGAAACGGGTCTCTGTGTGTGTACGTGCTCATATGTGTGCATTTAGGTTTATTTTCCTCCACTACCTTGTCATTCCTCTCTGTTACTTATCAATATAAGAGTTGAAGGGATGTGTTTGCCTGGGTCTGCATTTGCATCCCTGTGTGTGTGTGTGTGTGTGTGTGTGTGTGTTTGTGTCATTATAGTATGTGGGTTTCTGTGTTTTATGGGAAGTGCCTGTGACATCTTTCCCCAGTAGTTTCCATGTTTTGTACCAGCCAGCATGTCTGTTAACTGTGAATCATGCCAATGACGCTGCCAGTTGTTTCATAATGTTATGTTGTCCTTGGAATTTGATGTGTAGACTAAATCTTCTCGTGCAAGATTCTGGGAAGTATTAAGTTTGATTTAAGTCTGATTTTTGAGTACATATTCTCGTATTCTTTAAATTGTTACTCATGATAACATATGCGACCTTAATTATCTCAAAGACACGTGTGATAGCTTACTTCTTAGAGGGATATACAGTACCTGTGATTTACTGTAGAGTCTGTAGTACACCCTATATAGTTCGTCATTCACAACTGCAATCCAGTCGTCCTTGGTTGGGGAGTTTTCCTGCAGCCATTTCTGTGCGATAGCTTTCTTGCTCAGTTCATCTTGAGTATAATGTGACAAAGGAATACTCAACCACAGTTACATTGTTTTCTCTCTTTAGAAATATCCCCCAAAAATATGAAGATGGTATACTAAGCCGTTTGTACACTACCACTAGCACTGTGTTTTTGGCTCTGATAGTCCGTTTGGACATTTCAGTTTTGGAGTCACAACATATTAGGTTATGTTCTTCAAACTAAAACCCCACCAGGAACTTGAATTGATGGTATTAGTCTGATTTATCATATAAAACAGTCAGCAGTTATATCCTGGACCGATCCTTTTCTTTTGATATAGATCGTTTTTTTGGAGTGCTTTGTTCGACTGTTTTTTTTGTGGTATTGGAGGGATGTAGTTTTTCATATTGTGTGACATGATGCTGATTATATTACCATGCGTCAATGTACAGTACAGATTTCAATGACTCCCTTCAGCCTCATCCAAAACCGGCTAGATCTGGTGCACAGCACAAAAGGTTGCTCATTAAACCTCTTTGTACATTTTGAAGACTTGTTGAAATATTTACATTCATACATTTACTTTATTATTTTTGAAAAGTCTGAAGGCGATGACAGAAATCACCGCACACACACACATTCAGTTTTTGTTGTTTGGGAGCGTCTCTAGGTGATGTGATTGTCTCCCCAAGAAGCGCCAGAGTAATGTAAACATTATGTCATGATGATGAACGGTACGTGTGTGTGTGTGTGTGTGTGTGTCCCAGAGACGAGGCTACATTCAAAAAGGAAACCGTCAGTGTTTGCTCGTTAACTCTTTGCTGGGCTGCTAGCCAAACCCTCTGCCTTAGCGTCATCAGCATCTCTGCTTCCTCTTTTTTTTTTACAGCCGCCAGTACCGCTACAGTCACTTCCCAAAAAGTGAGACCGTCTCTATGTAAGCATGCCCTAATGTTTGTAACTTCCCAATAATGTGCTCTATGGGTTCAGAACTACGTGTGGTTGACGGCTGTACACCGTGCTTTGTTTGCGTGGGACGGTGATTTCTTGACCACTGCTTTCTTGATGATGTCACTGTTTGAGAAATCCCAGTGATAGACGGGGTGGATGGAAGGGCGATACATTAAGTGGGATGCTGTGAATGTACTGTTTACATTACACAGCTGGAGGACATAATGTCTCATCATATATATATATATAAACTACTGAAGGTAGTATATGTTGAAACAGAGGTGTTGATTTTCTCCATATGGTAGAATGAATATATTGAAGTAGAACATGGCAGTTGGTGTTCTTACCAGTTTTTTCATAGCTTTCAACCACATCCCATGGTCTTCATCAGCAAATTTGGGTAAGATCCCTTCGACATCCCCATGCACAACCACTTGTTATCCCGTCACTGACGTTCCACACTTAGGTCACATTTGAGCCAGTTCCATCTGCTGATGAAGAGAAGACCATGAGATGTTGTTGAAAGCTCAGGAAAAGCCATGAAGAAGACCTTGAGTTGAGATCATTTTTTGTAATATGTACATTACGTGCATTGTATTGCATAGGTGTTCATGGTATTGTGTCCATTTATGCCTGATTTTGCTCCTCTATACTGCCTTCGTCCTCTTCTCCTCTCGTTTCCTTTCCTCTCCTCTTGTTTCCTCCCTTCTCTCTTCCTCTCCTCTCCTCTACGTTTCTGTGATGCTTATTTTCATAATAAGGAATTTAGCTGATCTCTGCACTGCTGGTGTCACTGTGGTATGTATTCTTGGGAGGCAAGCCAAGGCTAAACACACATACGCCATATCCATTCCTTTCCTTTCAATAACCAAACTCACCACACACACACAGGCACACAAACACACACACCTCGCTAACCACTTCATTTTCTGCCCACCTGTATAAACAGTGTGCATATGTGCATATGTGTGTGAGCGCTTCCTCACAGAGAGGCCTATTGTCCGCCAGGCTAAGATGTGTGTGCTGTGTCATGAATTGGCTCAGCGGCCACAAGCCCACTGCTGATTTTAGCTTAAAACTAACTACACTTTTCCTAAAATAACGCTTCCACTGACAAGAAGCAGCTGAGCTTTAATATTGCTCCCTCAGCATCGAGGCTTTTGTTGTTTCTGAGGATCTGGAGGTAAATCACAGTGTCTGTGACCCACAGAAAATAGTGCCACGCAGTAGAACATTAGGATATTTAGGCAATTTAGAAAAGAGATGATTCGTCTGAATATTTGAATTGAGAAAAAGAAGAATGAGAAAGACTAATTGGCATCCATTTTTAATCTTCTCTGATGATGTATAATGTTTGCGTACATCACTAACGTTTGCATAAATTAGGCCTATTGTTTCAATGATAACAGGTTTGATCTGACTAAGTTGGAAAAATAGTACAATTCCTCAAAAAGCAAATCTTTTTTGTTTTATTTACCGGAGAGAATCAAGCACAGAATGTCCTTTTTTTATTTCTGTGCTGTTGGAAAGGGTTAAATTGTGTGATGGGGCTGAAAATATATGGTGTGTTTGCCTTCACATCAACATTACTAAAGACCTTTATAAAGTTGATATAACGAATATTTTAACAAAACGGTGAATCATCTACACATCCAGTAGATACAGATATAGCACCAAAATCAGCATGTTTTTGGCTTTGTAATCAATTTGAGTCTAATATTCACTTTACTTCTAACCCTGGTCTTGTCTTCACCAAACTCTGACAATAATAACTGCTAAATAGCTGCTAAATGTGCACAGTGGGGTTTATCTTTGCTGAAAACAGCTGCGCCTGGAACAGCGACGAGAGCCGCAAGACTGTAAAGTTGCGGACCATAAAATCTAAATAATGAAACGCTAAAATGCTCTGTAGAGCAATTCTCTGTGGTCTTGTCACCACGAGTGACCTCTTCCATATTAAACACAGTCCTTTGATCCGTTGTTGGTACAACAATATCGATTACTACAGCCTAAAACTGAATTATGAGGTTTAAGTAAGGCATCCATGACGTTCTTGGACTCTGGGTAAACACAAAATAGTACAATTCCTCGAGACCTAAACTATTCCTTAAACAGCTTTGAAATGTTGCTTGTGAATCATGAGCTATTGAGACCTAAGGAACTTGGGTTTTGATGACTAAACACTGTGTCATAGTGTAACTACTAAAACAATTGATTTTCAATCTGACAATCACTATTAGTATACTAAACAACTATTGCTTCACTACATTAACAAACTAGGCCTCTCTTCTGGTATTTAGCCTTTAACAAAAAGCTGTTTTTCTTCTCATAAGCATGTCACACATCTGTTCTTGATAAAGGCCCTGACGCAGTGCTACTCTTTTTTTTTCATAGCCCACCGTATTAAGAAAAGGACATAGAAACAGGAAGTGTGAAGTCTAAAAGGAGAAGCATGTACTGAGTGTGAGCATGAACAGGAAGCGTGCAGTGAACATGTATGGGCCAGCCAGTTGTGAAAGATGTACTTTAATACGACAAACAGATGTGAAACTGTCTAAAGGGACTTTCTTATACTGGCCAACAGCCTTATGCAACTGAACAGACCAGGGCAACGGTTTATAACAGACATATTTCATCTATTAGACTTACTCATGTTTTTTTAATATGGGCCTGAAAGTGGTTCTTTAACTGAGGGTGGGTTTTCAGCCCTGGGTTGGGGGGGAGAGGCGTTACATAGGAGGGAAATGTGGAGTAGATCTAAAGTTAAATGAACCTTAATCATGGAGGAAACAAGCAAGAGTGCGTTCATTCCTGCGAGTTCATCAAGATCTTGGGTTAGCAAAATGTATTCAGACAGGAAAATGAAATGTAAAAGCACAAGACAGACTATTGTTTGACAGGAAAGAAAAGAAGAAACCAGGCAGTCAAAGGATAAGACAAAACTCATCTTGCTCTCGGGTTCACGGTCAATATAGCATTGAAGGCTTTTGTGTTTAAAAGCTTGGACGAAGCTTACATTTCATTTACCCAGAAATTCATGTAAAGGTGAACAGAAAAATTCTGTTCTTTATAATATCATTCATATAAAATACAATTATACTGCAGTGTGATCATAGCTTTACAGACGGCTGAGATTCAAATCTTGTTTTTTTCATATGTGCGCAACAGCCCACGGGTGCTGTTTCTGCTGTTTGGATGAGTTACATACTCCTCTAGATTCACTTCTTGTTTTGTAAAATAGGAAGAACACAGCAACTAGAATATGATGTATTCTAATAGCTATTCATGGCGATGAGTGCATATGTTTTTCATGTCGGCAGTCGTGGCTCCTCACTTCTATATGCTTTGTCAACCTCAGTAAAAGTGTGTCTGTTTTTGAACAAAACTCTAAAATAAAGATACTGTCTTCGTATTGAAATGTGACAAGCTTCCCCCGAGGCCGTTCTTGGGAGTAGCAGGGATTAGAAACTTAATGAAAGGTGCTCTTGTGAATCGGAAACGGAGAACTTTGACATGAATTCCTTCAGGTCTACCGCCTGTGCCAAATCACACCGGCCCGTGAAAGTAAAAGTGGAGAGCGGAGAGTGGAGTGAAAGGAAAAGAGAAGTGGTGAGGAGGGCTCGGAGGGGGGGGGGGGGGGGGGGGGGGTTCAGGGAATTTTTCTGCCTTCTCCCTCGCAAAGTTTACCAACTGCTCTCGCCCTTCTTCTTCTTCCTCCTCCTCCTCCTCCTCCTCCTCCTCCTCCTCCTCCTCCTCCTCTGCGTTTGCGTCACACCACTTGGGCCGGCGCAGGAGTGAAGTCGGAGGAAAAGAGGGCAGGAGGAGGAGTTGATTGAGTTCTGTAGCTGAGGAATGTGGCGGAGAGAGAGAACATGACTATAAAAGGAGAGCACTTCCACTCTGTTGCTGTGATGTCACTGCTCAAAAATGTCCTCCTACCTTCCCTGCCAAGACTGACTTACTGACGCTGCTATTTCTTCCGCCTCCCCTTCTAGCAAATACGTAAATATGTAGTTTAGCAGTAGGGGTTTGTTTTGGTGCATGGCTGGATAAGCAGATTAGTGTGGTGGCTCACATGGGCCATTTATAATGTCAACTACATTCTTCTATGTTCCTAAGAAGAATTCTACCCATTTCTGTTTGTGCACTTAAAAGTACATAGAGGCAGATAAGAAGCTTAGTCATCTCTCATAGTCAGTTAGCTGATACTCAGCATAGTCAGGTCGTACTCAGTATTTGTCACTGATTAGTGTTCTGTATTGATAAAACGTGATAAGATAAACAAGAGAGAAAAAAAAATAGCTTTCTCGTGAAAAAATTGTTTGTGTGATTGTTTGTGTTTATAAACGTCACTCGTGCTAGTTTCTGATTCAACACCATGAGGAGGGACGGTGATTACTGGAGGAGGAGGCCAACACTGATGGGCTTCCATGACCCCAGCATCGCGCGATTTGAATGATGTCAACTCATGCGAACGATACAAATTCCATGTATTCTCTTCATCTGGGTTGCCTCATTCGCGGGCGCCCGGCTTCGATTGGCATCTTGACTTTATTGACTTTGCATTGATTCGTGCCACTCGAAAAGCTTGGCGTGAACTCACCATGAGGGTTGAGCTGTGCTCGAAGATATGAGTCTGTATAATTTATTAAAATGGATTTCTCATTTAATCTCTGTTTTAAAAACAATCGGAAGCAATGTCTTCCTTAACTACAGTTAGCCAATTAGTTAGAAAATAAAGAAAAGTGTATATTTGAAATTGACTTTCCCAAATCCTTACTTTCCCCAGTTATTCGGATGTAACTTTTATCAACAACTACAGAAGCCAATGCAGTGTCCCAAGTCCACTTTTCGCACCTTGACCCCCCCCCCCCCCCCCCCTTATTGCACGTGAATGTGAATCACAGTGGTGAGTCTGTGGATCAGCATAGGAATGTATGACTTTAGAGATTGTGATCATGAATCTTGTTAGATAATGCTGTCGAGTTAGCTCACCACTCTTTTTCGAGGCCTTTTTCCAAACTGCAGGAAACTGCTCGAATAAAGAGGCGGTTTTAAGGGGAGCATATGGGACAAAGCTGAAAATTCCTGTTTCCAAGTATTTCAAGGTGCATTAACCTCTTAGGTTTTTATCTTTTCCAAGAAAAAAAAAAAAAGGTAGTGCTCTCCAATGACCTAGTTGGCAAAGGAGAAGTTACATAACGTACTCCGTCACCCTCTGAAGGGTTGACGAAGGTTTGGGGTTGAAAGATTACTCAACCGTAATGCCTAATCCGTAGGTAACGACCGAAAGGGAGGGAGGGAGGGAGGGAGGGAAGGAGGGAGAGAGAGGTTTCTAGAAGCCTTGAGTATCGTGAAAACCTGCACACACACACATAAGCACATTTTACAGGTGTGAACGAGATGCTTTGTTTCTGGATGATTTATCAAATCTTGGTTGCTGATTGCTTCAGGTTGACACGTTTCAAACAGAACTGGCTTGACCAGCAGCAACGTTGGAAGCGGATTGCTGACAGAAACTCCCCCTTTTACCTGATGATGAGAACAAATTCACACTCGTCACCACTTCAGATCATTTTTCCACAACGACAGGATGCTCAAGTTTCACCTTTTCTCAACTGCTACTTCTTGCACTTATAATTAAGAATACAGCCAAGTGAAGTTTAAAAAGGTAACTCATCTTCTACCTACCCCAACCTCTGCAGCAGAACTAACTATCTGCTCTTCGCTGTAAGCACACGACACGCAAAAAAATGCTTATTTTGTCCTTTTGTGACTGTTGCTTAACTTTCTTTCGACAAGAGTATCTCTGTCTCTTTCTCACCTTTAGACTGTAACTGCTTAGATCTCCACCCAGGTTTGAGCTTTATCTCTAAAGTGTATGTCTATATGTGTGTGTGTGTGTGTGTGTGTGTGTGTGTTGTGTGCACAGTGCTCAGGATCAGGTGACTTGGGTAAAGAGAGTTTTGACAGCAGCAGCTTTGTGGTTGATCATTAACTGTTCCACAGAAGGTGGTGGTGATGTTAGGCTGGACTTGTTGCCGCGGTTAAATAACGGGGTTGACGTGATATGACAAAAGAATCAACAAACTATAAGTAATAGTGACAGAACATGAGCCTAAACTGCGATGCCAGGAGTTTAATTTGGATTTTCACATGAGGTTAGTTTGATAGAAGTATAAAGAATGTAACTGTAGCTCTACAGTGTTTCATGGAAGAGTTTGCTGAACTTTAACCAGTCTGGCCTAATAGAACCGACTGGGAAGTTAATATTTGTGAACACACAAACGCACACTGATCCCTTCTTTTTGTCTTGGCTGTTTACACTTTGTGGTCATTGTCCATCGCCATAGCAACACATCCTGCCATTGGTCCAAAGGGGAACAAGACACAAAGCAAAGTGGGGGCCGTAGCTGAGGGTAGCACTTCTTTTAGAAATCATAATGGGGTCATATAGTTTGAATCCGGCTTATTTCAAAAGTATGTAAAATACAGTATATGGACAGGATACACACATTCAAAAGAATGCAATTCATCAAAATCTGGGTTTATCCCTTTAAATGAGCATAAAATATCTATACCGCTATGTTTAGGGAAAACACAAACATAACACAAACAGCATGGGACATTAAAATAGGTGGAAGAACACCTAAGGGTGTAGCTTGGGTCCTCAGGTGGGATTAAATAACAACAACAAAACACAACAATGTATTGTTCTCTTCAAGTACTCATATATTTAGTTTTCACACTGAGTTTTTACACACGATCCAAGTATTGAAAATAGTTTTTCTGAGACCATTTGTATTTTATTTGAAGTTGTAAAGTAATGAATTATTGACCGGGTAGATAATGGTTTTGTTCACATTTTATTGAGGAACTTATAAACTTGGAACATAGAAGGTGGAAATTTGCCTATTTCGGATTGTCAATTTAATCATGTGTCACAAATCCACTATCAGACAATCCTGCGGTTTGGTCACCATATTTTCTCACCACAAACAAACCACACCAGAGTTTGTGTGGGAGTGGATTCAGGCCAATGAAAGTAAGGCGGAGGTATAGAAAGATGTTTATAATGTTACAGAATTAAAGAGAGTAATACAAATGATTACGAAGCAGTCCCAGTGTAACATTGTAAATACAAACTTTTAGTGCCTATTTCCTAGACTCTGAAGTTCTTAAAAAAATCGTATTTATCTCAACAAACTGCACTGTCCAGACTTGGTAATGTTACTTTAAGTTCAAATCATCATCTGCTTAATATTACAATCAAGAGACACCACTTCACAAAACAGCAGAATTGTGATCATGCGCAGCAAAGACTAGTCATTGTTTGGCAGTGTTGCAGGTTCTGAGTTTAAATCGTACAAAATGTCTCGCACATTTAAGACTAATGCAACAAACTCATCTCCCAATTTTTCAAAAGGGCCTTTTTGTTTGTGTCTGTTTCTCAGACACCATTACTGTGACAAATGTAATGTTGTCTTTCCAGATGGCAGCCTTGCTTCACAGAATGAAGTGCTTCGACGGTATGTGCGGGGTGGTGGCTGTGGTGACGGGTTGCTCAACACAAGATCGCACTGGGAGTGTAAAGTGGAAATTGCAACAGGAGGTTTTCATGAACTTCTGCTTAACTCGTTACTGTGCCTTTCACAATCCCATCTCCATTGTCCATACGAGCTCCTATCATTTAGGCTCTGAACACTGGTAAGTCAGCCCCAGGAAGCAGAGGTGATCAATCAAATCGGCTGGAGCTGGGAGATGACAGCAGCTGGAAATTTCCAGTGAAGAGAGACAATTTACGTGTATCCCCTTAGCATGGGAACTCTATAAGGGGTTAACTGTTGACTGGTTAAATGGTTGTTTTACTCAAGCACAGACAGATGTTTTCCCAAAAACACAAAATGACATGAATAACTTAATTCTGGGATGCAAGAATGCTCTTCAACAGGGACGTGGATCAGTTAGGACGTTGAGCAAGAGCCCTGTTTCTGGTAGAAATGGTAGATTTCATTCCTCCTGCTACCAGAGCTGCTGGTGTATCATTTTCCAGAGCTGACTTTTTTTTGGTGCCTCTGACATTGAGCCCAAACTTTGCTGCGTTGACTGATTCTGACATTTTGTAATTCCTTTGGTTATGACCGCAGTCCATCTTGCCCATCTTACTAAGTTTGATCGGAAAGATCAAGAAGTGTTGCTTGTGAACAGTGGGACCTGCTCCTGACCCGTTGTATTCAATGTGTACTATGGGACCTTATTTAAACGTACATGTTTTGTTTTAAATCCTATTTGTGTATTTTGTAACGATTTTCAGAGAGCCAAAGTTATTGTTTTACACTCATTTGGAGTAATATAAAAAAAGATCTTTTACCTGAGTATTTCAAGGCTGCGTGATAATGTGTATAAGTGCCACCACCGTTCTTGAGGTGATCCAAATGCTGTAATCTGAACTGTATACACAACAAAGTGGATTCCATGAAACAGAAGAGAGAGAGAGACAAAGGCTTAGAGTTCCACATGCAGTAGGCTGTCCTTTAGTCTCTGTTCCTGTGTATGTAATCTGTAATAGAACAGGGACTTGGCTTGGTATCGGGAGGGAAGCAGGTTCAGGTCCCGAATGGACCAGGCGAGAGATGCATGCATGTATTTAAAGCAAGAAAAATAACAATATTATTTCATTAATTTCCCCAAGCGGACAAATAAAGTTGTATAATGTAACTACTATTAATAATAATAATAACATGGCAGAAATGTTCCCAACTCTCAGGAGTGAAACATGGTATTATGGACATACTGTAAATGATGAGGCTGTCAGGTCGACAGTATTTTGTCCTGATTTAGGATTTACTTTCAGGAAAAATCAGTTCAGTTAAAATAATCAATCTTCACTCACTGATCATAAAATGGCTGAAAAAAAAGTTCCTTAAGAGGTTTGAAGTAATTATTTTTCATGCAGCCATTTACTGTTTACAACACAATATTATTGACTGTACCAACACATCAATAAAAATCTATGCTAGTACTAATAACATCCCACATTCAAGGCAAAGTACCTCTAACTATACCTTGATTTGTACCCTTAACTTTCACTGAAATCTCTACAAAGTACTGTGGGGGAGTAAGTTACTAAACTGTGAAGATGCAAGTTATAATTCATGTGAGCAAGATGATCAAGCATCCAATTCTCACTACATAACACACTGGAGTCGAAAAAGAACATCGTAATTTCATTTCTTTATTCAGAAATTAATTTTATCCCTTTTCAGGCAATTAAAAATATAGGATTCTCTTTTTTACTGCTTTTTCTCACATTGGTATTTCACAGACGTTGAAATATTTCTCCATAAATAAAGTACAAAATACATTTTTTTTTCTTTAAACACAAATAAATATCATAATAAATATATTAGTTTAAGTTAAACAAACACAAGGCAACCAATGACCAAAAGGAATACTGCGGTGTTAAAGTCCCTGAACCAGGTTGTCAAAGAAACAGGGGACAATAAAACGATGGGGTGCAATTTAACAAGCTAGCGAAGATAACAGAATGTTTTACAGAATGAAAGTGTGTCAGGAAACAGAGATCCATAACTAAACTCTTCTTTTCTTCTGTTAGCACACTTTGATCTTTCAGTATTTTGCAACTTATACATGCTCGCACCCCAGGTTTTGGGAAAATTACATGGCTACACACATACCCACACACAGACACACACTCACACTCACACACACACACACACACGCACGCACAGAGCAGAGTGAAGTATGAAGCTTTGGTTGAATGCTACTGGGAGACTTGACAGTTTCTCCCATTTTGATTAGCTGTAAAGTGCATATCACAGATAAAATGGCATCAATGACACGTGTCAGGTCTCACTGATTAAGGCTACTGAATCAAACATACTGTTTGTGGCACCACGAGTAAATGGCCTATGATGCAGGGAAAATCTTAAAGACACAGGAATTAATGATTATCGCTAAAGATAAGCCATTTTGATCACTACAGATTAACAGTAAGGACAAACCAGGCTATTAACTGGTACTGGCAACACCTGCAAAAGAGTTAATTTTTTTATGGAAGACCACATACAAAGGTCTAATAGGCTACACAATATTTTTAAGTATAAAAATAGAGTCTGATAACATTTGGATTCTAAAATCATCTCAGTATGTAGTTTTTTTTCCAAGACGAGTTCCATTTTACAAACATAAATTAAGAACTTTAAGTGTTGTTGTGTCAAGTTGACTTGTCCTGATCAGTTCTGGTTCTGAAGAGAAGTTCAGATAAACAGACACAGGTTGACAAGGTGTCAGAGTTCTCTTCCGCTCCTTCCCTTTTGCTCCGTTTAGTCGGACAGGGACAGGCGTTCAAACACAGTGAGCCTCTTGGTGGCCGCGTCCAATGTTGGAGACTCGGTTCCACTGGAGCCTCCGCTGCTGCTGCTGTAGCTGTCCTCCAGGGAGTCCTCAGAGGAGAAACGCTGGAGTCCAGCAGGCTTCACGAATCCTCTGTGGCCTCCGGGACCAGGAAACAGCATGCTGCTGTCTTGGTTGTGCCCGTCATCCAAGCTGGCGGCTCTGCTGTTGTTGCTGTTAAAGTTATTTCCATGGCCACACACACAGTGTGAGACCTTTGGCTCCAGGATGAGGGGCATATTGTGGATGTCTCCGGTGCTGGCACGGGTCTTATGGTTGCCAAACTGGAATGCTGTTGCCTCCCGCTGCAGGGAGTCACCGAACACCGGGGAGAGGAGATCAGCAGGAGGGGGAGAAACGGAGGCAGCGCGGCTGAAGCCCAGGTTAGGATCATTGAAGGATGAGAGGAATGATGGAGGAGGTGAGCAGCGCGAAGAGCCCAGAAACCCGCCGAAGCTGACACTCTGGCGCAGCTGGTGGCGTGCGTTCTGACCACTGGTGCTTGTGGGAAATTGTTGCTGCTGATTCTGGAATTTGGCAGTTGATAACGGAGCTCCGTTGATTTTGTCCTCGTGGATGAAGTGGCAGCGTGAGCCATAGGGGCAGTAACCAAAGTTGTAGAAGGTTCTGCAGGGCTCTGTCTTGTACTTGGGGTGGCGGAACAGTCCACGCAGCTCCGGCTCGCCGTGGGCAAACTGGCACTTACTGCCATACTTGCAGCTGCCAGTCTCCTGGAAGCCACGGCACAGCTCCGTCTTGTAACGATTGGGGGCCACCACTGGTTGAACCTGGGGTGGGAGGGTAGATGAGGGAGGGAAGCCAGGTGGCGGAGCCACGGTAGTGGCAGAGGGGAAAGCCTCCAGGTTCCTTAGCTGTCCGAAGGAGGCGAGCAGGCTGCTGCTGGACTCGGTCAGGCTCATGGAGCGGTCGGGCCTGAAGGGGAGCTGTTTAGATTTTGAGACGGGGCCCTGGCTCCAGATGTTGGATGACCAGAAAGGGCTGCCGTTGTCGGTATTGTTGACATGCTCGGTGCTCAAGCTGTGGCTTGAGGGGGAAGGAGGGGAGGGGGGAGAGAAGAAGGAGGCTGACCTGTTCAGCCTACTCTGCCCCGGGCCTTTGAGTTGAGACTGTTTAGGGAGCAAGGCTTCTTCCAGGGCCTGGTTCATAAAGTTCTGAGACAGAAGGTTGACATAGTTATTATACAGACCTTGATGCTACTCATTTCAAAGCAATTTGTACTGTATGTTGTCTATTCATCATTTTTCTCTTTAAACCTACTTTCTACAACAAATCTATTCAAAGTCAGTGTTGTATTATAGCTGTTATAGAATCGGTTCATATGTGAGATATTTTCCCTCTTTTTTTTTTTGATAAAGAACAAAATGAGACAAAAATGCCAAAACAAAGTTATAAAGAAGGCAATCATGAAAAAAACAAAAAAACGGTACAGTACTAAACTTTTTATCTGCCATTCACATGCAATCACAAAATACAAATTCAACGTAGATAATTGCAGTTTTTGGACAGTTTTCTATTTCTCATGAATATTCTGACTGTCTGCCTCATCTCATTAAACTCTGTTTAAACTGGAGAAATCCTCTGCGACTAAACTCAGTTCAAAACGAGTTCACTGTCAAATGAGTGATTCACAGAGGAATAGAATGAGCAGGAATAAACAGATAAACAAACACTTTGGGAGAGGAGCTACAGAGCGGTCCCATTCTAACTTTATCAGCCTTTTTTTTCTTTCTCCAAAACAAAGTAAGAAAATTCCTTCGCTTCAACTCACCTTCGTGAAAATGTCGTCAAGCATTTCGGACATGCTGTATCCCTTTGGCCAAAAGAAGAATATTTAGCTCTGATCCACGGTTGACTGTTAGAAACCTATGTCCAGACTTAAGTCAAGTTAGATCTGTGCTCCGGTCCCCTTGCCTTATAGTTGCCTTAACTCCTCCCCCCAGAGTTTAGTAGGAGTTCCCACATGCTATGTTCCCGGATGACCCTCCCCCCACCTCAAGTTTCATAGTGATCTCAGAGAAGGGCGGGTAGTAAAACAACAACAACAAAAAAGAGAAAGAAACTGTGTATTTTTAGTTAGCTGTGTGAAATGCTTTAGTTTCATAGGCATCTGAAAGCAGAGTGGCTTATTTACATAAGCTCTCCTGCATGCTCTCAATCCAGGCCAATGGCACAAGCTTTGTTTGTCCTGTGTTTATTCCTATTCTGATATATCATTCCAATTCTGTGACATTTCTCAGGATGTTGAAGCGCCCCAGATGTGAAGTGGCAAATGAGTCTTGTTTGTTCAGACCTTTTCATCCCACATTAACAAGAAGAGATGAGCTTTTCTGTGGCAAACGCTCTAAACACGCACACGGGCATAATTACAGCATATACATTTTTCTATGACTAATGGTTTTCAGGAAGTGTAATAAATCGTCTTGTCGCTGATCAGATACTGTAAAGTTTCAGAGCGTTTTTATAAGCCACAGAGAGGAGAGACTATATCACTGAACCTTATTGTTTACCAGAATTCACACAGCTACATTTCCCCGTATTTCCTGTGGTTTCTGTTGGTATTTCAATGGGGCTCCAATATTCCACCAACAGTTATCAGAACACTAACATTTTGGAGTATTGATTAGTGGAAGGCAGAAACCTTTGAGCTGGAAACAAGATAGAAGTGAGTAAAAATAAACACATGAAGTTTTATTCAATCCCTTATGCACAAAGCTGTTCTTCTAGTTCTCCCGTGACTAATTGTGTCTTTTTATATTTTATATTTATACCAAGCACATTTTTTAAAGGTGTTTTTTTTTTAATTGAAGATCCACACCTGCGTCAGACACAAACCCAACTAAAGATGTTATTACCAGAAGAATAGTTTTTTTGTGTCTTTTTTCTTCTTGTGGTATTCATGGTGAGCGTTGTCTTTTTGTTTTCCTTCTTAAAGGAATTCAGAGGAGCGTGGCAGCTGCTCTCCCCACAAGAACGTATTACTGTAACATAATGAGTGTTATGTGACCCTGTGTTATTTTGTAGGCTACTACTGGATACACACTCACTAAAGGTTATTCCCTTGACTCACACATTTACGAGGGCTGTATTCACACAGTGTCACCTGACTTGTGTGTCACACGCTCTTTTCTTGTACCATATACATTAACTTATAGCACATTGAATGACTGATACAGCTTATAATAGCTTTATTATCTGAGCAGAACTGTGTCACTGCATCGCCGTGTGTGTATTGATGATTCATTAAATCAGAAGCTTGATGAATACAGACTGATAAGAGATTATTATAATGAGATATGTGGGGGGAAAAGGAGGCGAGTGATTCATCGAGATTCAAATAAAAGAGTCTCCTGACTTGGTGAAACTCCAAGAACTAAGTATCTGATGTATGTAAACATTTCCATCAGCCTCCGTTTTCTTTCTATACAACTTTTTTGCTGATAACCGCAAATCAGGAGACTACCTTATTTTCTGGACTGCTGCTGCTGCTGCTGCTGGCTGCTGCATGTGTCACCCACTCACATGACTCATATTTAGTCCTGGCAATGACTGTGCTGACGTTGTAATAAATGTTGTGTAAGTGTAGAAAAGTTACTGCAATATTAACTGCGTAATGCTCACGCTCGATGGCGGTAAACCCGAAGAAGGGTGCCCCGAGAGAAGGAAGGCTGAGATAAGAGCTCACGAGTAGTATTCCGTGATGACAAAATGTTTTTTTGTCTCGTGTTGCCTTGGGATTTTTGCTTTAGGTGGTGTAAATGTGATCAAGACATTGTGACCATAAGGCCAAGGATGCAAGACTTTATTTGACATATTTCTAAGGAATTAATCATTTGGACTACGATGCATACGATGCAAGTATTTTGCTGTATTGTTAAAGTCATGACATCAGTGGGATTTGACTGACAATTGTTAACAGTAGTATAAAAGTATTCAAATACTAAAAGTAACAATGCCACAATAGGGGCTTCACAATGTTCCTGTATTGATGAAAACCATGATATTTAAAACATTTGATGTTAATGATAATATTCTGTAAATATTCCAGTGCCTCTTAAATAATTGTATACATGCGGTTAATGGTTACAGACACTCTCTCAACCTCCCCATACTCTTTAATTTGAGTGTAATTAATTCACCAAAAAGGTGATCCACAAAACGTTTCCACAGATATCACACAACTCTATTGGACTATAAGTATGAAGTATGAAGTACACAGGCGAATTAAGTAAAACAACTTGTTAAATGTTTTACTGAGTAACTTCCTGCTTCAAGCAGTGAGTTATGAGACAACCATAGTTTCACTACAACTTACCGGCAGAAGACGTAACGTGTTCTCCCCGTTCTGATCACACTGTACTTTCTTAAGTGTATCCCCACACGTGCATGGGTGTCATCGCAACCTTCAGTTGTCTTACATTTATTAAATACCTATTTCTTTTTAATATTTGTCACAATTGTGTTTGTTCATGAAACTGTATTTTTAAGGGATTTTAACCATTGATGTCATGTATTGTAACAATAACTCTTTAAATGATGCCATATGGATGCTTATGATTTCTTAAGAAGTTTTCAGTGAGAATTACGCACCGTCATGACAACTCCCAGCCATCTTACGCAGGCGAGTGGACAGACGGACAGTCCAGCTGAGGCCAAAGCAGGCCTCTCGTGTTCAGCTATTAATAACTGCAGCGAGATATAAATCACTTACCTAACTATGAATCTGACAGCATTTGGAAAGTATATTACGAGGCTGAATAAATGGTGTGACATGATTTTTCTTTCTTCAGACTTTTCAGAATGCCAGTACATTGACACAGCATGGTTAAGGCGACCAAGTGGCTGAAGTGACATGTGTTTGTGTGTATTTCTGTATCTGTGTGTGTCGTGGATACCTCATTCTTCTTGTTTCTGTTCTGGCTCTTGCCTCGGTTGCATGGAAAGTAAGTCTGACAGGGAGGGGCACTCACTCACTCACATGTACAAGCTCACACAAACACAAACTTAAAGGAGCATTCCTGCTGGTTGTGGCTTCCAGGTTGTTGTTTTTTGTTTTTTGTTTTTATCCTTGGTGACTAAGCGTGTTCTAATGTGTTCAATGCCAGGTTTTCAATGCCAGGTTTTTTAAATGCCAGGTTTTCCACTGGGATTTTTCTGAAATGACATGACATTTAAAGCGTACATGTAGCTTTCCAACATGTTTGGACTTGATCAGACGTGTTATAAAAGAGAGTGGCTGTGGGAACATTTGTAATATTAAAAAAGAAGAGGCAATAGGTTGCAAAGCTGTGACTAATCCATATAACAAAAAATATAAAAAAAAAACACATTAACAAAACCTGTACAATTGTTAGTAATCCTAGGTGTTTACATGTAATATAGGTTTTTATGGGAAATATATGTGTAAGATGCTCGAGTATTTTGTCATGTTTAGGGACGGCATAGTATAGGGAGACCAGTCCTCAGCTGGGAAGCCCTTAATAGAAGCCATTCACTATGCTTGATTTAATCTTCTAACGTAAGTTCCCTCTCATCACATGAGCCTTAATATGACAATCTTGTTATTCCATAGCATACAATTGACACATTTGTCTTGCTGTGACATCTTCCAATGGAATGAAATGGGTGCTTTCTTTAATGTCTGTGGCATGAAACATAAAAGAAAACAAAAGTTCATATTGTAAAAAGAAAAAGCTGGATGTCCTCTTGTTGTGCTAAAAACTAGCTTGCACATAAAGGCACCGATATGTCTTTATAGTAACTATAAAACATTAAACATAAAGAGAAGAAGAAGCTGCTACAGATCATTCCCCATATCCCTATAGTGTGCCTGCACTGCGTCACGTACTGCAACGGTGTGGTGTCACTAAGCTGTATAGATGGATCATTAACTAGGCCCATGTTTATCCTTATCAACCATGTAGCATCTGCTTTTACATGTACAGTAACTCAATCAGGAGACAGGATTAGTGGTTGAAAACCTTTAGAAAGTTGGTGACTTTTAGAAGCTATTTGAATTTATTATACAATATTACAGGTAAGTTCAACTATGTTGTGGTGCTAATGTCCAAAATAACTTATTTATTTCTCCTGAAGTACAGTTATTATTATGACTATACAACACTGAGGAGGAATTTTAATAACTGATGTAATATATTGAAGCCTCAACGATTCTTAAATAACGAGTGCTATTATGTCCCAATAGGAGGGAAATATAAAAGGGACTTTTAGGAGTCTGACTCACCCTGGATGGCCGTAAACTGCTAAGTCATCATCATACGGCTCATAGTGACAGCCAGGTGAGGTCAAAATACGACAACTGCCAAAGGGCTGCTATGGTTTCCGTTATGCTGAAACTAAATTGATGCTGAGGTTATTCTAGTATTAAATATGTTTTTATCTTAAAATTAAATGAAACCTTTCTCTTTAGTTTCTATTGCCTTTCTCTTTTTCATTTCCTGTATCCCTCTGTCCCAGGCTCATCTAAAGCCCCTGACGGATACGTTTGCCTGTGCCTCTAATAAGTGATACTTTGCAAATATTTAACCCTGCCCTCCATAACATCGCTATGGTGACATGCCAAACATTGCACACATAAGCGGGCACGGGTTCAACAGTTACTTAGCAACAGCTGTGGAGCAGGTTTGCGGAGCTAACCGAGCCGCCCGTGCCTCTGAATTTAGCAGGTGATGCATCGGGATAAGAGAGAAAGATGGAGGAAGAGGAGTGAAGGGAGCATGAGGAGGGAGGAGAGAAAGTGAGTCATTGGCTGAAGTTGGTCGGGGGCCCATGTTGACATTATAGGCCCGGGGAAAGTACCTGCCTTTCCAAATACATGCAGTATATTTGGAGAGGCAGGTACACCGTGTCTCCATCTTTATCTTATAAATGTTATGTAACAGATAAGGGGGATCTGTATAGGATAATTTGATAGGGACTGTGGACTTTGGAAATCATGCACTGAACACACCACAAAGCTCTGTGATCGTGCAAACAGACCTTACTGCGAGGGTCATTTGACTTAACAGAACTAGTCCTGTTTCAAAGAACAGGCAGAGAACAAACAACTCCGAGAGGACAGGATTTAAGTCAGTGTAAACAACGTGGCTTTCGAGCAGTAGTAGGTGCTGCAGCTACGTAACAAACGGATTAAAGACAAACCAGGAAAAAAAGCAATAAAAAAACTAATATTAAAGTTAAACACTCTTTTACTTGTGGCAGTATAGCAGAGGGGGCTGGAGACCTCGAGAAATCCCCCACGTTGTCCGTCTCTATGTTTGTATCACTCCATGCTCAGAGTAAAGTATGCGCACCATTGCCAGTAATCTGGCAGGTCAAAATAGATTATGACTTAGTTTCTGTGTATGTGTCAGCATTTAGGAGCAACAAAGAAAACACGAATCAGTTATTTGGCAATCCTGGTCTGGTGTGTTCCTTTCTCGAGCGTGTCGTACTGACCCTTATTTCCTCAAATCAAATTTGACCAAACCTATTTTCTGGTCTCTTTTCTCCTACTCTCCACATTTATCTCAGCTAGTTTCTGTTGTGTTCTTCTCCAGTTTTGTGTTATCAAGGTCGAGTCATGTTAATCACCAATAATTGGGATATTTGAAATTCAGTTCAAAACATGTGAGGTTATGAAACCAGCAATGTCACGATCGTACACATTGATTTACACCACAAATGTGCTTTTTTTTGGTGCAATTGTGCTTTTACCTCGTTTTCCAGGATTACACAGAGAAACGCCTGGGCTGTTGCATTGCAACATAACAAAATGATTATTTCTTTTTTAAATCAACAATGAATAAACAAGCGTGAACTTGTCCCGTCGTCAGTGAGAAACACTGATGATGTCTTTTCTGAGGAGGTCGGACTGTGAACTGAGGGGGTTAAAAGATGTACAGAGCCTGAAGGTGTAGCCTGTGGCACACATCAGCATGACACTGGACTGGTTAGACTTGTTTCTGCAGGGTTTAGTCTCAAGGCGTGATCAGGCGTGATGCAGCTTAACACTCAAAGCAACAGTATAAAAAGTGATCAGTGTGTAAAACACACTCACATCTTTTTAGTCCAGACAGATGGGGGGTAGACCTATACAGAAACACCTCTGACAAAAAGACAATTCGTTGCTTTACATTTTGTAAACATAATGTGATAAAAGATTTGGAAGAAAGCATTCAAGTTATATAAAATATATGTTGTTTGCGAGGCTCATCAGTAATGAGGACATATGTGTCATGCTTCCTCTATTACAGAAGTGTGGTTTTTGGAGGAATTTCTGCTGTGGGCCAAACTCTGCCAATAGACAGATGTTCAAATAGAAATAGCGATAATTCAAATGATGTGCTGAATTTTTTACTGTGACAGCTGCAACAGCAATTTAGGATAATGCTACAATTATTTTCCAGCAAGTTGTTGTTTTGCCTCAGGGGAGTCAGAGGTGGGGGATTCTTGTAACAGAGTGAAATCCGGAGTGTGTTTGTGTGTGTGTGTGTGTTTCTATTCCGAAAGGGTGTTTTCTCCACAGAGTTATACATTTCTCATCCACAGCCCAAACAAAATTTCTCAGTGTGAAGTTTTTCCCCCCTCAGGAACAAACAGGCACTTCTCACATCAGCTTCAAGCCACAATCCTTCACGCTCACCGTGAAGGATTGTGGCACAAAACAAATTAGATTCTGTTGTGGAATTGATTTGATCTTCTTTTTTCTGAAGACGCATACATCCGCACACTTTTCACTTGGTCAGTCCTAGAAATGCATGCGGAAAGTTAAAGATCGGTCCTGTTTCACAGCTTTACATGTCCGGTCATGTGGATGCAGCAGCCATTTGGCAATAAATCCTCACTTTAGTTCCTTTACTTTACCTGTCGAGTTGGAGAGAGAGAGCAAAACAGAAAGTGAGAAAGAAAAGAAGAGGAGCGGCTGATGATATTCAACTTCTTGTGTAAGAGAACATGATCTGGGTTGTGTTGCAAGATGAAGCCTCTTGAGCAGTTATGCAACAAGTCATAATTACAGCATTTAAAATGATCTTTGTCTTTGCACAACATGTACAGTTGGGTATACTAGTACTTATATTTTAATTTTGTCAGCTGAGGTTGTTTGGCTTCAATGTAGTGGAACATTAGATTTGGGGATGGTTGGATGATAAATACAAAGAAGGTGGGCACATAAATATCTTTCAAATTTCATATAGTAATCACAATTCTGTACACTTTGAAGAAGTTGGTAACGCTACTTTGGAGGTCGATTCCTGACTTTTGAGAGGATTTGCTTCCTACGAGTACAACAAAGTTCATCTAGTTTCCATCTCTCCAAATGCATTCGTTTGTAAAACATAATAACAGTCATAAAAATCCATCATCCGGTCCGATTTCCCTCCTGGTTAATACTGTATCTTTCAAATACTGAGCTATCCTTTGAAAACCTCAGCATGTTGGCACAGTTAATGCTTTATCAGCAAGTTGGCGACCCACGCCTGTGTGTGTGTGTGTGTGTACACTGTCAGTTCAAGGTCACCACTGTGTGCTGTCAGGCGATATCAGTATCCGTCGCTACGTTATGACTCAGTCGGTGTGGAGGTGTTTTCCCACTGGCCCCCGGTGGCAGATCTGCTGTGATTCTACCACCAATAAAGCAGGCTGGCTCCGTGGCTGCCGTCCAGGTTTCATCCCGCGTCCACTAAGGCACTAACGTTAAGCTGCAAGAACTCGGCAGATGTTTTTGAGGTTTTATTTTTGGTACTATTTAATCACGGTGTTCTTTTGCCAAAGCTGGAAGGACATGGCCAGATTTCAGTGCTTGCTGGAAAAATAGGAATCTCGTCCACCAGGGGAAGAAAAAAAGAGAAACAAACAGAATAGTAGAGAAAGTGGGTATTGCCACTGAGAGTTTCCAGTGAGGGTACCGCATATGGTTATGATTAAAGTTCAATAGAAAGTCATACGTTGGTTTACTGGCTCAGAATGGGCCTTTGGGAGGTGAAAGACCTTGATCGTGATCGGTCTGTGAACAGTACAGGCTATGAGTCTGCGTTACCTTATTTGACATAAATGTACGTGTTTTCTTGTTCTTTCTGACCATTGGATCAACATAAAATCTGTTATGCTTGAAATTTTAATTTAAAAAACTGATTTAAAAAATAATTTGTTACAACATTGGAAGGTGGGGAGCGGAGTGAGTTTGAGGGAGAGGGGTGTGGGGTTGGTCACATCCTGCCTCAGAGCATTTCACCCTCCTTTTAGCCAACGTTAAAGATGCACTCCGCCAAACAACTGTGTACGTTTAGCACTAGCTTTATAGCGTAGTATTCAGGCCCAGTGAAGACAGTACGTCTTATCCGCTGCCAGCCACATGTGTAAAATATGTCTGTGAAGGAGTTCACTGCTGGAAGTCAAAGACGTATTTAAGTGCCATCTTTTGATTAAAAGCACTATTGCAGAGGATTTGAGTCTTTTTTATTCAATTCTTATCATTTTGCTGCTGATGATTCCTTTATGCAGAAAATCCCGGACAGAGAATGCAAAACTGAGCTACAAGGAACAAAAGTCAAAAATTGCTTTCTGTAGCACATTGTGTGGCCAGAAACGGAAGAGGATAGTGGATGTAGTAGTTGTACACCGTGTTTGTTTGCCAGGAAAGACATCCTCACAGTTCCAGGAAATCACTGACCTGCCGTCTATTGGGAGTTTTCGAAACCTCAAACTTTCATCTCTCTTAACACAAACACTTCAGTATTGAGCAATATTGTTCTAAAATATAAAAGTAGAATAGACACAGCTGTACATCTGTCTGTTTCTAATTGTTCTTTTAGTTTTTTTTTACTTTGTCGATCCTCCAACTCTTCACTTTGTTTGCCCTCGAGCATGTGTCGCCTCCCACAAATTCTCTGAAGTTATACTATTTCTCAAAACGTCGGTCTTTCCCCCCCCCCCCTCCTCCATTTTCCTTCCCACTTTTCCAGAGCACCAGCGCGCTTCCTTCTAATACGGAAACGGGGCCAGTTTGAAGCGAGGCAGAAGAATGAGGGGGGAGGGATAGACGGGAAGCCGCAGTCGGAAAATGAAACAAATGAAACAAAATGTTCTAAACTGCAGGCTGAAGCAATTGCCAGAAAATGAGCTCAGGCTCAGAGCGAAATTACCCCGATGGTTTATAAACTGCCTTTAAATTAGATGATAGATGACATTACTAAAAAACAGAAGAAAATTATATATCAGCAGTGCCATAATTATCATATTATAGAGGGGGCTTGTTAAGTTTTAGAAACAGGTTTTAATGAATTGCCTCATAAAAGGTTACATTTGATACTCTTTGCAGCATAAAAACCACCGTGGGAGTAAGATTTTTGATTGTCTCTTATTTTACAGCTTCCAGTACAACTGTAGTTTTCTGACTGTGAGAGCTATTCTAAAATTCTGTTACATTGAATATACATGTGAGTAAAATATGAAATTATCTTGAATGAGAAATGCATCATATTGATGATCTACAGCAATGATCACATATAATTATACTCACATTATTTTCCCTCAGTAAACTAAAATGTTTGAATTTATTTGGTATATATATATATATATATATATACTCATATATCTCTCTTGCAGTGCTGCCAGGAGAGTATATGACAAGATGACATAAGGGATGATTTTTGAACTGTCGGCCTTTGTTTCTTACATTTTTTCATGAAGATGTAAATGCCAGTAAAGCATTGAATTGATACATGAGCAGTTACCTGGCGGTCTACTGGTTTCAGGGTATCTTACCTTCATGTATCATCCTTTAACCCTGCCAGAAGAGGACAGCTGCTGCTGCTGCAGGGCTAAAGAAAAATAGGGCCCTTTGTCTTTTTAGGTTTGTCCTGTTCCTCTGGTTTTCAAGTGGTGAACTTTAAGATAGCAGAGATTCATAAGGCTTACAGGTTGAAGTGTCTGACTCACAGCACCTGTCAGAGAAAAGATAAGGCGTTAGGAAGCCATCCAGGAGCCAAGCAAGAACTTTACTGAATTTCATTTAAAAGGTACACTTAAAAAAGTTGGACTTTTCTGGTGTTATATTCCTTTATGTACTTAAAATAAACACTGGATGAAAACTATTATAGAGCATGTTTAAAGTGTAACAGGAATCTTAGCCTTCTCTACACGGGGTGTAACACAAAGCAGAGTCCGACAGAGCCCTACTTTCTTTGCCTTAGCTGGCTTGACAAAGCCTGCCGCCCCCAATATGATCGGTACCAAGACAATGGTTATGAACTGCCTTTGTTGGCTGTCTTCCTCAGGCGCTATGCTGTGTTTATTTATGGCCCAAAAGGGGCGTTTGGCGCATCGTGCGTCACCTACTTCTGTCCATGAAAAATGATATAAAAAAATATTACAACAAAAAGCAAGTGTGTCGCAGTAAGGCATTAAAGCAATGCAGGCAGAACATTATATATTGATATATTTATTTTACCACACCAGGCACTCTCAATGCCTACGGTTTATTTCTAACGTGACAACTGCACATTCTACAGCTCTTTAAGGCCTTTCAACACCAGGGGCGTGACAACTAAACAACACTGCGAATATTAAATGTTGAGGGCTTTTATTGTGAAAGGTAAGAACTGAACGATTGGATCATGGTCTGCGCTGCCTTTGTCAGGGTAAAAAGGTTGGTACGGACCTAGGCGTCTCTGTGTTTCATTAATATAGGTGCACCTTCGTTCCACACAACTTGATTGATTGATGATTGATGAAAAATGTCCCTTATTTTTGTTGTTTGTATTTTACTGGTGACACAAAACATATAATTAACGTAACCACGCAAGCAAAATATTATAATGTGACCTCAGGAGTCTTGTGTCATATTGTTTCATCTAGCGTGATATGAATATTTGGAGTTCAACAACCATCATACTCTACGTCATGGTGCAGTCTGCCTCTTTGATGTTGTGCCACTATCTCCTCTTATCCCTGCTGCATGCCAGACTCAGGAGATAACGGCCCCGTGTCTCTAACTCCTATTCACAAGTATTAGCTCTACCTTTCTATCTGTATGCCGAGGAAATATTCTGCCCTAACTGCGTTCTCTCCAACTCACTGTTTCTTTAAAAGGAAAAGTATGTTCCTGGCTGCACTGCAGGAACAACACGCACATAATGAGGGAGAAATCCGAATGAGGGAGTTTCACAGATGTGTCTTGGCTATTACACACAAACTGAAACAGAGTTTGCATTTTTTGTCCGTTTGGGCCTCTTGGTGTTTCTATTTCAGAGCTCACACATGCTCTACAGCTGCTCCACAGACTAGTGATTCTTCACCCATGTTGATTACTTTTTATGTCATTTCATTCTTTTTTTCTTTGAATTTTATCAAATGAGCTCAATTTTTGTTGTCTTAATAGTCAAAGTGTTAAGGCCCGGTCAGGTTTTTCAGTATCGCAAATCATTGTCTTTGCCAAGAGCAAGCAACAAGATAATAAAGATTAATAACTTAACCAGTTTACAACTTTACAATACAGGATCATTTGATGCCGATCATGACACTGACTCATACATTTAAGATTTATGATAAGTGAAAGTCCAGGTGAGTTTATGGTTAACAGGGTGAACTTGACTGTGACCTCAGATGCTGAACCCGTTGAGGACACCTGTGGTGATAGTTAATGTGAAGAATGTTCGGAAAGATATGATGGAGAAAGCATATGGTTTACATTACGTATTTTGACATGTAGGTTATGATTGTTTTGGCCGTGGCTTTGGTAAAAATATGAAGCGAGCACCTTTGTTTCACTTGAAAATGTTGTGTTTTATTTTATTTGGATCTATCGTACGTCTATTCTAACAGAGAGGCTCGCTTTGATATACAGTATGCATGCTTTTTACTAGTATTATGAAAAAAATCAAATGTGAATATAAAGTATCGGTGTACATCAGAAAGAATACAGAGAGAGACTGAAACTCCTCTGTCCTCTGTCCGGTCCCTCAGCTCTCTTCTTCTCTCTCACATACACTTTGTATTTCCCACTACACCACTATTGACATACACACACAGGTACACACACAAACACAACACTGTAACACACACACACACACACACACACACACACTTCCAACTGCTACTCACTCCTTATATTTGAAAGGCTCTCTTGTATAGTGTGTGAAACGGTATGAAGGTGTAAAGATGTAATGTCGAAGTTGTGTGTGTGTGTGTGTGTGTGTGTGAGTGTGTGTGTGTGTAGGTGTGTGTTTTTCACATAGATCGTAAAAACACAAGATCATGTTCATATGTCACATTCCAGATCCTCTTTGCAAATCAAAATGGAGGAAAACACATCGTTTAGGGGTTGTTACTGTGCGCCAACGTTTATGGAGACAGCTGTCCCTCAAAAATGTCAAGAAGTCATATTCAAATGACATCAAACACAGTCACACTTGCAGAAAAGCTGTGGCATTCAGAATAATATCAGAAGTGGTTGCTTTGATAAATGCAAATACCATAATGGTTCTGCAAATGGTAAATACAGCCCCTTAGTGTTTTATGAGGCTAGCAGGGCTTAAATGTGGCGTACTAACGCTGGCAATCGTTGTAGACTAGCTGAACAGTAAATACAAAGCTCATTATTGTTCTTTATAGCTACATTTATTGTCCATGCTGGTGTCATTTTATTAGGAAGGAGCCAGTTTGATATGGAGCATTACTGCTAAAGTCTGTTTCTTTAGTATCAGCCTGGATAACAGAGAGTTGTTGTGGCCTTAAAGGTGAAGTCAGCGATTCTGGAGAAAGATTGTTAATCTTTAAACTCAACACCCAAACGAATACCCCCCCTCCATGATTGACCATCCCTCTTGCTCCCACTACCTTTCTCTCTTCTCTTCTCTTCTCCGGCCCACTTTATTTGTGTATTTCTTTGTTTTTTTAGCGCACACACACAGAACAGACAGCTAGTGGACTGTGCGGAGATATTCACTGGATTTGACAAAAAAGTGTAGAGGATTAGAATCACAGATGACACCTTTTAAGTGCAAAGGCTGTAATGTGAATCACAATTTGTAATGTTTCAAAAGCAAACATACTTTCTCCGTATTGTTTGTCATTTAATTCAAACAGTAGAATTTGCATATTGGAAAAAAAACACATTGATCAGGTTTTTCAAGTCACACCTTTCAGGTGACCATGACAGTGCACTGTGACTTCATCATTTCCTCCTCACGAGGGAACTGGATCTTATTGCTGCTGTTTGATTGTGTGGAAAGTTACAGATTACAGACTTCTACTTTGGTTCCAACGTACACATACATACGCTGAGGCATCCGATTATTATTTTTTTTTCTTCTTAAGAGCTTTATTATTGACAAGTGCTGCATTGTCCATCTGGTCTCGTGGCTTTTGTTAAGGACCTCCAATAATTGTGCAAGAAAAAACGGCTTTTGTGGCGAAAAGGGGAGTAAAATGTGGCCGACAATCCCAGCCCAGCAAACATGTTTTTTTATGAATAGTCTTGGGACTTCTCTCTTCTCTAGGCTGTCTTCAATCTTTCACCAAGGCATCAACAGCGCCAACACTTTCTTTGTGTTGCTAACTGGGTCAGAATGCTGTGACTTCAACACCTACACACACACAGGCTGTCATTTACACAAAAACCGCTACTCACCCACAACCACACACACACACTCTAACACAAAAGAAAACCTGAAATGTATCATGCTTACAGTGACAAGATAAAATATACATTGTTGTTGATCCGTGACATGTTACAAGATGGTAACCAAGGAGAGTTGAAGAATGAGCTATACACAGAATCCAAACACAACAGTGAAAACAATATTACAACAGTGTACAGAAGGTCTTAGAGAACGCAGCATGATTCAAATCATCGCCTGACATTAAACAATTAACTATTTACTAATTAACTGATATAACTTTAATAGGTTGGGGTGTGTGTTTGTGTATGTGTGGGTGTGTGTGTGTGTGTGGGTAGGTGTGTATGCTTGTGTGTATGTAACGCCTGGAGACAAGTTCCAGGGTGTGGCTCGGCATTGCTTAAGTTTGAGAAAGGCGAGGTCTTATGACATCAGCAGGTGAAACCTGTTTTCAGTTTGTGGCAGGAAATTATGCTGGCACCGGTGTGTGTGTGCATGTGGGTACAGTGAGAAAACAATCCTTTCATCTCCATGCTGGCTTGTGTGTTAAACGTACAAAAACAAATTGTGTTTCTTGATGCAGTATACGCTCTTGAAAAGGAGGAACTTCCTGTTAACAAGACTGCAACAGGGTGGATTGAGTGTTTTGACTGGCAGTTAAAGTAGTAGTTGGGCAAACCATAGCGTACAATGGACTGTGAGTCATTGACTTTTTTTGTACGACAGACAACACACAAACACAGGCCTACGCTGTGTGAGTGTGTGAGAGAGGTCTAGACTAAAAGAGGTAGAGAGATGAAAACACACATGTTTGGTGAGTCAGTGAGGAATGTGTGCTATGCGGGTTTGAGCGGGGCTGAGTGCACAACGTCAGGGCAGCAGCTGGGACCCTTCATGCTGCAGCTTGACAAGCTAAAAGGAATGCACTATTTCTCGTCGTAAAAGGTCAATCTTGAACTTATCTGATTATGTGGAGACAAAATGCATTCGAAGGCAGCTGGTGTTGCCGGGAAAAAGTCATTTGTCAATTTGCGTAGATTTTTTTTTTTTTACATTGCTACAATATCTAGTATTGATTGCAGAGGGGGTGAGGACGTATTCTTATTCGTTAACTTAAGTAAAAGTAGCGTGTAGTTGTGTCGTAGACAACAATGTAAAGTTACTCCATTACAAGTCCTGCATTCAAATTCCTAGTAAATGTACAGATCATCAAGGAACAGTGTGAAGCAGCTAGGGGGATCTATTGGCAGAAATGGAATATGATATTAATATGTTTGTTTTCTTTAGTATATAATTACCTGAAAATAAGAATCGTTGTTTTTTTGTTACATTAGAATGAGTCGTTTATATCTACATACGGAGCAGGTCCTCTTCTCGGAGTCGGCCACCATGTTTCTACAGTAGACCAGAACGGAATCACGGGCTCTATAGGGCCACCAAATCCTACACACTGCACCTTTAAGGTATTTTTGGACTTTTGTCGCGTCTTTGCTTATTATGTATAACATTATATAATTCACCAATTTTGTCCTTGGACAATTATTGAAAATGATCTAGGATGTGAAGAGGTCTCAACAGCAAGAACTTATTGGCATTTAAAAGATAATAAGATTAAAAAATTCAATATTTTCCTGTAAAACGTAGTGTGGTAGAAGTATAAAGTAACAACATGGAAAGATAACATGTTAGAATTGAGCAACAAGTGACTGTGAATCTGTTGAGCAATTCCACATACACACATGCAGTTCATTCCCTCTACCAGGTTTGTAACATCACCACCAATTCTTGTCCTTGAGAGCTTGTTTCAGTGTTAGTTTGTGCTCTGTTCTCCTTTTTCAGCTGCTCAGCTCTTACAGCGGGGAAAAATGGCTACGACGTTAATTAAGCAGTCAACGGATAAACAGATTGTATTGTCCCCAAAGGGGGGTCATTTGTTTCCACAGAGTGTGCATTATGTGTGCCTCCAGAACAAAGATTTTACATACAATAACATAAATACATTTCAACAGTGTCTAATGTGACTAATCTGTGATGTGAAAAAACAAGTATTGTGACCACTGGGTCGCTCCCAGAACTGCAGTGATGGGAATTAAGGCTTTCTCATGATGTCATAAACACACAAATCCTAGAACTGCATGATTCACAGGAATAAAGTAGTTATGTGGGCGAGGTGAGACCGGGTGATTGAGGCCCACTTGCCCAATATAACCCTGTATTCTTGTTAAACAGAGACAAGAATCACTCCTAACTGTGTTGAAAGTATACTGAAACATGCACAACTGTTTCCATACTGTAAAGGCTTTATGTGACCTATGTCTCTCCTGTGTACCCATCTAGTGTAGGATCTCAAATACCATACTAAACTTCACTAAAATAACTACTATACTGTTTCATACTATACTGCACTTAAATATATTATACCATACTATACTATGCGGTACACTATATTATACTATGCTATACACTTCACTGAACTAAACTACTCTACTATACTGTTTATACTTTTACTTTACTGTACTTTTGGCCTACTATACTAAACATTACTATAATGTACTGTACTGTATTATATTCCTTTGCTTTTTAGATGTTTATTTTACAGTATGCATGTTACTGTTGTCTGTCTATAAACAAGAAATGTGTGTGGTGTGCTAACTGTACTTGGCATCTTGGCATGCAGGGTAGAAGAGGCTGCTTTCCATCCCTTATGAAACCATTGCACGGTGATTATGACATCATGAGCTGAGATTTCCTGCTCGGCTCTCTTTTGACATATCAAAACAACAAGTGTGCCGTCTTAGAAAAGGATATTATATTGTTATCCACTTTACTTCAGTTTGAAGTCAGTACAAGAAACCACAGAGAAGTTTCCAGAACTGATAATACACTTGTGTTTCCCACCACTTCACGGTTCATTCCCCCCCCCCCCCCCCCCCCCCCTTGTTTGCAATGCTACAGAGAGCCAGTGTGCATATTCTGCAGTGTTAAACCGCAGTGACACAGGCTCACATGATGAGGATAGGTACCATCAAAGAACTAACGACGGTGACTCATGACCACAATCTCTTGATTTGAGTCTGCATCACATGAGAGCATATAGCTTCTCACGTTGTGTACCAGTTACAGTATAAGTATTTCATGAAGTTACAGTATGTTTGTGATTACCACTAAGCGTCATATCTCTACATTTACTTTCCCTTTTTCCCTCAAGAGAACACCATCTAGATAGATGGCTGCTGTCAGTTTGCTGACTTTATGACTGCTAGACTTGTGCTATTGTCCCACTTTAGTTTTTCCATTGATCATCATCGTCACTTGTGGCTACAGCGGTGGCTGTTACTGTTGATCCGGTTTAAAACAAATGTTCAAACTGGTTTAAACACCGGACCGGACCGCAGCAGCTGCTACGTGACATTTAATACCCACATCTTCAACTGTACACACACTGCGATGCTACGTTCACAGCTCTTTCTCAAATTCAAATGCCTTTATTTGCATGACATAACACTGTACATATTGCCAAAGCATATTAAAATGTTGAAACTTAATTTAAATCAATAAGATTGTTTTAAACATAACGTCCCCTCGTCTCTGTCTCTCTCGATCAACCGCACACTCGACAACGTTAAGCACACTCGGCTCGGTGCTAAATTGTGCACGGCCCGTCAGACACAGACCCATTAGTAGTCCCTTTACAAACGAACATCATATTATGTTAATCACGTTGTCATATTGCTAATTACTAATGCAATAGCGATGGGATGCTGTCAGCAGAGGTTGCTAATGTGGGCATGCTTTTTAATTTTGCTAGTCCGTGTCATAATGATAAATGGCAGTTAAGCGCGATTTGAATAAAACTAAACCGGTTTCAGCCCGTACACTGGACCGGACCACCAAAACCAGTAATCGACCCAGCTCTAGTTGTTAGCAAAGGGAACAAAGTCTCACTTCAAGTGTAATTAGTTAGTCATAAAACAGATCTATGAATAGGCTGAATGTGCAGATTATAGAGACTATACATTCAAACACCTGGGTCAGAGACTGAGAAGCTGTTTTTCCATGAAGTGTATCCACAAATAAATTAAATATGTGTCATTGTCACACTTCAATATCAATTGAACACCAACAGCAGATGCAACCATGTCAAATGTTTTTATATGACTGTGAGCAGTGGTGGGCCGTCAGGGCCTGCAAGGCCTTCTCTGCTGGCCTAAACAGAATCACAAAGTTATAGCTATTTATAATTTAATATTTTTTATTAAATACACTACATGTATTATAATTTAAAAAAAATATTGTATCCATGTGCAGTTTAAGTGAATGGGGACTATATTGTTGATTGTCATAGTGTTCAACCAATCAGATCTTTAGTTTGACATGTTGGGCGTATTCTTTGACGTGCCAGAGCCTGCTAGCTGGCCTAGCCATACGTGATTGGTCATTGGACATTTTCAGCCCTCAAACGCATTAAAAAGTATTCAACAAATACAACTGGGGAGGCTCGACTGTCTTCACTGGCGTCCATGAATCGAGAAGGACTTCTTACTGGAACTAAAACGCACGGATGTACTGAACAACCGTGAGATTAAACTCTTTATTAACAAAGAAAGGAGGATGGACTTTGTCTTTAAATAGTGAACAGCAGCTCTGGTAAGTTAAATGCGTTTGTTTTTACATCTGCAGTAGCTTTAATATGCTTGTTTGTATATTATTATTTGTACAACTTGTTTTCATGAAGATGGACTTTTGTTTGGTTTAATATTTGATAGGAACCATTGTTGCGTCCAATGTTGCTCTGGGGACATATTTAGCCAGTTTTGGCAACTTTCTCGCTAAATCTGGCGAAAAGTGTCATCAATCAGAAAGAAATGTACTGAGCCCTTTCCTTATTGTCTTCGAGGCAAAGCCACCTCCACCTGTGAGAGAAGAAGATAAGATCTTTTGAACACCGTAGATTTACCCCGGAGGGTTGCTCTGCACGTCACACACATGCCCTACAGTCAGTGCAGAATAGCTGACTCTCACCTGACAGGGCAGGCTTGGCTTTCGTGAATACACACCCTAACAGGGGTGTGTGTCAGTGAAGCCATCTGGTAGAAAGATAGAGAGAAAAAGCACACTTGCTTGGCTCAAAATCAAAACACCTAAAATGAGTCACAAGCGGTAATAAAGTAGCCGGAGTGTTGTTTGTGTACATGCATGTACGGTGAATCACTTTCCTAAGATTTCTACAACACGGATGACATCACTTGAGTCCCACATGACTGGACAGACATGGAAAAGCTGACGGAGCAGCTTTTATGACAAGGAGCACTACAGATTAGCAGTAATGCTAAATCATAATGAGTGAGATCTTGTGTTAAACTGGGCAAGAAAACTTTTTTCCACAATGGAAACAGTGAGTGGGCTGATTAAACACCCAACTCTTCCACAGCAATCTGAAGTCTGTTTGATGTCATGACTGTAATTGCGTACAGTGATGATCTGATGTTTTCTTAGGGTTTTTACATAACAGTAAGTGAACGCACCACAGTTCAAACCAATTTATCAGATTACGATTGTTTCTGTAGTTTCCACGCTCCTTTTTTATAAGTTTTTAACAAGGAAGTAACCAACTGTGTATCACGGCTTGGCCGACAACTGCACTCTCAGTCACCAGGGGAGCTCCGTTGCTTAAAGCTACAGATTGTGTAGTATAGTCAGTTCACTTTAAAGATTTGCTGTTAAAGATTTGTCCGTATTGTACTGAACAAGCGGCTACATTAGGCGTTTTAGTGAGGCAAAGGAAATGATATGAAGGGATTACAGTGTGACAAAGTCCATGCAGGGAGGAGGCCCGGGGGTGGATGGACAGGTCAACAAAACACGGGACGGTCGATGTTATTTGTTGAACATGACCACAATCGTTCCCGAAACCTTCATAACATGTTCGTTATTGCCACCATGACAAGGAAGCTCCTCTGACTCAAACCAAGTATTTATTTTAACCCAAACCATAATCTTTCCCCAAACAAGTTGTTTTTGAGCCAAAACTTTAACCACAATGTTGTCGGATCATAAAACAGATTTCTTGTGACTTGTAACTGTTTTGGAAGGCAAAGACAAATGATGTCCTTCTGATATGAGCGTCACATACGCTGTGTTCTAGCCACCATTGACAAACAACTATACACCTCTAATATATGAAAGGTTGTTTCTTATCTTATTGCACTTTACTCTGACTAAATAAAATGAATAAACACTGTACGCGGCAATTGATAATCTGTGTTGTATAATTGATAATACTGTTAAGTACTGTATGAAGCTTGTTGATGTTTTATTCACAAAGTCACGTAGTCATGCCAATGGTATGCTGTCCTACTGCATTTTACATTTCTATATCATGTGATACTCTGAATCTCCAAGACAACAAAAGACGGCGTGTCATTAGTATCAGTGAGAGTAAGCCAATAATACAAAACTGCTGTGTATAAAATGTCTTTTACTGCTTTAAAAGTTGAGCCACGTGCCTCTCAGCTGTCAGACTTTGGCCCCTCAGAGCTGTGTTCATGTCATTTATTTACGTATACATACACGCACTTTTTATGAGTTATTTGAGTGTGAATGCTTGTTTGTGTGCTGTTTCTGCAAAGCTAAGTCTTATAATCAAATTGCAGAACTGTTGTATTGGAAGCGTTGTTAAAGGTTAACTTCCTCTTGGTTATTTTCATCTTTAGCGGCTGGTCAGGGTCACGCTGTGTGTTATCTGAGGGGGGAAACTGTGACGGAAACACACGCAATTTAAAGTCACACATTATATTAGCGTTACAGAGCTAATTGGGAGAAAGGGACTATTACTGCTAAAATTGTGTGTCGATCCAACAATGATAAAAGAGGGTGTGTGTGTCTGCTCTGTCACGGGGAACATTTTGATCTTGGAAACAGTATTTTATCCAGGTCAATCAGAACCAGAGGGACTAGTCCTTTGACTCGGGAGGAATTTACTGGCAGTGTCACGGGAAAATGAAACGGGTGTGGATTTTCAGTAGTTCATTATGTTTAGTATTGTATGTCATATTCCTGCAAACATTCCAACACATTGACGGTAATGATTGGTCTTAAAAAGGACAAATAGGGCCGGAAACTGAAGCTGAACTTATCTACGAAGGGGAAACTATCAAGCACGTTGCACTTCTGGCTACATCCCAATGAGAGATAACCCCACGGTCACAGCGCTGTGGGAGAGAAGTGACATCAATCATGGCCTTGTCAGCTGCATGTGAGAAGCACATTTCTTTTTTTTTTTTTTTTTTGGGAGAAGTGTGACAAATTTGACTAAATCTGAGTAATTAACAGTTCACAAAAAGTTGAACTAATTACAGTTACAGTAATACAAAAATCATTCAAAAGGTAAAGATAGCCTGGGATGAGTGAGTGGATTTGCTTATTAACAGTATATAAGGGGAAGTGTGTGTGTGTTCTTTATCATTTTTATTGTGTGTAGGTAACAACTACCTCTTTTTTAACACTAATTATTTTTCCAGCCTTTTCCTTCCGTTTTTCTTCAAAGGTCAGACCTTTAACCCAATGCTCTTATTTTAAGCATTATTCAATAAAAATGTAGTGATTCAAGTTAGATGGTGGTACTAAATATAGAAAGACGAATTAGGACTTTAATGTTTTCTCTCCATGACCCTGCTGACACAGTCACACTTTCTTTTTTAAGTCTCGCTGCTTATGTGGCCATGCGGTTACACGTGGTTGTGTGTTTTATTCTGTCAACTGATTCACCATGTATATGCTGATCCGTGCATAAGTTGGTGTGTTTCTGTAAGTGTGATTTATTTGCTCACCAAATGATTTTGATTATCCCTGGCTGATTATGTGTGTGTGTGTGTGTGTGTTTATCTCTAGAGGGTTGTATGTGTCTGTTCTTGTGAGTGTATGTATCTGTTTTATTACACTGGGTGAGTATGTGCTGTAAATTTCAGCTGACGTAAGAGCGTCTCTACTAGCTCAGTGTGTGTGTGTGTGTATGCATGTGAGGCTCATGAGTGGGTGAGGTTCACAGGTTTATTGTTTTATTCCATCCATCTCAAAGTGCTTTATGATCCCAAAAGTCAGACAGATGTCTGACAATGTCTGAATCACCTAAATTCACCACAATTAGTCTGGATAGTCTACCAAGAAGTCTTTTTTTTTTAAGCCGCATGTAACATTATATTGTATCAATGAAAGTATAAAATCAAAAGGTTTAGTTCAACACCAGGTGATTGAGCACAGTGCTTTCAATCATGATAGACGAGTTAGTAAAAAAACTTAATTACGTCCTTGATTGGAATGATGGCTGATGATTATTTTCCAGGGTGGGGTAAATACTTACACACAGAATGTCCCTTCTGGCTTGATGTGTGTAGTTGTTGGTAAGACACCATACAGGTGCCATGTACTGGGTTGACCATTGCTGCCTTGACGAATGAGACACAGAGTTGGTCTCATGGCAACACAAAAAATGACTATTTGATGATTTTTGACAATAACCCTGATCCCAAATTCCACACCCTGCAAAAACAAGCAAAGACCTGTTAAAGGGTCCAGTGTGTGGATTTAGTGACTAGCGTTGAGCAGGGGGCATTTCTAGGAGTTGGCAAGGTCTGAGGCTAAACCCGGACTATCTGGGGCTGAGGTCAGTGTGTGGCCAGTTGTTTTTTGGGTGGTCCCTGCTATTCTGCCTGCAACACTACTGCCCACATTTCTTTACATTTTACTGCATTGTATGACTACTGCAAAAATCACATTTCATTTGAAACAACAATTGTAATAGTAATGTAAAGACAAGTGCTCTGGACAAAACGGACATCTGCTTTTACTGCAATTGTGCTGTATATAAGAATTACAGGGGTATTTTATTTTGAATCACTTTGGGAAGTCAGTATTGTCTTGGGAATATGAAAACGGCTCCCAATTATCTGAATGCATATCTGAAGCCAGAGCTCATATAGTGTTTTTCTTTGAGCGTCAGTGTTTTAATTGATCCCAAATGAGGAGAGAGCGGAAGAGGCCGCCGAGAGAAAAAACGTTGCAACCGGCGCCTTTTTTTCCGATCCGAGCCTCTGACTCTGTGCTGCCGCTCTGAGCGACCCGTCTTCTTTTGAGGAAAAGATTTTTAACATTATCAGGAATATGGCACAACTTCAAAGAGAAAACAGTGCTCTGTTTATTTAAATGTGAATAACCAATAAAAATGGTGTTCTCATTATTGATCAACATCATTTTAGCCTTATTCATGCAGCACTATACTAAACACTAAAAGGTTTGCAGTCAGTTTGACAAGATTAAAGCAGTCCTCTGGACAACCATTCAATTAGTCTGCCGTTGGACAGAATGACTGAAGTGTTTTGAAGACTTTAGCTCTTCTTATGCTATGTGTGGTATAAGATGTCACACTAAAAGCAAAAACAGTCATATAAGCAGTGAGAATCTTGACACAGTTTTGGCACAATGTGACTCAATTGTTTCACTCCGCATAGTCTGTCTCATATTCGCAGCCATCTGTTGGCTGCACATGTTTCATTGCACGTGTAATGACTGGCTCAAGCAGCGGCTGAACAGGAAATCATTGTGTGAATGACAGCACTCGTTACGTATTCCGTCCTCCTCTGTTAAAAGTCATGGTTTTTTTGTGTCTCGTTTGTGCTCACAATTGATGTATTTTAACCTGCAGCAAACACACCACGGAAACATCTGTCTTTCATTTGTTCAAGGGGAGCGTCTTCCTTGTGCTGTAACACCACAAATCACCAGCTGTTTAAAGAGGAATGTAGTATTGAGAAAGCTTTTGGATTATTTCAGTGATTTGTAGGTAATCAATAACGGGCGTTTCTTTTTGCCGTTTATTTTTTCTCCCCACCAAATATTATCTTCACCATGGCGATAGAGCGGATGATACATTACATATTTGCAATAATCTGTTCCAGAGAGAACACATTAGGTGATGACAGGTTCTCAATCTGTTCAACAAGCGCACGATAAGTGATGCAAAAAATGCTTCTACATGAAATGTAGGACAATAAGAAGAATTATAATTTTAAGCCGCCTGACACTGAACAAAAGTCATCTGTACACCGTGCTCTATTGTATGTGCAAGTCTTTCTTTCTCTCTCACGCTCACACAACCATGGTGTTGTGATTAGGGTGGCGGCTGTACAGAGAAGCAGATGTATTTTTAGCTTTTACTGAGCCTCCATCACATGTACTGATTCACATAGACACGTGTGGATGCATCCACTCACATACAGAATATGACAAGGCAGACATTTCTGCTATTGTTTTCTTAGCTTGTGCTCATTTACTCGCGGTAAACCCCCAAACACCCCTCCGTTACACATCATATCACCCGTACTAAAAGACCCTGTGGTTTGACAGAAGCAGCCACCAGTGACTCTAGAGTTGTGTCACGGAGTTGTAGGTGGTTTTCCACGGTTTGTACATGCAGGACCAGAAGGAAATAAAAGACCCTGCAGGAAGAAGTGGGCCCTTCCTTTCCATTAACCATTTCCACTCTGATACTGTATACCAAGAACAGGCTTAAAGTGTGATCTCACAGACAGAATAAAAGCGTAGTGTGTGAAAGCAGCATTTTGATGTTGATGACTGGAACGGTTAAAAGGTTTGTCTAGTCTGACGAATCTTGGTTGCATTACTATGAAAGGCACACGATGTGATGCAAACAACAGGAGGTGGTGGAGCCCTCGGGCATGGTTACAACATGTAGAGGCCCGTGGTGGAGGAATAATGGACTGGGGGCCGCTGGCTCCATTGAAACCTGTAGACTGATGCCTTATTGCCAGAGCAAACCCTAAAGCGTAGGTTCAACATTTTGGGAAATAATTGAATACATCTTTTTTTGCCCAGAGTTAGATGAGAAGATCGATAACACTCATTGTTTGTAATCTATGCTAGCAGCAGCAAAAGGGGAAATAGGGGAAACAACAATTCAACAACAAAAAACATGTTATCTGCTGGACTATTTCTTTGGGGGGATTGGTAGTTTATACACTTTTGCTTTTGTTCAGGTACAATTAGTGAGGTTTAGAGATGCTTGTTAGAATAATTAAGCTGTTAGCAGCTGTTTCCCCCTGTTTCCAGTCTTTGTGCTAAGCTATGTTAGCCTGCAGCTAACTGTTGCTTCACATTTAGCATACAGACATGCAAGTGGTAAAAAGTCTTCTCATCTAAGCAACTGAGCATGTTTCCCAAAATGTTCAACTTGTCCTTAAATATTGAGGCAGGCACACTCACTTTTTATCCATCCATGACCAATATGTACCCACAAGGCAATGACGCTTTCTTTCATAGTGCAAGTGTCATCCAGAAACTCGGGTGAAATGAAGTAAATGACCCGTCTCTCAAACACCCGAGAAAACAAGCGTTCACACATCAAATGTGTGAAGCACAACATGTCTGCAAAAGGTCATTGTTAACACCTGAATGTTAGCGATCCCTTGTGGAGTCGATGCAAAAACATGCAGCAGCTGCTAACAGGGCCAAAGGTGACGCAATAAGATGCTTAACAGGAATAACTATAATTTCTTTGCTCCTTGGTACAGAGAGAACAAGAGAGGGCGTATAAGCTGAAGTGTGACTATGCACAGTACATTATGTACCAAGAAGGCTTTTGATTTGATTTGAATAGCATTCTTTCCCCCCACTGGAACCTTCCTCTCCTACGTACCAAGGGGCCTCACTTCCTCTTCTGAAAGCCTTTCCATTTCCTGTCTGTCTGAGGCGCAGCTCTGCTTTAATAGCAAAACTAGAGTTTCGGCTCTACCCAGAATGTTTTTCATGCAATGAAAACAGATTTCTGCTTGTGTTTTGAAGCCAGCAGGCAGTCTGTTGTAACTAAACCCATGTTGGCATGTACACTATAATGTGAGTGACAGAAAACACAATCTACACTATGATGAATTGTTTATTTCCTGTGTTTAGCCAGACGTCTTACTGCCACAGCATTAAAACATATTGACCTTTTTGAGGCAGGCTCACCTCGTTATTAATAGACTGAAAATGTCAGTGACTGTAAACTCTAAAGAAGGCCAACACAATGAGCTTTCAGACTTCACACATTAAAAGATGGTGTGCATTGAACATTATTAATGTAGTCATTGTTTTGAATGGTTTAGAGTGTAAGTTCACTCCATGAGCGATGATGATCCCTCACCCACAATAGACTCGACCTGTGTGAGAGGAGGGCCTGGTCATGTGAACCAAAGCAGAAATACAAAACAGCAACAATCTAGCTAAATGTGGTGAACATGGCATGGAAAAATAACACATTGCTAGAGGGGTGGACCTCTAAAGCAGAAGTACAGAAAGCTTCTGACATTTTTTGCCTTAAAAGAATGTTTTCCTATGTGTCTGCCGCTTATCTGTCGGTCTGCTTTCCACCGGGTTAGTAATCATTTTTGAAAGAACAGCTCACTGCTGTCATGGCTGAATTAATTTACCATGAATATATCACCTGTCCACGACATATTTAGGTCAACTTCAAAATAAAAAACAAAAAAAACATACAAAGTCTGCTCTCTCTCCAATCATAATCGCAGACATTGGTGCTTTCTACAATATGAAAAGAACAGAAAGATGAAAATATACACATTCATCAAAAGCCACACATTTCCTGACATAAGCTTGTTTGTGTCAGCACTTTTTTTTACTTTTGCCAGTTAATGTGGGGCCTCATGAGCTTCCACACTGAGACCACACATTTGCGTTTCATTTAGAAGCTTTCATCCTTTCTCTTAATGTCTGTTGTACTAATGTGGTGCTGCCACCTGCTGCTCAAAGTCAGTAGAACAGATTCAGAGTCTGGCGGTGTCGGTGTTCTAGTAGATTGTACATTTTGTACAGTGCGTCACACATGCTGGATTACTCATGCAGGTTACACCTCATCAACACAAAAACAGTATTTTGACAATGAAATAAGTGGAAATGATCTTCTAAACAATGCATTTTGTCTTTGTGAAGACTCCAACTTGATAACATTGAAAGAAAAGCTAGAAATCAAAACGCAGAAATAAACAGAACTGCAGTGTATGTTTTACAGATCACAAGACAGAACATAACACAAGCCACTCAGAATATGTCCATTCGGTCAGCTGAGGTTTGTACTGTATACTCATGGGAGTAAACTTTGAACGAGCACTTTAGATTGCAGTATGAGTTTAAGAGTCTGATCCTGTGTTTGTTGATGTTCTGGACATCAAGAACACACAACCAGGCTGTGAACCTCATGTTCCCTGCATTTGGATGTAAACAATGTAACTTAAATATGTAAATAGAATATATACATAAGCATCCCACTGGCTTCAAACATGTTGGTTTTTGACAGCTCAAGACGCTTATGCTTTATATAAATACACAGGACTTGTAGTGACATCTTGAGACCATATGGGCTAATCACATGACACCAAGACAGGAAGGATTAGACTATAATATACTATACTACTATATCTAGAACATGATGATGATCTTCAGGTCTTTGTACTTAGCTCAGTGAACCAAACTATGTCCTCATTACACAACTCATATGTGTCATTATGTTCTGCTCTATTCTCTCCGCTGGAGTCGGTAAGTCAATGGACAAAGGTATCATTATTACTCAGGGCCATTTTGGGAAATAAAGCCCTGTTATTTCCTCTGTGACTGAGCCTTCATCAGCTGTAGGGTATCTGTTCTCTCTCTCTCTCGCGCACACACACACCCACACAACCTAGATCAGAAGACACGTACACGTAAAGACAAGTTATCGAGTATGCTCACACCCTTTCATATCGGCCATCCAGGAATACACACATAAAAGTTGACTGGAAACTGATTAGTGTTCAGGTCGGTGGAAGCAAAACACACACAAACACACACACACATGCACAATAATCAAGTATACATGTCAGTCATCAGTCAGGAAACAAGAACAAGAACGGTTACTGTCTTTCCTGAGCTGCGGGTCCTGGAACACTTCCAGGGAAAAAGGGCATGATGTACTTTAAGATATCTTTCAATCAGTATGTCATAAGCTCATTCACTCCCACATAATTCACACAGCATTAGGAAACAACCCCACTTCTAGTTCAGTTGGTAAATGTAATCCGTCACTTTACCAAACAAACAGCTGTCAGTTGTGATTTACTGGGCTTAAATTCTAACTCATGGCCTGCTGAAACAAGGAGTCTTCATACCACTCCCTGCTTCTGGGTTTCATAGCTGGCAACTAACATTCTCATGTTAGTAGTACACGAGTACATTTTCACACCATTTCAAGCCAAAAAAGACAAATAATTAAAGGATCACCTGCCACACACAATCAACTATCAATGCAAATATCACATAATAAGCACAAATGATCTTCAGCGTCCAATATGGAATCCGAGAAATTTGCCAAAAGCTCTGAGATCCCCTTTTAGCCAGCAGAACACACTGTTCCCAAAAACCATGACACTCAAGCCAATAACACCCAGTCATCTCTTTTAGTATAAAGACAGAGGGCAATGCGTCATATACTCTATAAACCACGTCAACTGGAGAGGAAACGACACGTAGCCACGGTCTTTTTTCAGCATGTCAAAGGATTATTTTAGCACCCTGTGTCTAGGTGGAGTAGATAACTAAGACTGGGACAAGTTAGCAAGCTACTGAAGTTAGCTATGGCACTTGCAAACATAATACTACATCGTTTTCTGATGTCTCCATATTACACTATAACTGAAGTTGCATCCTGTCAAAATTAACTTACAGAAATATTAATACCCCAAAACTGACATTTGGACAAGAATGTTTGCTGCACATGTACCGTTAGACGTACTGAGTGTTAGGACCCCACAGTTTTCCCTTTCTTTCTGCTGATGCCTCACGTCTTATTGTGTGTATTCATTTTTTTGGGGAGGGTCGGGCAACTTATAAACACATAGTTCAAAGTTCGTTACCCTGTTGGTAGTGCATCCCACCGCTCTGCAGCTTTAAGGCATTCATCTGCTGCTTGTGGGCTGTTGTGTGAAGGTGCCATCAATTCCGTCTGCTTACAAAGTCAATGGAGAGCGATGGATTGTTTCCCCCTCCGTTATTCTTTTGCCATTGAGATAAGAAACAGTTTAGATGTGTATTGATAAGAGGCGCGGGGGAGGGGGGGGAGGCGACTGCCTGAACAAACACGACTGGATATGAGGGCAGCCTGGGAGCTCATGTTTGGATCTGCAATTAGCTCCCCCTCGCAAAAAAGGTTTGAAAGGGCAAATATGTTTCCCCATATTGGGTAACTGAATAATTGCCACAACACGCACGACTGTGTTCTGACCTTCTAAGGTAAACTGAAATTGTTCAAGCAGTTCTGCAGGTGTTTATGTGCATATGTCTCTGTGGGCGTGCACTTTTCTGTCTTATGTTCTACCCACTCGCTTTGGCCTTGCTAGTGTCTCTCCAAGACTTTGAATGCTGGTGGTATGTGTTAATACGCTGAGGGGCAAAAAACAAAAAAAGGTGTTTCAACTCCAACCATTTTCAGAGTACCAACCCGTACCGAATAAACACACAAACACACTCCTGCAGATCTGAGAACGCATGAATCAGACGTGAGAGATGCACTTACATAACCTCCTCACCACACATTCGCATTTTGAACCATTACACAATTTCACGAGTGTCCTCTGTAAACATCCAGGAGCCTACTGGAAAAATCCAAAGAGCGGTTTCTACCAGACAGCCAGGCAGCAGAGGGCGAGTATGTATACATGTAGGTGGGGAAGTGAGAAAGGAATGAATGGTGTCAAAGGTTGTGAACTGGATTGACCACACACACACACACACATGACTACATGGCATTGGTGTCAACTTGATGAATGACCAAGATGCACCAGATAGTCTCATGAGACTCAGTGGTGGATGGATTCTAAAATTCACATGTATCATATAGTAGAAAATGGAGCGACATACTAAATATAACTATAAAAGAGAGTAGTTAAATTGATGAAACATGAGGAGGATTGATCTTTATACTCATATTTTTAGGTTACCCCAGTAGCCTGAAGACCAAGATGTATTATTTACATCAAATGAGGCTTTGGCAGAATAAAATCCCTGCAGAGCTTTGGATCTTTTATTCTGTAACGTATAAATGAGATGATTTTAACCTTCCTGTACTGTTTGTATTGAGTTCTGACTGCGCTCTGAATGTCCCAACCCAGATTTTGATGAAACACATAAACATCAACAAGTTCTACTTCATTTGCAACCCATATTTGGTTTCAAAGAAAATACTGGATAATAATCACAACTCTCATCCAATGCGATGTGATCAAAGTATCTCGGCTCTCTGATGTAAACTGCTCAACATGAATGAACACATTTGCTCCGTCAACAATCATTGTTCATTGAGGCATATTTATCGCATTGTTTAGCAGAACTCTCGGTTCCAGACGCATCCAGGGCTAAACAAGTGACTTCACTTAAGAAAGAAAAAGATATCCCAGGAGAATTTGGACTTATGTAGCAGTCCACCCAATCATAAATAAATTAATTCACGAGGAGAAGCCAGACACTACTGGGTTCGGCTGCACAGCGGGACACTGTGGAAAAGGGGGGCAGGGATTGAATGTCTGGAGTAGTTCAGCGGATCAACAAGACACACTTAGTTACACAATTAGTCTCAGCCTCTACATCTGTATGTTACAGTAGATACTGACAAAAAGAGGCAGTGTATTGTACAACAAAAGAACGTATGCTTGCACTGCAAAGGGGAGTAAACTAGCTATGATTTCATATTGACGGGCAGTGACTGCTATTTTAGTATCAGCTTGTATCTTATTAAGAGATTGCTGAAAGGTTTTCTCTCTCTTTTGCCACGTAATTTTAAAATATTTCATTTTTTAGCATCAAAACAAAACACCATCCTCAGAAAACGAATGTCAAGAATGTTCTTTAAAGCTTCATGGGAAGTTAAAATGGTGAATCTGTAACTTCTACATAGGCTGTTCCCTTTACTTTTTTCAACACTTGATTCTGCATAGCAGCTCACTGTTTTGCTGTAACAGAAAGTTTCCAGGAATGGAATTCTGATCCCTCCTGATCCACCTTCGATGTCTGACTGACAAAAGCAATCCATGTCTGCGGTCGATCCCAACACACGATACCTCTCACCAGGGCTTATTACGCTGCTCGACTTTAATGTGAACATATGTCATATAACTGCGGGATTAATATACAATTAAAAGAGTACTGGTTCTAGGCCTGTCAAACTTACATTTTCTACTTCTCCAGTTCAGAGACATTTATACAACATTGTAAATTGTTGGTTTTAGCATTAACTTTCCTTAAACATGCTTATCGAACAATTTTTCATGTGCAAAATGTGAAAATAAAAAACAAAATAGAGAAAAGGGCTATAAGAAAAATAAAAGTGAAACAAATGCAATTCAATGTCTAATATTATGACGTTTTCAAACAGTTTTTTCTTTTCTTCCAGATTGAATATTTTATTTATTACATGCACATATACAAATTCTAAGGGCCAATGTGTTTTTCAAATGCCTCATTTCTTAAAATGGGACTCACTTGAACAAGTGCAAATTCCTCAATGAAACATCAAATTTGCATCCCTGGTGTCCACAGTTTGAATCACAAGTTAAAAGAACAGCTGCCTTGTGCGGCAAACATCATGCCACTCCCCTCAAATGAGTATGGTTAACACTTGAACAACCACATGCAGCACTAAAACTCTCTGGAACTTTCTGGAACACTTCAAACGTGTACCTGAGCTCCTTGGGATAGGCAAGGTTAAGTGCATATGCCAAGCCAACAAGCATGCAGCAAGCCCTTGAAAAGCTATCCAACGCAGACAGAACTGTCACGCCCTCTATCACGATACCAACGTCGTCGGGACCCTCTGTTAAAAAAAATAAATACATATCAAGGATCCTTGATATTCTTTCTGTGTCCAGCCAGTGAAACACTTCCTATCATTAATTCCAGGGAACCAGCTGTGACTCCAGGAAGCCATTGGTTCCCAGCAAATAAATAGTGCATGCCACATAAACTCCCACAAAACCACAACACTTTACACCTTGCTTTTTGTATGGGTTAAGACATAACATGTTAATCGGTGAGCTCTCTGTGTGCTTGTAGGCATATTTCCTTAGGACAGAGCCAGACTAGCTGTTAACCCGTTTCCAGTTTACCGATAAGGTAATTCAATGTAAAAAAAAAAACTTAACTTTTGTGCTTATCGTGGCTGATAATCACATAACAATTGCAGGCTGAGGGTTTTGGTGTCCAATCAACAAAATAAACAAGAATCGTTAATGTAAAAGCACTACTTGGCTACTCAAACCTGTGCCTTTGGTGGGGAGTTAAAATGTATACTCAGTGGCCACTTTAAATGTGTTCTACTGTAATCTAATGCATATCAATGCAATGTTTCTGCCATAAAGTCTACTTTTATGACAGATATAACGTTTTTGTTAACACTGTCAAGTGTTAATTAAGTACATTTTAATATTGAGTTCCATATACCGGTAATTGAAGATATTGTACTGAACCACTCTATGAATCTTGCTCTACAGTATTGTATTTAAAGAGAGTCTGCACGAAGGCAAGGCAAGTTTATTTGTATAGCACATTTCAACAACAAGGCAATTCAAAGTGCTTCACATAAAACCATTAAAAGCATCAAAACATAAGGCAAAAGAAAATGAGATTTAAAAATAATTAATAACATTCATTGAAACATTAAAAACAGTCATTAAAACACTAAAAAGCAGTGTAAGAAATAAAATACAGTAGTGACATGCAGGAGATTGATTAATATCCTTGAATATGGTTCAATTAAAAGGCAGCAGCAAACAGAAAAGTCTTCAATCTTGATTTAAACAATAATGGTCTGATGTGTAACAACGCCTCTGTGTAGTCAACAACTGTCAAATCAAATAAAGAAAGTACACATCAATTATATTTTAACAATTATTATTGTTGGTTTTCAAATGTAACTGGATGGATTATAAATAATACATAGAAATACATCAATAAATGTTCTTCTCATTTCAAGTAAAATAAGAGCTGGATTAAAGAACAACTGACATAACAGAAAGCTTTTCAAAAAATGTTGCACCCAACAGCCTGAAAATATACAGTAAGTTGGCTCAACTGATTTGACATGTTGGTCCAAATATAGTGTCTTTAGTCTGTTGGTCATCTAAAGAGAATAATTCAATTAAAAACACCTGAACATTACGTTGGTTTAGTCTAAAGTGGCTTGAGAACTTAAGGCAAGAAGGTTAATTTAATGTCACAGCACCTTTCAAACTGCAATTCAAGGTTTTATGGCAAGGAAATGCATTAGAAAGGTTAATATATCCGGCATCCAGCAGCAGACGTGAGCAGGGGGCTGTAAAGACCCGCTGACGACATCATCAACTGTCTGCAGAGACCTGAAGCCCCGCCCACGCTGCTGCACAGAGCACCAACGCTTGTATAGTATTAATTATCGTTAATATTATTTATTTATTCAGATGCATCGATACCGAAACATATTTCTGATATCAGTCCAAAACTGACTCAAATAGCTGAATCAGCTATCGGTGACGACATGCAGATCTGGTATTTATTTTTTTGCTGGCGGGAATGGGCTTCCATAACTGAGTGACCCTCTCTTGACACTATGCTTTACCAAAATGTAGAAAGCCTATTGTTTATTTTCTTAATTTCAAGTTTCGGTCTCCACCGTGATGCAGTTTGTTTAATCTAGACGTTTTTTTGGCTTATTCTCGAAAATACTATACCCATACTCAAAGGGGCCTTACTCTCTAACTACAAGGTCTATTTGAAAATGTTCAATGGATTTATAACACTGAGGAGGGTTTGCTCATATGAATTGTGTACATATTGTGTATATGTTACTGGTTAATAGCTGATGAAGATGGAACACAGCTCCACTTTGAAAAATGTCAAATTCGTATGGTGAAAAAGCATAAGCTAAATATTAAATGAGGCTCAGTGAAGCCTATAAACCACACACAATCATAGAAAACGACAGCAGTAGTCACCCACAAAAGAATTGGAGTGAATAGAGTGAAGTAGGCCAGAGTTAGAGACATAAACGTTATGAGAGGTCACGAGAGGTCACGAGAGGTCGCCATGTGAGAAACAGCCTCTCCAGCTGTTCCATTGTACTTTTATAAGCTAAATAACTATATATTTAACTTCCTTTATCCTTGTACATGCACAATCTATCACATACAGCAGTTAGAAATCATTTTGGAGAGCTAGAACCGTCTCCAAAGCGTCTCGGGACCGCCGACCTACGGGAGAATTGCGCCATAGTGGTTGTGTATTGGGCCAGTGTAGAGCCCCTGATTGGTCGATTTCTTCATATGAAACGTCTATGCACGTGTCTGGATGTGGCCAATTGACTGGCGTCAACGGAATTTTCAGGAAGTCTTTAGTTTTCCGAAAAATGACGATCTAAGCCGGCGGACCCGTGCGTAAACGCCCGAAGCTGCCTCGCTGGAATGTGGTCCCCCGAGCTCATTTGACCCCCCCCTTCCTTTTTTCACAACTTTATTAGACTGTAAACGGATGACAAAAGGCGAAACAGGAGTCTAAAAGGAGTTTGAGGACATGGTTTTATGATTTGGCTTTCTTCGGTACCAGTCGGCACCAGTCGGTACCAGTATCCCCCCCGTCGGGGGGCTCTCAGTTTAGAAAGGTTAAGGAGGCCAAATATAGAAAGGGAACTAATTAAACCAGCTCACAAGCACTTTTCTGTCATGTTTTATAATCAGGGTAAATATTGCAGCAGTTACATGTAATTAATTGGACACCTCTGTTCAGCAAATATAACTATGTTTGTGTCTCGTAAAATGCTTTTGTTTGGAAATGGAGTATATGGAGCTCTAGCTTCAAGCCAATAGCTCTTATATGAAAGTGAACAATTAAGCGTTAACCTGAATCAGCTCTCACATATAAATGGGTCAAATGCAGGTTGAAGTTGGCTTCATTATTCTGGGTTACGAGTGAAGGTGGTTGAAATGATGCTTAGGCTGGGAGCTCAAAGGGAGGCCACTAACTCCGAGATATAAAATGTAAAGCATGCCGGTGTAGTTGCCAGTGGAGTGGATCTGCAGCGAGTAAGGCAGCTCACTACAATGTTTTTACTTAAGATGCTTACCCAAAGTCTGCACCCCACGTACCATTATCCACTCTACTTGTATGTCTTGGGTGCTGGTCCATTTTCCACTGTCATCTTCAGCTTTATCAGCCCCCAATCTCGATGTATGTTTATCTCATCCAAAGATGGTGTGAGTGTTAAAGGAGAGACAGTGATAAAGATTAGTGTTCTAAACATGTGTGAACTAAAGGCATTAAGGGAAATAAAAGCTGTAACGGAGCAAATAACATTGAATTTGAAGAGAACAACAATAAACCTTATGTCAGATGCTGATGCAGAGACATATACAGCGTTCTAGTGTCGAGAATAGCACACCGTGGTGTAGGATGCTCACTTGATGTATCAATCTACCGAACAATCTACAGACAACAAGGCAATCACTGCTCCGGATAGTCCCAGCAGTCTACCTCATATCTCAACTGAGAGATTATTATTGCAGGACTTTGGTGATATGAGGAAGGAATCATTTTAGAGGCTTCTATTCAGTGTTAGCTCTGTATTGTTGCAAGGTTGTGCAGAATTTAACAACACCGTTAAACCATTAAACTACTCATTTAAGATTGGGGGGGAAAGTGTGATTCAATATTAAAGGATACAGCTATCTTTTATTATTGTCAACAAATCTGATGAAAAGAACAAAAACAATAACAGACATTGCCTGTGTTGCCAAAGCCTCATGTAGCTTATTCCTCTGTGCCTTATAGCTGCTCCATTGTTGTTCAAAAACACTTGAAACACATTAGCGAGCCACACAGATGCACTGGCTGACACGTTCCTTTATTACACTGAATATGGATTTTGAGTCATCCCATACACCATCCTGCTGCTGCAAATACTCAGACTCCAGCACAGAATCTGCGGCTGAAAGTAGTCCCCAAAACATGCACGATTTACTCATGATTGAGAAGCATTTGCTGGAAACTATAGTGCCCAGATGTTTTACAAAGTCATTTAGCTTTTTTTTTTTTTTTTTTTTTTTTTTTTAAAGGAAAGTGTGTATTCATGACACGTTTTTTTAAACGACAAACATTGATTTAAAAAGCGAATGGACTGTCACAAAACAGGGAAAAGGGAAAGCATTGAGGCAGACAGACTAACACATTATTGGTTTTGGTCTTAAAAGAATGCAATGTGTTGAATGGCTACATACAGTGTTTTGCACCTCACAGAAGCCTTAGTTAGTATGCACAGTCAGCTTTGCTTGAACTGCAAAGGCATCACTCTCTGAAATGGCTTGAGCACACCAACATTAAACAGACATCCAGAGGTAAGCACCATAAGCTCTAAATGCTTTTAGCTTTCTTCCTTTTAATGCGTGATGGTGACCAGTTAAAAAAAAAAGACCCCCACCTCAAAAATGATTCAGCCCCCTGGTGGATTCATTGTTCTAAAAATTAGAATTTCAGAACCAGCAGAGCTTCTCCTCTTTAGTGCAATGCAGCAACTGCATGGTTCATCCCTATTATATGTTAATGAAAGAGGTTGATTTAAAGCGGAGCCGGTGCGCTTTCAAAGGAAGCACCGAATACACTGAATTAACTAGAAATGTGTACTGTGTCTTTTGACCAAACACTGGCAGTTGCTATCCACCATGAACAATTTATAGAATCCAAACAGCAACTTCCGCCCAGAGACACAATGTAGGTGGAGCAAATACATTTAACTGTGAATCCATTGTGCAGTGGTTATGCTTTGAACAAGCAAAGAGGTTTGAGATTGTGTGCATCAGTTGTACAAATAGATGATTTAACTAATTTGTTGGCTGGTGTAACCAAAGTGCATTGGGAGTCATTGCTGAGTTTTGTAGATAACAGCTGTCACTGTCCCAAAGTCTGATTTTTATATGCATGTTTTTCTTCTCCTTACTTAGAAGTGTATAAAAAGAATATAGAAGAGATTTCATGGTTATGGATCAAACCACATTTCTGTTCTGACTTCTTAAAAGTCGTGCTATTGTGTATATACCTCCCGATCCTTCAGGTTTAGACTCTACAGCATCTATAAAACCAGATGAATCCTCTGCAGGCTCTCTGCAGGGCTCCATTATTGCTACTTCAATTTTCTTGTAGTCTGCCCTGAAACAATTCTTTGAGCCCCCCACAACTCATCCGAAATACTGCAAGCCTGTCTTGTCTCCAAACTCCCCAAATTCCTTCATGTCAGCTCTATCCTACACTCCCTCCTTTGGCTCCCTGTGGCCACTCGTACTTATTTAAAATCCCTGGTGTTTAGCACACATGGCTGTGAAGGGATCTGCAGCTCCATACCTCTGGGTATAAACACACAAGGTCACGCTCTGCTTTCTGTCACAACTGGCTGCACCAGGCTGGTCATGACCACACCCGGTCCCAAAAATCCTGTGGTGGAATAATCTTCCTGCTCATGTCAGATTAACAGAGTCGCTCCTTATTTTCTGTCGTCCTCCACTGGATACGCACTCCATTGATTTCTCAAGCAAAAAAGTCCTTCAATTTCCTCACCTATTCTTTTTTTCCAAGCACTTCTTTCATGATCCACATTTTTTCAACATTCTCAGCCCTTCTCAGATGACATTCCTCCTTTTTGTTTGTGTAATTGTAGTTATCCAGGTCAACTCCAGATAATCACCAGCTACTTGAGAAAGTTACTGAACTGAAACTTGGGCTGTGCATGCAATAATTGCTTTCCTAAATGAATATTTCACCCAACAACAGTAGCATTAACCTTCACATACCCGGCAGTCAGACAGCTGTGCCTGCTGTTCACACATTGAGATCTGACTTATAACTCATAGAAAAAGCCATTTCAGCGGACTGTTGGTAAGGCAGCCTGTGGAGGAGGCGTATGGAAACACAACGCCTTGTATTGTATTTTTATTCGTCACTGTCATCAGTGTTATTAAGAGTATGAAAGCACTACCGTTTTACAATAACCTTTACTTTAAAACAATGTGTTTTCAATGAGAGAAACCACTCAAAGCACTTTAAGTTCAAGAAAATGTCACTGGCTTTCAGCTTTGTCATTCAAACAAGACAGGCAAAGCCAAATACATCCGAATGCGGCCTGCGGGGAACCGTTTGTCAAAAATCGGAAAAACCTTTCACCCAGAACTTTCTGTCCATGTTGTTGCCAGAAGCTTTTCTCCCTGTCAGTTGGATATTGAGCAACATTTTCAGGGTGTTGGGTAATACCCTCCACCCAAAACACAGAGGTGGTGTGTCACAAAATGTACAAATGCTTTCAGTATGAATTGGCCAGCACTCAATGTTCACTAACATTTCCCATCGACGTCATCACGAGATGCCTCAGGCAGATAACGAACTACAACGATTGTGGGCTGCGGTTGCACAATGCAACACGTTGTGAAGCCCGCTTCACACAAAATAACCGGTGTGCAGATCCTGTTGCAGCTGATAAATAGCTGTTCAATTGTAAAAATCCTGTATTTGTAATTGAAGTTTTGCTTATATATACATTGCAGACATCGAATATTCAGAGATATCGCTGCAATTTGCGTATGTCTGCTGTCTGGTATAATCTGATGTCCATTGGGACACACAATTAATTAATTCATTCAAAGATTAACTTTGTGTGTTCTGGGTTAAGCTTAATACTGCCAGTAACTGGAATTTCTCTTTTGAATTCATCCGGCACATTGTCGAGTGAGAACCAACAGATGTCTGTCAAAATGTGGTGTGATGTCATAACGTTTTGGAAATCGACAATCGCACACAAATGCCTAAAAAAACAAGTTTCCATCTGGTTATTTTGACATTCTGTTTGTATATAACCTGTCGTGGTAATGGGGTGATGGGTTTTCTCTCAAACCTCGGGTTGTTTGTAAATGTGAATCCGGTGCATGACGGCACAGCGCCAACACGGTCGACAAACCAAGGTTATAACGACAATGCGTCAATTGTTGCCGTTTTTCCTCAATTTGATCCAGGAATGTAATCACACAGTCGTTGACATGTGGAGATCCTTTTCTATCACACTGAGTGATGGCGTTTTACTGAATAGCTATGGCAGAGATGGTTGTGAGGGCTATCAGAATGAGTCTATACAAAGGGAAGACAAAGTCAATGGTTGACATCTACAGTTTAGGGTGACTGCATCCTCGGAGGAACAATGTGATAAAAAGTGATAATTAACTTCTACTCAAGGAGTTGTTGTGCATTATTTGATATTACGTGGTATTTGCACATGAATCAGTTATATAGTTGTACAGCTACATGTATGTAATATATAAGAGTCTTATATGCTTCATCACCATTTCCTTTTAAACTGGAGATAACTAGAGCGAGTCCTGCGTATCATGGCGGCTAGTTGGTGTTTGAGCAAGTAAATAAGTCATGAAGTTTTTTGGACACGCCCTGCAGAATGTTAATTATTTCCCTATGCAGAGTGTTCTCTTTGTACAAGACTTTACAGAACCCAGCAAAGAAAGAAGGAAAAAACGTTGGAATCTGCACTGTTGTTGTTGATGTTAATAGTTTTTGTTAACCAGAGGAGAAGAGAGGAGGAACAGACTTGCCATTTATCAAAGACAGTGCTGCTGTGGTTCATTTTTTAAACACTAGATGACAGTAATACATTTCAGAGAAGGAAAAAAAGGGAGTAAGAGAGAGCAAGCAGGAAGGAGGGGTAGGGGATGGTACGAAAGGGGGGGGGAGAACAGAGACAGAGAGGCAGAAGGAAAAGGCACAAGAGTGGAGGGGGGGGAGGGGGAGGAGGAGGAGGAGAGGAACAAGGAAGGACTGGAGAAACAGAAAATATAAGAGGATATAAAAGAGATGGAAGACGAGGCGAGAAAGTGCGTTTATAGCAAAGAATTCGAAGAAGGAAAAAGTGCGTCAGAGATAGAAAAATCACTTACGCACTGACCATCCCACAACTATCTGTGTGGGATGTAAGGGAAATAGGATGAAGAATTATTTGGGGAAAGACATGGAGACAGATTGGGAGATAAATGGATGTCGACAGAGACAAGAGCGGGTCCGTATTGTGAGGGCACAGAGATACAAGAGATATCAGATTCGCTAATGTTTTAAGTCAGATTATACATGTCCCGCGGTCATCAAAGATACAAATTAACTTTGATTCTCCACTGTCGGTTCTATCTGATCTCTTGCTCTCTGTCTCTTCCTGCCGGTCTCTCTGTCACTCCGACTCTCTTTCTTACTCTATTTCTTTCCCCCTCTGTCATCCCGTGTCCTCTCCTCCCACAACACGGTTTTGCAGGAATTCACACTCCTACTTTTAAAAAGTTGCTTCGAAATCTAAGTTGCGTTTTACAGGCTGGTTTTCAAGGCTTCACAGCATGTTTTAAACGATGAAGCATCCGCAGGACATTACCATCTTAAAAGCCAAACACCGACTGCAAACACCAAAAGCTCTGAAGTGGCAACAACAGAAGCTGACACTTGGACACTTTGTTCTTTAACGCAGTGTGACATGTAAATGCAACGCCGGGGGTTGTGTCCAGTTGCAGTTGGTTGAGCCACGATGCAATAAATCTGGACAACGGCTAGAAGATGTGCAGGATGCAAAGGCATGACTCTAATTTGTATTGTTTGTAGACTGTGCTGGCAATATGCCCTCTGTTATACTTTATTAAGGGGGATGGAGCTGCTGAGCCAATCTGACAAACAATTACTTTCCTCTCTGCTGATCACATTTTATAGTGACAGATTTTAGTTTTTTATGTTCTGCATCTAATAACGGGCATAGGTCGACATTTTGGGAAATGTGCTTATTCGCTTAGATGAGAAGATCAATAGCATTCTCATTGATGTCCATTCATATGAAGCTACAACCAGCAGCAGGTTAGCTTAGCTTGATACAAGGACGAGTTTTATACACATTTCACAGAGTTTCATTGTCACCATGAGGTTAACACTAGACACTAGACAGGAGGTCACTGCTCCTCCTTTCTCTTTTATTGTCTTGTTGCTCCATGTGCATACATTCATAGAATGGCAGCCAATCTATTTTCAGCATCATTTATTATTATTTTTTTGCAGGTAATATACCAGTTTGTCATTAATGTCAACAGTATGAGCTAAACCTTTATTTAAAAAGTGTGATGTTCTGTACCTCAGGATTCAACTGTGTGGATGAGAACTTGGTTTTCCACCGTTATACTGTGAGCGGTGTGTGCTCAAACAAATAGCAAAGACTCTCTCTCAGGCTTTCGCTTCAGATCTTCACAGGAAGCCTCACTGCATGGAGGGTTCAAATAGCGGGGGGTCTCCTGTTCACGCCGTATGCGACTTTGAGTCTCTCATCGTTCAGGATGAAACAGTCTGCTAAATGACAGAACAGAAGTACTCTAGTGGAAATCACCACTGGAATCTGGAATTAAATTGTCAGTTGTGGTATGAAACTCACTCAGGGGCTGGGCTGCTCACTGTGGTGATGTTCAAGCACCCATCCATGTATCATTATAGCTCTGAAATGGAGAGCAGCTTATCAGGGGGAGGTTTTCCTTAAATACCAATATACAGCTGTAGAAGGGAGGAAGGAGCATCATCAAGTGCAACGGAAGCCTGTGTGTCAGTGTGTGTTGGGGGGAAAAGAGGAATGGGGCTCTCTAGAGGTATATTATCAGGGTCACAAAGGTGGAATCACCCATCACATCCATTTTGTAAAGTAATGTTGTATTTTTCTGCAGGCAACTTCAAATGAAATTCAAGCATGGTGAAGCCTATACTGGCCTTCACATCTGCTGTCAGCGCTCATCAGACCTGAATTGAGTTAATGCTAAACTGCAGCATCACATCAGGTAAGTTGAAACCCTGCTGATCATTCATCTCAGCAGCAAAGGGCTGATGGGACGATCGACCCTGCTAACAGCCGTTTGACAGTCTGGCTCTCAAGTGTGAGAAAATGCGTGTTAGTGTGCATGTGTTTATGTGGGAAGCATAAGTTGACCCCTGCTTTAGGTCATTTCAGATGCTCAGCACACGCTGGCATACATTATGCACACACACACACATACAATGTTAAGATATAATTCAGGTATATTGACACAAAAAAACACAAACTTGGGTCATCAGTAATCTGTTTTCAGGGGTTGTCTTACAGTGTTTATATCTTCATTTCTGACATTCCGATTGGAGATATCAACTATTTTACTGTGTCCCTTCTGACACTCATCATACCAGTCGCTCCCATGAATTAACCAAGCTGGCCCAATCAACACAATGCTTTGCATGCAAACAATGCTGCTGCTCTTTCTTGCATGGAACACTACCAAACAATACCAACTTCTTCGCAAATATGTAAAACATTGATCCAAAACCTTTTGTAGACTGGAAAAGTCAGTTTCCCCTCGTCACAGAAAATGTGCCTATAATTAGTTTGAATTTATAATATTTATAATATATTGAAAGACAGATTGTTTTAATGGCTGGAAAATACACCAATAAAATGTCGCTTGCGCTTCTTAAAACGCTCCCTCACAAATCTTACGTCATCTCCTCCATCCATTGCTTTGTGGACTGCGGTTTTGAAGCCTCGAGTTCAGCACTTGGGCCGTCGCCCTCTGGAGGAGTGATGCAGTGGTAGAGACGCCCGTATACGGCTCTGGTAGCGACCTGTCAATCAAAAGGTAGCCCTAAAGCATACCATTCATTATCGTCTATTTAACTCTTAATGTAAGTTAAACTCTAAAAATAGAAGTTCAAAACCCTTCCTTGTATTTACACATCAGCCCACCTGGCCAATCCCCACATGAAGGGTGTGCATGTTGAATTGAATGTTTCAGCCTCAACTAGACGATCTGACAAGCCCTTTGATCTGACAAGCATTAGGCCTTAACTATAGACTTGAGGCCCATGATGTGAATGACTGTCTAACATTCAACTGTAGTGTGTATCATGACATGTGGAGTGTCAGACTGGATGTGATAACCTCTCCCGCACTATAATATAAAGGAGATGAATGTGAATCTGCACTTCCCACACAACAACATCAGTTTCCTCCGGGGAGAAACCTTTATGGAAGATCCACTTCATGTCCTTATCTTACAGCAGGAGAGAGGGCTGCTATAATAAATGATTTTATTGGTCATGACTGAAACCAGTTTTCATTACTTCTCATAATGTATTCCTCCTAATCCCCCTACAGCGGTGCCATGTGCTGCTGACTGCAAAATGACCAAAAGTCAGCCGAGGACATGGAGCTGCGTGTGTGTGCATTAATAATATGTCTCCCTATATGTCAGGCATGTGGCTTAAAGTGTGTGTGTGTGTGTGTGTGTGTGTGTGTGACTGACTTTGAATGAAGAATTATGTGGCAGCATGCTGATCCAAAAGACACGCATGTCACACTGTCAAAACTCACACACTCAAATAACTTTAAAAAAAAAAGAAATTCCAACAAAACAGAAAAGAAAAGGTCAAAGTAAATGTTAATAATTAAGTTACACAGGTTTCCCCACACCAGCAGTGATTTATCCAACTCTGTGACTTTCAACCTTCCTGACAGCTTCCATCTATTTCCATTTCAATCATTCTGATGTACCGGCAGAGCCATTACGCCTATCAAGTCATCTAGTAATAGCTTACACACACACACACACACACACACACACAAACACACACACACACACACACACACACCAACCTCTATTTTGGAGGCACATTTCTGGCTGAAATGAAGATGTATTATGTTCCATGGAAGCTGTAGTAAACTTTTTCCTCTATTTTCAGCTACAACATCCTGAAACATCCTTAACATCCCTTCAGGGACGGTTAAAACTGCTGGTGACCGTGATGATATGTTGGTGGTTTGAGTTCACCCAGGTGGCTGTAACCTTCAGCTCTTATCTGACCAGCGAACAATTACTGCTGGTTTTACCATTTCTCCCTTGCAACTTTAACCCTTGCAAAACCAATTAAGTTTGACAGATAATGCAAGTCACTGCTGACCATCCAGATGTACTTATATTCATTCACCAAAAAAAAAAAAAAAAATGCAGCCCATTTTATTTTTCTAGTATGTGGGGGGGGGCGGTCTACCAGGTTGACGACGCTGACCAATGTGTGCTGCTGCCCCCTAAGAAGAGAAGACATCCTCAGCGCTTCTGGCACAGCGTGAATAATTTATGGGCCCTGGTGGAAATACAATTTGAAAGTGGTAGATCTTGGGCACACGGACTGTGTGGGCACCTGCTATTTCGGTGCATGTAGATTTTAGCAGTGCAAAAGTATAAAAGGCCTGGGTAAAGTGGAATATAGATAAGAGGGTGTGATGATCAATAAATGTGCCCGCAGCCAGTCACATCCCATGGTGTCATTGCTCTGAAACAACTGAGCCAAACACAATGACTCACGACAACAGCAGCTCAACAAATGAAGATGTGACTCTGTTTTTGTCAGTTCATTATTACAATGATTATAACTAGATATGACTGCAGCAATCCAATGCTACTTCAGTCATAATTAATGGTGATGTCATATCTTAAAATGTGATACAGCAGCATTTACTTTGTAAGCAAAAAAAAGATGTGGACAACAGATACTAAACTAATTACTCATATTAATTCACGGATAAATCCCCCACCTGCAAATATCCAAACAACAATCGGATGGATTTTGTATGTTATTTGTAGCTGCTAGATGATGTACCCTAATGACTTTGATGATCCTCTAACCTGTCCTCTAGTGCCACCATGAGGTTGACATTTATGGTTTTGAATTTATCGACAATTATGATTGATGGCCATACAATTTGGTACAAACCCCTTCCGGGATGATTTAACGATCCGTTAACTTATCATCATGCACAATCAGTCAAACGTTTATTAACTTTACTACTTTTTGTTTGTGACCAAAGTACTGCTTAAATGGGACAAATTCCCATCAGCCCCAGCAGTATTTTGTGTTTAGTGTAAATTATTACATCTATCATGCTAACACGCCAAACTGGTGAACATCTAACAGAGCAAAGTAAACAGCCTTTCAGAGCTGCTAGCATGGCTGTAGACTCAACATGGCTACAGCAGTTATTTATGTGTGTTTTTGCCTTTAACATGGTGAAATAGTCTTTGCCAAGGTTTCTTCGACAGCAGTAATAACACATCTCTCCCAGTGTTTGCATTGTTTCCTCTCTATTTAAATGCTTGTCTGCATTTCATTGGTGGTAGTTATGATGGTACCTCACCCTGCCTGTGGGTGGTTGGCACTGTAAAACACAGAAAATAAAAGAAATTAGATAGCTCTCCACAGAATGTGCACTACATGAGTAATCTGCTTTGACGACTGTCCTGGTGTGGGTTTTTGAAATGAATGGATCTGTGCAGCAGGACAAAAGCCATTTCGAGGAATAGAGGGACAGAGAGAGTCAAAGAAAGGAACCATTTAGAAGAGGAAGCGTTTGTTTCGGGATAAAATCCCAGTGAAAATGAAAGAGAAGATAAAGTGAAGGGGAGAGCGAGGTAATCTGAGAAACCCGGAGAAGGTCGAGTTAATGAAAGCACGGGGGATAAGACAAAAAAGAAAGTTTGTGTGGGAGCATCTTTGTTTTTATGTAATACAGGATGTGCAGTAAGAACTCCTCCACTCCTTTCAATGCATTTATTTCCTTTCACTCTCAGACAGGTTCTCCGCCCTTACTTCCAAATTTAGGAAGAGAATATACTGTAGGGAGCGTGAAGCAGTGTAAGATTCCACTCTGTGTTTCACCTCCACTTTCTCTCCCCCTTCTCTCCATAATGACCGCTGTTATACATGGATTTCTCCCACTTTTCTCAACTTTTCCACTCCAGATTCTTTTGTAATATCCTCTGTCTAATGTCATATTTGTCTTTACTAATTTCAATCTCCCTTCATTCATCTCTGTCTTTGCCCTCTTCAATGCTCCTGACAATGGAATCCTTTCTTCTTCGCTCCTTTTTAACCCTCTCCTCTGTTCTTCCATTGTCTCCTTCTCCTTCTACGTCACACTTCCTGCAAGGTCCTCCTGCCACCTTCGCTCTTTCTTGTTCTGGTTCTTGTCTGCCTCTTTGCCCTGCTCTGTGCTCCCTTCAGGCAGTTCATTCTCCCCCCTGACCTTGGACACGCTGAACAATCCACTGACAAACTACACTCCCTCTTGGTCTCTCTAAATGAGGCCTCTCCCTGTCAGCGTGCAATCTCTTCCCCTACCTCCTTCCTTTTCTTGAATGTGTCCTAGAAATTACATGCATCGCCAGAAACTATGAATTATTTATAAGTGTTCCCAAGTTGTCCAACTGGACACTGCCACTGTGATTACAAGTCATTTCTCCTATCGTCTGTCTCTCCGTCCCTCTTTCGGCTCTCATATTCGGCATCTTGCCCTGCTCTCCAAAATCCACTTTCCAGTAACATGCATTAATAAATCTCAATCAAGCCAGTCCTCACGTTATCCTTGTCCTTGTCCACATTTACACACTACATCACTCACCCACACACACCTCTTTAAATTATGTATGTCTGCATCAATAAATCCAAAGACACATACAATTAAACTGCATCAACTCTATAATTCATGACCCCCCACATTGGAAGGTTTTCACCTGTCTGCCCGATTTTCCAGAGAAAAGCATGTTTCGCTGCACCACATGTCACAGTGGCACGAACAAAGACACTCTGCAACAAAGACATTTCCTGCAGCCTGCCTGATGAGCTGTTTATGTGATCCCCCTCTGCTGCCAAGGAGCTTGTGTGCCTGCTTCAGTGATTCTGAACGGCACCACACCCATGGAAACTCTTTTTTTTTTTTTTTAAATGCAGCAATCAAATTACTATGGAAGCCCATTAGCAAAAAAAAAAAAAAGATCACTAAAAAAAGAAAAAGAAATAAATGAGATCACTAAAAAAAGAAAAAGAAAAAAATAAGATCACTAAAAAAAAAAAAAAGAAAAAAATTGTAACTTAAAAAAAAAAAAAGAAAATATGTAATTCACAAAAAAAAAAAAAAAAAATCCACCCACAAAGTAAATGATAATAATTCTAATAATTTTTATTTTTTTTTATTTTACTTTTTTCCACCAGCAAAAAAAAACAACTTTTGGTGCATCCATCTGTAACCATAACACTGTCCAGATTGTTCCAGTTGCTATAGAAAGTCGAAATTATGAGATACTTTAACACAACAGTCATAGAAGCAGCTATGACATATGAATGGATTGTGAGTACATTGAAGACTTCTTTAAAACGTGGCTTTACAACACATGAAATACAGATGATGTTTCACATGGATTGTACTGAGCAAACGCACCCTTGAATAGAATGTTAAGCAAGAAGCAGCTCTGGAGTATAAAGAATGAAACCAATGTGGCTGAGGTGGCGACCAATAAACAATTTTTTTTTTTTTGCTGACAGAGAAAAAGTAAAAAAAAAAAAAATATATATATATACATTTTTTTTTTGTGAATTAATTATTATTCTTTTTTTTTTGTGAATTCGTTTTTCTTTTTTGTGAATTAATTTTTCTTTTTTGTGAATTCATTATTATTATTTTTTTTGGTGATCTTATTTTATTTTTTTTTGCTGGCGTGAATGGGCTTCCATAGTTTATTGGTCGCCACCTCAGCCACATTGGTTTCATTCTTTATACTCCAGAGCTGCTTCTTGCTTAACATTCTATTCAAGGGTGCGTTTGCTCAGTACAATCCATGTGGAACATCATCTGTATTTCATGTGCTGTAAAGCCACGTTTTAAAGAAGTCTTCAATGTACTCACAATCCATTCATATGTCATAGCTGCTTCTATGACTGTTTTTCGTATCTCATAATTTCGACTTTCTATAGCAACTGGAAAAATCTGGTCAGTGTTATGGTTACAGATGGATGCACCAAGTTTTTTATTTTTTTTTTGTTGGTGGAAAAAAAGTAAAATAAAAAAAAAAAAAAATTATTACAATTATTATTATTCATTTAGTGGGTGGATTTTTTTTTTTTGTGAATTACATTTTTTTTTTTTTTTTAAGTTACTATTTTTTTTTTTTTTTTTTTTTTTTTAGTGATCCTATTTTTTCATTTTTTAAGTTACAGGTACTATTTTGTTTTTTAGTGATCTTTTTTTTTTTTTTTTTTTTTTTGTGATCTTTTTTTTTTTTTTTGCTGCGGGAATGAGCTTCCATAGACAACAAATACAGCCAAAGACTTACTAAATGAACCTCCAAATCCCAGAGACTCTTGAGTGTTGGCCGTTGTCATATTGGCACAACATAGCTAAAGTCATGAGTTACCAAACAGGACATAGATTCCAGGTGCATATTTTCAGGTTACAGATGGATGCACCAAACCTTTTTTTTTTTTTTTTTGCTGGTGGAAAAAAAGTATAATAGAAAAAAATAAAAAATTATTAGAATTATTATTATTTATTTTGTGGGTTGATTTTTTTTTTTTTGGGAATTACATTTTTTTTTTTTTTTTTTAAGTTACAATTTTTTTTTGTGATCTTATATTTTTTTTTTTTTTTTTTTTTAGTGATCTTATTTTTTTTTTGCTGGCAGGAATGGGCTTCCATAAATTACAGTAAAACTCTCCAGAAATCTATATTTTATTTTCAAGGAGGAATATTCTGAATTTCAAATCACATGATGCACATTATTTTATGCCATTCATGGAGCCACAGAGGGCTGGTGTGTTTGATAATATGATGTATACTTATGCCATACACCTGAATACATTTAGCTATTTGCATGTCTGCAAGCGTGTGAAATGATGTGCTGAAACGAAGCAGCCCGGTATGGTAGGACATACATTAGTTATGAGGTTATTTGTGTTACTATTATTTACAATTTTGAATAACAAACTAAAAGTTATCCAGGCTACATGCTGCAATCACAACTTTGGATACATTTCATGAAGTAATTTTGCTCTGCAAACATATGGTAAATGGTTATAGTTGGTAGCCAAAATCCTCACTCACTCGTGCAGAATCACAGGGTTGGGTACAGGCACTGCCTCTGGCTTGGTGGGTGTTCAGACCGTAAAACAGCCATGCAATAAAACAGGGAAAGGTGCTGCAATGGTGGGGTCATGTTGTTTATTAAGCTGCAAGATAGAACATTCAATTTGTAATGCCGGGAGTCCAGTTTGAATAATAAATCCAAGAGGCAAAAAGATGCAAAAACTCTGCAGAACAGATTAAAATACCAAGAAAAAGAATTGTACAGCTCTGGTTAGAGGTGTTGTGATTAATGCATCATTACATTTCATAGTAAAGATATAAATAGTAAGGAACTCACTGGAAATGTTTTTTTTCCATGTTCAGAGCATATTGGGTCATATTAGAGCCACAGGGACATATCAATCATTTTTAGAGCTCACTAGTCATTGCAGTCTACGTCAAAACTATTCTGGTTGGTTCTTGACCATTATCAAATTTCATCATCGGCACATTTTTCTTAAAAGTAAAATGGCAACTTGCTGGTTACACTGGTTTCCATTTCAAATGCAGCCTGTGACCTAGTATTAATGCATATACAACAACAACAACAACTTCTTTTCAAAGAAACCACAGGGACCAGGACTCTCTTCTCTGATGGTATTAAACTGTGCAACCTGGGTCTCCTCAATTACCAAACTTATTACAAGACTGAGAACTTGACAAGAGCTTTCACACTCAAATGAGTGTTTTCCAAATGACAGAGCTGTACGGTGCCTCGTTGTGGCCTGACAGGATAATCTTCTTTCTTGTTTATTGCTATAGGATGTATTATTCATTATGACAAACAGTTTTGCCCCTGACCAGATTCATTTTTTTTAACAGAATTCTGTGGTATTTGCCTTTAACTGAAGCTACTTAAGGTTCCGTTTGCTATTTATCTTCATTGGGCCCGCTCAGCCTCTCCCCTGGGCGCTCTGGCTGCTGTCAGGTTATACAGTTAATCGTGACTGTGGTTTCAAATCCTCGCTGTGGTCCCTGCAGCAAACAGCTTCCCCCCAAAAACACTGTGATGGACCCATAATGCGGCCATAAAACAGCAACAGCTTCCAAAATACTAAAGGCAATTCTACTTTTCTCATTTTGCTCTGACAGTCCAAACAGTCTAAACAACAGTCACCGTCTGCAAGGCAGCAAAGTCAACAGCAATTCCCACTAAATCTAGCCAAATGTCTATGCAACTGAATGCAGAAATACATCTTCAAGGCTAGTTTTGTGTTGCGTGAACAAGCTAGAATAGAGTGTGTTATTAGCTCATTTTAGCTGAACATTGGCCTTACAACAGATTGTTTGGTGATTCACATCATCTGTTTCTAAAGCTTATACTTAAACATTAACTCTGAACTGAAATATGAAATAGCTATTCATTTACTCAATCCAAACGGTTTCCAAACCTACTCACAACCTCGTACTTTCTATCAGCAAATAAAGTTGTCAGATAAATCAAAAGAGCAAGAAAGAGTCCCAGTGAAATACACACTCTGGCATTGTTAGTTGTTTGGTGTGGTTGTTGGGTTAAATCCATCACGCTCCACATCAACTTCATGACAAAACCCCGAGGCATTCATATTTATAATACTTCAAACTGATTGAGAGGACCCAGCATAAAGTCTGCCATATCTGGCAAAGCCACCGCTTCATATATAACATAATGCTGCCTCCCTGTTCCATCATCCTTCTCTCCACATCAGTTCCTGCAGAACACGAGGCTGCAAAGTACAACTTTTTAAAACTGCATTATGAAACTGTTTCCCCTATAGACAGTCACTGATATCTGTTCTGCATCTTTATTTGCTTTTACAAGTTACTATATTGTTGCACTGTAATCAAACTGAGAGCGAGAACTGTTTTGTCAACTCTTCCCTGGTGATTTGTTTGAATTAATATCTCCCTCTACTGTTCTCTACTCTTGTCCTTTCTTAACTGACAAATTCTCCAATCTCAGACGCTCTGAAGGTATAAGAAGGAGCACATTATTTGTTTTAACTTTGAAGTAGTGTGTATATTTAATACATGACAGGCCCAAAGCGACTTTCTTTCTGGATATCATATCTTCTAATGTAGTCATTTTAGTGATACCACATGTACAACACCTTTAACAAACACTGAGCATAGTTATAACTGGTTCAGCTCCAGAAGCACTAATGTCCATTCACCAAACACGTTCACCTTGCAGCTGAAAGTGAGTATGAAAAGAATAAATAATACATTTCTCAATTAGGTTTATTATTCTTTAATTCAACGTTGTCATACCACACATTTCCCTTGTGCCATGTATGTAAATCTTCCAATTACACAGGCTGGGCTGCTTCTATTGTCAGTGGAGATATCAGGATCACTGACGGCTCGAACCTGCTACAAGTAATCCAGTCATCAACACAGCCCAGTACAAGGACACGCAGGAACCAGAGGTGAGTAAAGCCACATCCCTGATGCTTTGTTCAACCTTTTCTGTTTCATGACATCTTGTGTGCCTCTCTTGCCGTCTCTTGTCTGCACCTTGGCTTGCCAACTAGCTGGAGGAAACCCCAGGCTGCAGCCCAAACATACACCTTCGTGTACCTTCTTCTATGTCTGTTATAAACACTTCTCCTGCCCCCATGCCACAACGTAACAGCCACATTAAACTGTTGATATTAATGCTAATGCCAGCCCTATAGTTCAACATGCATTATCATAATAGAATGATTGTTCACACAAGGTGACTCTACTACTGTGCCAGTCAACCCCAGAGTCTATTACTGCATCCTAATTCCAGGGGCTTGATCCGGTGGAGTCCACATTTAAAGAATGGAAGCCTCACAAAGGCTTGACAAGGCTGCCCTACTCCAAAATGCTCCTTCAATTAGGAGCAGAAAAATACAACCATCTGGCAAAATTCAGAAGATGAAACAGGTGTATCCTTTCAGTAGAGTCTTCAGTAGTCAGCCTATCCTTATTTTTGTTGGGAAATATCAGTTAGTAACATGGTAGTATTTTCCATTAATTGAATACATTGTTTGCCAGTTGTCACACACCTCTACTGTACACTACAATCGTCTTGTAGTCCTTTACGTTTTTTCCTTTGTCTGAAGTTTGAAGGCAACTAAGAAAGATAAGCTGTTCTTGGTCCTTTTTGAAGGATGCGTTCCCTGAACTGGGAAGTTGCTTTAGGACAGTTGTAGATGTACAGCTAAGGACACCACGGGCCTGGTACTGATGTTTCCCAGATTTCAAGGTCAAGACTAGTGCAAACATACAGAACAAATGTGTAAATATTCCACTATGTCTATGTGTGTGTGTAAATATTATTGATGTGTACAGCTTTTGAATGTGGCTGTCCTTTACAGAGCAGTGCAGCAGCCATCTGACGCAGTGCTGGACAAACAAACACTCGTCCACACAGCACTCTTATTTAAACAGACATCTGGGCAAGAGGAGGCTTCATGCATTTCAAGTTCCATCTCGAGGGACAAACGCACAACCTCTGGATTAATGACGCAAACAGCCGCACATGCAGCTTGGCACACATGAGTGTGGGCAGAGGGAGGGACATACGAATGTCCCAATGCGAGACATTGTTTCTTTTAAGCACTATGGTCAATTTGGAGATTTGGGGTTTATTTGCTTCCATAACATGTCTTCTGTCAGACTAGTGTAAAAAAAACATTTTAACTACACATTTAGGTTTTTGATTTTACTACGTTGTCTAGTTGCATCTGCAGATTTCTGCTATTCACCTAAAGTCAGCATTAGATAATGCCTTATTTGCACATTTAAACATAACTATAATACATCAAATAATTTCAGAAAACTTATTCATGATGATATCTATTAGTTGCATTTTCTTCCCCCTCTTCCTCCGTATCTTGCAAAATGTATGGATTTCTACCGTTAATATATTTATTTAAAGGTCGGTTTCTCAGACTCTGAGCAAGAAATCTGCACTTCAGTAGCACTAACATACACCATTCCTATCGACATCATTCCTATATATATTCTGACGGTTTTGAAAGAGGGGTTTGTGATTTATAGAGACATGTTACTCCTTAAACATGGCAGGTTGACATTATGACTGTACTGTATTTTCTGATTTATAGAGTGATAAAAAGAGATATCCCAAATTCCCTCAGTAGAAACCTTTGACTCTAATATGTCAACAAAATTAAATAAGAATTTGTAACCTGGCTTTGTCCAATGTCCAGATGTTCTTTTTCTGAAAGGTTATGTAAATTGGCACACAGAGAGACAATCAATGGCATATTTAAACATATAACTTCAGAAAACTTGTGATAAAAAAAGAAGAATTGTCTTAATGTAAGTAATCAACTGGGGAAGTTTCATGCTGATATATACTATAATTTATTTGTACCCGATTCACCTGTAGTGTCTGCCCTTTACTCCCAAACACACATTGGCATCTATTCCAGACAACACATGCTGCTGATACAGAACATATGGAACATCAACCACATACCTCCAGGGAAACCAGCAAACACTGATTAAAGAATCTGTGTTCCTAATTGAGCAGCTGTTTTGCCGCAATTCACCTCCCTGTAAAATATTGAATATGATAAGCCAACACAAATATGGTGACCAGCCAACAATACAGTAATGCAGTGAAACTGGTTTGGTTTTTGTTTCGTTTGTTTACTGATCTGCCGCCCATAAGCAAAGGACATATCTTCAAGCTGTCCTGCAAACCAAGCTGTTGTGGTACTGAATTAGTTCTGCTGAAGCGTAATATCAGATGGGAAGTCCAGTTTGGTCCATTGATTCTCACACAGAAATTATCTTTGTCACAAAGCTTGGATAATATAAATCATCTTTAATGCAGAAATACAAACAAAACTAAGCACAGGTGGCAGGGCTGTGGACATTAATTCAGATTGATTCAACCAGTGTGGCAGTCATCCAGCTATAGTAGGAGTTCCAAACCATACAGACACAACCCAGTCTCCCTGGAACATTCCTGCAGGAATCACTAGATTTGAATTTGATTTCACAAACTGCCATGAGACTGTGTTGACAAATAGAATAAACCCTCCTCTTTTTACATGTGCACGTGTAAGCTGAAGCCACGAGTCCAGTGGCATATTTCATCAATCTATCTTTTAAAACAATGCTTTACAAAGGTGAAACACACTGCAGGGCTTCTTCCTGGCAGTGGATGCAGGTGTTACACCAGATGTGTATTACCACCCGGGATACTGACACTGCTGTACTGTACCATGTTTGAGGGCTCTCTCGCAGACATTTTGAGCCCTTTCTGAACCCTTTCCGTAAGTCAGCATTAGATGCAGACTTTGCCCAAGAGAATTACCCACAATTCATTGCAATGTGACATTAAACACGGGGTAACCATGGAGAGGTAAAAAAGAAAAAAAGGTAAACAAAGAGGACGGCACATGTGTGTTCAGCCTGTCATATTAAATATACACAGAAACATTAAGGATTAAAGACAAAACAAGAAAAAAACATGAAATCAGAGGATATTTATTAATTTATTCATCAAATATTTTATTTTGTCATTGAAGCTGTTTTGACAAAAAATAATAAATATATGATTTGAAATCACGTCTCATCTTGTGAGATGAGTCTGGAAGATGTTCAAATCAGGGAGTAAAAAGTATAAAATAAATACCCACAATTGTACATCATCATTTTTTTACGTTGTCAATATAATATGTTGCAGCAAAGTGCTGTCCCATTCGTCTTTACACCATTTCAAGCCCTCACAGTCTCTCACACTCAACCATTTACCAGGTGACGTCAGTAAGTCCTTGAGGGTTCAGGAGGCCTTAGGGGGGACATTGGGATTGGGCTGAAAGAAGACTGCGTGGAGTAAAAAACAATATATGTATATATCTCTGGCTTTGCTGCATACATTTTCATACATTTCTTTCAATGTTGTGCAGGTTCAATGCTAAACTGGTGGAGTGCTCTTTTAAGTAAAACCACCACTTTTCACATTATTTTCAATTCTTCTACCAGATGAAGACTGTCTCTAAGTGTCAATTGTATGATTCAGTAAAGATGTCTTGCAATAGGTAAACATTAGCATACTTTAATGATTCTTGGATCACTCCAAATTGAAACTAAGAGCACCGAAAGTACAAGCTTGAATGAAAGGGTTAGGTTTAACCCTTAACCCTTCATAGTTCATAATTCACCTACAATAAAACTATATTAATGCCTGATACTTTGTTCTTTCATTTGGTATGCATTTTCGTCTATTAAATCACTAATAATTACTGAGGTGATTAATATGAAGGTCACATTTGCTAGCACACATTATAGATGTTGTCTTTATGTGCATAAATTGAAACAAGGGGGGAAAAAAGGAAAATATGCACCTGGAATCTATGTCCTGTTTGGTAACTCATTAATGACTTTAGCTATGTTGTGCCAATATGACAACGGCCAACACTCAAGAGTCTCTGGGATTTGGAGGTTCATTTAGTAAGTCTTTGGCTGTATTTGTTTCTATGGAAGCTCATTCCCGCCAGCAAAAAAAAAAAAAAGATCACAAAAAAAAATAAAATAAAATAAAATAAGATCACTAAAAAACAAAATAGTACCTGTAACTTAAAAAAAGAAAAAAATAGGATTACTAAAAAAAAAAAAAAAAAAAAAAATAGTAACTTAAAAAAAAAAAAAAATGTAATTCACAAAAAAAAAAAAATCCACCCACAAAATGAATAATAATAATTATAGCAACTGGAAAAATCTGGTCAGTGTTATGGTTACAGATGGATGCACCAAGTTTTTTATTTTTTTTTTGCTGGTGGAAAAAAAGTAAAATAAAAAAAAAAAAAAATTATTATAGAAAGTCGAAATGATGAGATACTTTAACACAACAGTCATTGTGAGTACATTGAAGACTTCTTTAAAACGTGGCTTTACAACACATGAAATACAGATGATGTTTCACATGGATTGTACTGAGCAAACGCACCCTTGAATAGAATGTTAAGCAAGAAGCAGCTCTGGAGTATAAAGAATGAAACCAATGTGGCTGAGGTGGCGACCAATAAACAGCAACTGGAAACATCTTTTTTTTTTTTTTTTTGCTGACAGAGAAAAAGTGAAAAAAAAAAATATATATATATATATATATATATATATATAATTTTTTTTTGTGAATTAAATTTTTATTTTTATTTTTTGTGAATTCATTTTTTTTTTTTTTTTTTTTTGTGAATTCATTTTTTTTTTTTTTTTTTTTGTGAATTCATTTTTTTTTTTTTTCGGTGATCTAATTTTTTTTTTTTTTTGCTGGCGGGAATGGGCTTCCATAGTTTTCTCATATATCATAGCTTTGGTATATCTCCTGTTGGTTCGCTCTGTGCTCTAGAAGTAACAGTTAGATGAGGTGGCGGTTTTATGGTTTTGCTAGGGTTGGGTGGATATGGGTTTGTGTGTGAGTGTTATATACAGGATTTTTGACATCAAGGAAGGAGGGAACCAATGAACCAGTTAGGGAGTAAGGTGCTGGCACATTTAACATGTCAACGTTTATTTTTTTGCAAGAAACGCATTTAAAGAAAGATTCCCATTGCAGACTCACATGTAGCCAAGTATACCACTCGTCCTTCCCATTTAAGACCAGAGGGGTAGCCATTATGATCCACAAAGGAGTTCTTTTTCGGGATCAATCCACCATTGCTGATAAGAAGGGGAGATATGTCTTCGTGGTGGGAGAAGTGCATCCCAAGCTGGTGACATTGTTAAATATTTATGTACTTGGTTTGGTACCAGTTATTTCCATCTCTAACTTGATTATCCGGGGACATTTTAAATATGTGTTGGACATATTTTTGGATGGATCATTGGTGCCAAGCACAACCCCCCTTGAAAAACAAGTATGCTTCTCAATACACACATCAAAAATATGAATCTGGCCGGACAAATTGGAACATTCAGCCCAGTCTGAAAACATACTTTCTTGTCTGTGCAATGTAATGCATGTAAACATACGCTGCTGGTATGTTTAATTTAGCTAAGATGCAACATTAAGATAGCAAAATTAAACTATGTGTATGTTGCCAGGGCTCGGAGGATTCCTGTAGGAAAATTGAAGGCGGTGCATAACATTAATGTCCCAACATTGGAACCTTTTCATAGAAACTACAGTGCATATCGCCTCAGAGGAAGAAAAACAACAACAACTCATGCATCCAAATCAACAGCATCTTCAAGAAGTGGTGGGCGACGCCATTTCTCCCAAGTTGGCTGATGAGTTTAAGGAAGGCTTTTCTTTATATTTAGAGACCAATATAATCAGTGCAGTTTCCATGGCGTTTGTATCTGCTTTAAATAGAACTACAGTAGCATCAGGGGGCTGTCGATGCTGGGGTTTACTCAGTAACTCATTTATCTGCTTTCATCAGACTCCTGATGATGTTGGTTTTATTTTATCTTTCCTCTGAGGTTCTACTATAAAAAAGAAAAAGAAAACTAGATTAATAATAAAAAAAAAAATAGCCCATTGTGCTTTCTCGCTCTTTCTCAAATCTATTGTGCAACATGTCATGTCAGTGTGTCATGTATTATAAAAAAGGAAACACACACGGCCAGTAGATACAAATTGACGTTCTTTTTCCAAGGAAGTAAAACTCAAAATAAAAAAGTCTATATTTATAAAATGTTTCGTATCTTACAGCAATCTGAACCATAGTTACACAGACATCAATAGCTTAATGTTTGTGTGTGCAGTAACCTGTGATGACCACTGTGTTCGTAAAAAAACAAATATGCCAATCCATCTGCTTGTCAAGCTATTTCACTGAATAACTGAATACTTTGACCTACTGATGGAGCTAGAGTAAAAGTCAGAGGTTTACCGATCATTTCCCACAAATGTAGCTTCAAAGAACAGTCTGAGGATCAGCAAGGTCAATTAGAATTCATCCTCTGGGGGAACATGAATGCCTGTACCAAATTACATGGCAATTGAATCAATATTTGTTGAGGCTTTTCAGTCCTAACCAAAGACAGACTGACCAACATCGCTCTCTCTAGAAGTGCGCCGCAAGGTTGTCTAAAACATTGCATTTACATTAATATATGTTCCCCTATCTTCCCATCTATTGTCTCATTTATCTTCTCACTCTGCATAAGACACCGCATTCTAATTGGATTTCCATTTTTAGATGTGATTAAACCGATATAAACAACGCGTTGTCTGCTTGTAATCGAGTCTCAGTAGATTGCGGGATTCTCCAGAGACAGCAGTTCTTTATTCCTCACCGCGGATGATGACAACAGAGTCGCTCCTTCAAAATCAACCTCCCAGTAAAACATTTGTTTTGTTTTGCTGATGAAGTCACTGGACAGATAATTGGAGGTTTCTGCTTTGGGATTCATCACATTGAACACATCGCTTGTCACATTGTTTTAATCTCAGCTTCCAGGATAACAAGGTTTTTCCCTCAAGTGACAAACTATCAAATTTCAATGAAATTGATAGTTTTACTTTTACCTCAATATGTTTTCTTTTTTTCTTGCTCTGTATATTTCTGGCTCTGTATATTTCTGCCCCTATCCTAACAATCTGATCGGTCACACACAGTCACACAAACAAACTGAGAGTGAACGCCATGCACATACATATCCTCAATAATCCTCCCAGGATTGGTTATGAATTTCATTGTTGGGTGATTGTTTGCCGGCTGCTCTTCCAGTTTGTCTGCAAATTGGTTGGTGTTTAGTGGAAACTACTGAGAAGGAAGTAAGATGTGCGTCAGGTCTTGTTGCTGTAGATCACACTCATCTGTCACTACTAATGTTTTGACGTTGTCACTGCAGATCTTCAGGAGAGCGGAGGATGTTAATGGAGTATTGTCTCTCCACCTCATTTCATCTGATGAATATCAACAAAGATTACAGACAAGATGGAGAGGAGAGAAGGTGGAAAGAAAGAGAGCGGGGGGGCAGAGTATGGAGCCAAATCCAGGCCAGTAGTTTTGATAATTTGAAGAAAAAAATATTGGACCCGAACAACCTGGTGCAGGTATGAATTCGCAGCTATTTTATATAACCTCTCTCTAAATGTAAAAATGTTAGGTTATATCTAAGTTATTAGTGTCACCTTTCCATAGAGTTAATGGCCGTCCATTTTTTTTTTCTTCAAATTATCAAAACTATTGGCCTAGATTCGGCTCCACAGCAGAGGAGATAACAGGGCTAAAGAGGAAGTTAAAAAAATGATATTTTGATGGTGCAATGTGACAATTTAAAAAAATGTTAAATGTTAAATGTTAATGCCTATAATTTGATCTTTAAAAGAAGTGATTTTTCTGCAGCGATTCTGCAGTTAGTCAGGATTTTTAAGGAAACAGTCCTGGAGAAAGAACTACACTGAATCCTGAAATGTTAGAGTCGCGTGTTCCCGTCATGATCCATAAATGATGAGGAATGCATGTCAGTGCTTCAATTTACAGGGCCAAACAACCTGCAGAAGGGACGTTTTATTTAAACACATATACATGCGGATAGACTGGGTATTTCACTCAGTGTCAGTGTGCTGCTATTTAACTGGAAACCCTGGCATGTATTCCTCGTTATATGTTAAATCTCCTGATGTATCAATATTTAAACTATTTTTTGCAATCCAGTCCGTCCGCTGAGCAGACAAACAGACAAAAGAAGAAGACAGCCTTAACAAAACAGACAGACACATAGCTCTGATGCACTGTTTGCTGCCAGGCCCTATAGCCATGCTCCCTCAGAGAGACTTTTATGTATTTCCACCAAGCTGTGGCAACTGTGATGCAATCGAAGGTATACACACACTGCGTATCATCTCTCATCCTACGGACACTTCTTCATATACTGTCTCAGAATTAAATGAAATCATCAATTCGTGTCATTAGTCTGCAGGGCCACCATGTATAATTGCTGTGCCAGGAAAAAAATCTGCCTGTGCTCTTCCTCCGCTAGATTAACCTTAACCACATACCAGCTCATAACGCCACACGTTTCACACTTGACAGTCATAATGATTTAATTCAAGCAGCACAAATATTTACCAGTTAGTGAATTGATTAGTGGCTGTCTCTAAGGCTTAGTCACAGTCACGGCACTGTCAGTCTTCTTGGGCAACACTCCTATACTGCTGAAACATTAACCTTATCAAACCAAATGATAACATACACAAAGCAGCACTCTTTACCCAGAGCCAATGAAAATATTGATAAATGTATTCCCCGAAGTTTCGCTCTTAATGAATCTCCAAATGCTGGACTTATCCTCGGTGTATGAGATGAGATCAATTTCGCAGCTCCACCCACAACACTTTTCCTGTTGCCGTTTCTGTAATACTCAGCTGTGAAATCTTGTGCACGGCAATTTAGTTTCTCGCTTAAACGGACTAAACTAGAGCTCTTCGTTGCAAATTAACTGATCGAGTGGCCACAAATGAAACAGATTCCTGTTTTTTGCCACATTTGGTGACTTGCTTGTCTACATATTTGAAAAATGCCGAGTGAAATAGTCAGGGAATTACCCGAAAACAGCTGGTGGAGCATAATGCAGGAAAAATCAGCAAAATAATGATAAACACTTATTAAAGCTGCACTGATCAACAATGATATCCTAACAATGGAAATAAATGACCACATGTAATACAAAAGGGGTCACTGATGGTGAACGTCACACAGAAAATGATCACCCAGCTCTTCAGTTCCAATTCGACACTTTTTAGTGTCTTTCAGCTCATTGTTTTGGTTTCAAGACTTGCAACTGTACTGTTTTTGGCTCACTCTAATCAACCTCATTTGAACGGACAGCAGGCAGTTGTTAACAGCGAAAAAACTCTGATAATGTCTTAACTCCCCCCTGATTATTCAGTATTCATTTATTCAGTCTGCTAACTTTGCATTATTACTAACTCTCTTCTCATTCCAGTCCCCGCTACTCCCTCCTGTCCTCCAGTAACCCCTTACCTGCCAGTTATCCCACTTGACCTGCTCTACCCACTCACTTACCTGTTTTCCATTCCCCAGGTTACCCTAGCAGAGTAAATACCTGCTCTTTGCCAGATTGTCTTTTCATTATGATTACCTGTGACTTGATCTTGATTTCTCTGACTTAGATTCCCGCCTATACTCCCGGCTTGGTGACATTGCTTTTCTTCGTTATCCTCTCTGGTTTTTGTCTGTTTATTGGGAGTACATCTATTGGATATGGAGTTTTACTTGTTACACTACCTGTTCTGTTTCCAGTGATCGTCACAGATACCAAACACTACCTGTCCAGCAAGCAGGGGGAAAAAAAAGCACGAAAGCTGACAAAAATATTCAAGCATTTCGCTCGAAAGAGCCATATATGTCCCTCAGAAGTTGGTGGAGACCGGAGTTGAAATAAAAGTGAAATATTCCACTTCATACATATTTCACACATCTTTGTCATATAGACAAGACAACACGTTCTCATCCTAACTTTCTCATCCTGACATTCCAAACTTTCTCTGTCTCTTTTCAGTCTGACCAAGCTTGGCATCACTTTCATCACAATACTATCTTGTACATATTCATTTGATCAAGTTGTGCATCTGTAGCCTTCTGTATCCTATTCTTTTCTTTGCCCTTCTGATAAACTTGGATCTTAGTTTTGCAAACAGTTATGTTCTGCCTGTCCTCTAGAAAGTGTGCCGCCTTGCCAACACATTCCCAACACACAGTCTCTGTGGTGCCTCACATGCACACATCAATATACCTCTATCTCCTCGTTCTCCCTCTGTTGTCTCTCTCTTCCCCTCTCACCCAGCCACCCCTCCGGCGGCAGCTCTGTTTTTGTACAGCAGTCGTGTGCTTCTGGCCTTTGTTGTGTCAAAGTGTTGCCAACTGTCTCCTCTCTCTCCAGGCCCCTGGCTGTATTTTTTCCTGTGTCCACCCCCAGTGTCCCATCTTGCTCTCTGTATTTTGATCCTTTCTGTCTTCTTCAGCTCATGTCCTCCACTATACTTGTTTTTTTTCTAGTGCTATTCTGTCCTTCATTTATTCCTCTAATGTTCTCTTTTTACCTCCTGTCTGCTTTGTTTTCTCTCTGAGCCTCACGGGACCAACAAAAGAAAGCTGTATAGCTCGAACACAAATGCATTGTAATATTAATGGATTGCAGACCATAAATGGTATGATGTGCACGTAGATGTGTGGGTGTAAGTTGGTGTGTATTTTAAATTATTATTGGTTTTTATTTTAGTAAACAAGTCTGAAATAGAAGTAAAGATTACAGCACATCACCGCAAGAGTGACATGAATAAACATTTAAGGAGGCATAAAATGAACAAGATTTAATCATTCAGTGTGGTTGTGGTGCAACAAGGCTGTAAAGCCTTGTGCACAGCACACTGACTATAATCCTGCGGGCTTATTTCATATTCTCCATCTTCCGCCGCGATTTTTGCCGTGCTTCTCCTCCCACAGCGTTGCCAGCATATGCGTCAAAATACATCAAAATGTGGGCCTGACCGGGAATCATGTGCTATGTCATTTGTCAGAGATTCGCCCAGCCGTTTTCCCAAGAATTTAGGACTCGCCATACTTTAATGTCGAAAAATTATTTCAAGTTTAAAACGTGAACAAAACTCTGGACTTTATTGGGCTAAATGGCAATTTTGACAGCTAGCACAGTTTTCATCACAGCTTAAGTTTCAGGAACATTTTGGGACCGTTTCAGATTTTATAATGGCTGAGTGTTCAGACCTAGTGATGACATTAACGCCAGAGTGGAGAGGAGCATTCAAAATATTCTGTAATTTTTCCAAACAACTTGCCCTCATTCCCATAATTTTCCCTCTTCATCAACTTCATTCTATCCTGCTCTCAAGCTAATAATAATAATATTAATATGTTGTTGATTGGACGCATGGTTGCGTGCGTGTGTGTCACCTAGCTGCTCTCAAGTTAAAGACTGTCCATCACAAAAACAAGAGTATGAATCTGAAATGCAGAAATGAGAGAAAGCGATATCTCAAATGAACCTCAAAGATACATCTTACTACTGGTAATATTGGCGTATATATTGCAACGTCTTCGGGCAGTAGCAGCCCAAAGACGTTTCAATATATACGCCAATATTCTTGCAACATTTTCTCGTTTGTATCGATGTTATGTCAGAGTGACACTGATCAAAAGAATAACCCCCTTGCCAGAGATTGATGTAGGCGTTTTTCCCACTTGATAAAACCTGAAGGCCCCTGACGTCACTAATTCGTACTGTAACATTTTGTGTCAGCCTAGTAACCGCACATCAATCCCTGTCGTCAAGACGGCAGCTTTTACAAATTGCTTGTCAAGCTGTATAGGTTGTTTTGCCAGTGAGGAAAGGTCAATGTATGTGGGCAAAATTCAGCAACATTAGAAATGTTTTCACGCTTATCAATCCAGTGATCTGAAACCTGTCTGCCATGAAAAAGATCATGCACCATAACAATGAAAACATGTCAAATATAATTGGCACATGTGGGCTTCTAGCTTTACACATGACTCCCCTAGTGAATCAGAAAAGAATACACGTCTTTATGTTGATCCCTGTGAAATGAATAGATCTACAACTACAAATATTTCACAAGACAAAAAGAAATGAACAAAATAAAACAGGTTGTCATATAACTCGTTTCCATCCATTGTTTGCTGTGTAATTCTTTTCACAGTATTACTGTCATCACACTTGTATCCTGTTAGTCAATAATCCCCTTCTTTCAAATCAACGATTTAGTGAGCTGACATGAGCCTTATGGGGACAGTGTGTAACAGTTAGTTAAATATAATCATAACTGTTTTAATAGTTATGATTATCAATGTATAATCACCCGAAACTAAGAATTGTAGTGGTTTCCTTAACTTAGAAAAAGCCATTTATATCTACATAGGGAGCTGGTCGTCTTCCAGGGAGTCCGCCATCTTACACCGCCATGTTTCTACACGGACACTGGCGCTAGCTAGCGAGAGCCTTTCGCGTTTTGTGTCATCTGGGATGCTCTCCGAAACCCGGTATTAAACGGAACCTGGTGCTAAATAATTAAAGATCGTAGTATTGATAAGCCCCGACATTACTGGTGCTTTCTATTACTACTTTTTAATGTTTTGATGTCATTTATTATCACGCTCTGCTATCTCTGTCAGGCTGAGCTCCTTCAACATACTCCTACACTTACACTCTCACACACACACACACACACACACACACACACACATGAAGCGCGAGCAGATAGGCGCTGTGGTGAAGTGAAGGATACTCGACTTGACGCCAACTACGCTTGTTACTGTTGGTGCAGAATACAGGAGGAATGACTGATACTGATCCTTCATTCTTTATAAACTTCACTCAGAAATGTTGTTTATTTGATTGACTGTTTACATTTGTTTCCAGTGAGATATTAATGACTTCATGTTTTACTGTCGTAAACATAACTGTTGCTGCTCTAGAAACAATATTTATACATATTTTAAATTACAAATAACTTCTATTTCTGGTCTGAATTCTTTTTTTTTTTTTTAAATCTTTATATTTGAAAAAAATATAATTTAGTCATGCAGGGGATCCAAGTATTGATAAGAGTAAAGTATACGAGTATAAGAGCTGAGGCGTATTTAGTTGGTTGCGAGCTGCCATAAACGTACACACTGTCCCTTTAAACTTTAAAATAACTGTAATTTTCAGTCTACATTGATTTCTGCCTTTCTGTTGCACTCTCCACTATTTACACCGACTGTTTGGGCCACTGGGACTGAATGTATTGCCTGCACTCCAGTGCACACCACTGCACTATTAAGACTCCATGTTTAGCTGTAGGGCCTACTGTACTTGAATTGGAACCCTTTGTCACTTAAAATAACTATTTTATTGATCCCCTGATGGAGGAAATTCAACTGTTAAAACAATGCAGAGTCTTATGTCAGTTCACGGTTAGTGTACAGACTCATACAGCACAGTCTGGCTAAGGTCAATGTAGAACCACTTTATAAAACATGAATGACAGGAAGAGATTTCCAGCCCTTACGTGTCCAGAACGGAGGGTGTCGGAGGTGTTTTCACTCGCACTTCTATAGATACACTCTCATTTTTGACTTTGTGGAGCAGCTGTCTGCGTGGCTCCTTATCAGCTGTGTCTCATGTTATAACTGCGACCTGAACTGTGCTTCAAGTCTATTTTACAGAAATGTCATACTATTTGGCCTCCCCGGTTCTCAAGTGAACTTGGTTCCCTTGGTCTAACCTTCATGATGGCTGCAGCGGGTTGGGGCAGTGCCCTGGGTTCAGTCGCACTGCACTGGGAATTGCATCGGCTAAATGTGAGTTGCGACGGTCAAGATCCCAAAGCCTCTGCCCTTTGACCCGAATAGTCTTCTGATGGCAGGGAGGACAAAAACGAAAATATGAGTTTGGATTTAATTCAATATACAAATATTCAACATGATTGACAAGCTCTCAGGGCAGCTCTACTTTTTGATCCTCTCATGGTCAGACTAGATGCTACAGTGACTCACTATTGCCTCTCGAGGTACAAGTGAAGCATGCTCATCTCAATAGATATCTCTGCAACACAATACAAAGTCACAACTGTACCCTTTTCACATTCTGTTGATAATGCTACAATTAGACGTTATGCAACATTTTCGCATCCTATCTTAACTTTTCTTCTTTCTCTCTTCGTACAAGTGTGCAACGTCAGATTCAGCTCCTAGCTTCAGATAACTGGGTAAATGACCATGATGAATGCCACCTGTGCATAAATGAGTGCCGGTTCATTAGAATTGCAAATTAGCATTATTAACGCCCCAATAATACCATATAAGGTTACGAGTCCAGCCCCATATGTTCATGAAAATTGCACCATGGAATAAAAAGAAGAACTTTTAAGAACGATTTAAGACATGCTTTCTGAGACCCATGAAGGAAAATCACCATCGGCAGCGGAATAACGGGACCTGATAAAGCCAAGGCAATGGAACAAACGAAGGGGGAAGTTAATGCTGTGTCACCTGGGTCATACTTTCACTGAAATAAAGAAAAAAAAATGGTTCAATATGAAAAATGTCTCGCCACAGCACGTTGATCGATGAGTGCAATGGGAGAGGGTCAAGGGGAAGTCTCAATCACGGAGATGGACGAAAGAATATGTGCCATGATTGTTGATGTGCCATGATTGTTGACGTGTACCTGTCAGGCATCGTCATGGAGCTTGTTCCCCTAGACAGCGACTTGCATAAACCTGCATCTGAAGAACCATCCGTCTGTCTTTGCCTTTGACCTTATTATATACAGCGACAAATTAACCTTCAATTTGTGCATCATTCATGTTGTTCTACAACTTGAGATGTTCATATTGATATTGTTATACATTTAGCATCAATAGCTAATGTTGAATCGTTCGATTGCAGAGTCAAACAGGACAATGTCAACATTATTATGAAGTTTAATCTTTATAGGATTTTTCTAATGCTAAATTTCTTCAAAGTAGTAAAAATATATAGGATCCACTAGGGACAAACAGGTTCAGATAACAGCAGACTAATTGCATATAATGATTCGATAGGACTGGACCACTCGTGCCTGAGAGAAAATTCAAAATAAAATCAAATTGGTGAAAGCAGCAAGTGCTTTTAAATCACTGGTATAAGCCACTGAAGAATGTTTATACAAGTGGTTCTTGCACGAGGCCCGATGTTCGGCTCGTATAAATGAACACTTTTTTTTACAATCAAAGATATTTCATATTTATAGATTTTATTCATCTAAACCTCTCCTATGAATGAATGACATTTGCAAGTATTTACAACATGACATTCATCTCCCATTTTAAAGCAAACATTTGACAACATTTTAAAGTTCAGTGGAAGTTTATCTGAAAAGTAATTAGCAATATATTCAGTTTCAGCAATTTATGCCAGAAGCTGAATTAAAAGGTCCCTCGTCGCCTTTCCACTTCCTCTTCTCTGCCTCTTGTTCTTGCCAACCATTATTCTCTGTTGAGCAACCTAACTAACAAACCACTGCAGCTTTCACACACACATACTGGAAAAGTGGTTCACCCACATGATATGCTTGAATGAACCACACTGGGAGATATCTGCAAGGCACATTAGAAGAGTGAGGAAAAGGAAAATAATTCTTCATGGAGATCAAAAGCTGTGCATATATACACGTGCATATATGTGTGCATGTAGTTAGTGTTTCTGTTTGGCATTTCCTCCTGCAACATGGCCCTCTGTTAAATGACAGCTGGGCATAAAAACAAACCATATAACCATTGTTTCCTGAACTCCTGCCACTCTATCAAGGTGCTGATTTTTGAAATCACTGTTTGCAATTTAAATATAAAGTGAAGTAATGTCTACCTGAGCAGAGAATGACATTGCTCTTTGTGTGTGTGTGGTATTTGCTTTGTTGACATAGCCGGGCCAGCTGTGTGTGCCTTTTAGTGCATGTTAGTGCACGTGAGCGTGTCCTACTGTTCAGCTCACAGCTGCCGCTGATAGCGCCGTACCGACCAACAGCGTCATCGCAGAAGGAACGAGATATGCTCTGTATTCTGCAAAGAGAAGCTTTACTACATTCTTCTTCAATTATCCTGGCTTTCATTGCAAAAATACTTTTATTATCAACTGACATCATTATAAAAATAAAATAATCCGTGGATTAAACACTGTAACTGGGGGAAAAAATATATATAAATTATGGAGCGTAAATTGAGGGTTTGACGCATTTTCTATCCTTTTTACAACCCCATTACTCTTTCTGTAGCACACCCTTTCCGTTTTTTGTCTTTCCTGCTCTGTCGTACATGCAATTATCTCCCTCTTTTTCCTCATCTCTTTGTTTATTCTCTTCATCTCTGTACCCTTTTCCTCCATCATTATTGTCCACTCCTGTTTTCTCTCTCTCTCTTCACCCCCTGTGGCTAAATCCAAGTGCCAGTATGCATTTGTACGGCCTAATTTGCGTGTGTATCTGTGTATTTGAGTGTGTACGTGTGTGGTTTGCATACTCAAATGTGGGGTTTGACCTTGTGCAACCAACCGTATCAGAGCTTCTCTTTATTTTCCCACAGGTGTATACTGTATGAGCGTGTGTGTGTCTGTGTGTGTGTGTGGGATGGGTACGTGTGTGTGTCCTTTGTCCTTGTGCATTCACGCATATCAGCACTTCACAAGTGTACGTGTGTGTACGTCTTGATGTCTATGTGCTTGTGTGTGTTTGTTTGTGTGTGTGTTTGTGCGTGTGTGCGTGTGTGTGTGTGTGCTTACGCCAACAGGGCAGCTGCAGGTGCAGTCTATTCAATTTAGCAGGTTTGGAAGAAGAGCAGGTCACCAGTCAGACATTGTTTAGTCGAAAAACACACCACACTCATACATACACACCTCAATGCAAACAGTAGCTGGAGAACGATTGCATACACCTGTATCAAAATATAAGATAATAAGCTGCCATTTTATTCGACGACTTTCCTCTTTATGTTGGATTTCCTCCCTGCATATATGAGGGAAAGGCCAAGTGGCACACTGCTTGGCCCCAATAGACCTTTTTGCAGAGTGCATATTGGCTCACAGTCTCTGGGACACTTAGAACGGAAACATTGTTCATGTTCTCAGTAACACCCATGCTTCTAGCGAGACAAGTCAAAATGTAATTTGTGAAAGTCTTCATCTGTTTTTCTTGTTATGGCCGCGAGAGATTGGCTCCATCAAAACTCAACTTTTCTCCTTGGAATCAAAGTCAGTTCATTATGGTCACAATAGTTCAACAATCATCCATTGTGTGTCTTTGTCAGTTTCATTGAAAATATTAACGTTTGGGAGTGTGTGTTTGTTTGAAGGGTTTGTCAGGCTTTCACTAAGTCATGATGGTTGCACGTGCTCATCCTTAACAGCCCCCTGGATTTTATGGCTCCAGTAATGTTTAAAATACAGGTTTGAAAATGTCCGATCAAAAGCCATACATCTATGATTGGGACGTTTATCCTAATACACCTGACTTTGTTTATGTGTTTACTTTATTTTACCAGAGACCATTGTAACATTGATTATTTCCTTATATTAGAAAGGGTTGGAGGTGTAGCAGGTGTAGTAAGGACCCAGGAGCAGTACCACCAGGGATAGTTTGAATCAGAGCTTTATTTTCCTCCGGACACACAACAGGTAGAAGAATCACAGGGAAACAGCAGCAGGATCTGGTGGTCGGGGACAGAAGACTGTGGGTGAATTACCGGGGCAGAGACAAGGCGGGGTAATCCAAAACAGGCAGGGTCGGGAACGGGGAATCAGTCCAAGTGTATATGCTGGAAGGTTTTGCATGGAAGCGGCGAACGATCTGGCAGTGAGTGTGTGTGTGAGGCTGGGGTTTAAATAGTGGATGTAGCAGAGTGAGCAGGTGAGAGTAATGAGCTGATGAGGTGAGTGTGACTGACAGGTGCACTGAATGAACTGATTAGGTGAGTGAGAGGTGGGAAGAAACAGGATAGTAGTGGCAGAGCTGTGACAGGAGGGTTTATTTGCACTTCCATTACGTTTTCTCTCTCCCACGAGACAGATTTTAAAAAGAAGAGGCTGACATATCCAGACTTTTTGTCTATAGTAAGGGCAAGCTTTGGGGTCTTTTATCTTAAAATGCATCTCAATAGAATCTTTCTTTAGACCCCCCTGCTTCATCAATGCTGGCTTCTTTCAAACCCCACATCACAGAGATTATTTTAGAGACAGGCTTAGAGATAATCACTGTGGTTCACTGGACTTCATGTGTAAAAATCAGTGGACTTTCCCTTTACATTAACCAGGAAATGGCCTCACTGAAATTAAATTATATAAGTGTCCTCGCATCAAGGTTCAAATAGCCATGCTGCTGACGTATCCACGAGGAAGACTCTGATCCCTTCCAGTTGCAGTAGTTAGGATACTGCATTATGTTCCCCCTTGTAAAGGTAACATATCAGCTGATGCTTGAGTAGTTGTGCCAGGACATTATTGTGAATAAGAATTTAAGTGACCTTCTTGGTCAAGGAAAGCTAAAGGCAAAAGCTTTGCGAGTGAGTGTGGATTGAATTTGTGTGTGTGTGTGTGTGTGTGTGTGCGCGTGCGCTTTTCGCGTACCAGAAGCTGATGTAATCTGAGGAAGTTGTGGGTGTCGGCATCCAGTACTCCTGCAAAGCAACACAAAAAAAGTGTGTTCACACTGTTTATGTTTGGAACAGTTTAGTCAATCTCTTGAGCATTTTCTCTGTTATTTTGGTTAAACCTATACGAACATTGTACACCCACAGAGGCCACATGACAATGTGGATCTCAGATGATGAAGCGATGTAGTGAACTCAGCTGGATTCAATAGGAGTGTCTAGTGCTCACTGAGGGCTTTCATTTCAGTTTGTGTTTCTTTTGCTTGTTTTTATGTGGTAAACATTACAGAATAAAACATATTATATCCTTTACCTCGCAAACTGGAATCAAAGTTTGCAAACCTTTTGTCTACCCCAGTGAAACAAAACGAAAAAAGATAAAAAATGCAATGGAGTCTGGTGTAAATCAAAGAGATGATGTGATTGTACCAGAAGTCCCAGCTGGTGTCATGAAATCAATTACAACCACATGTAATACGGGTCAAACATGAATTATTGGTATTTTACAGATAGAATTTAATTTATATTGCCTTGGAAGGAAGAGCTACACAAATCTCAAAACAGTTGAATTCACTGTATTTTTTATGCACCCTATTTTCTGTCAAGTGTTCACTAGAACAGAGATGAAGAGCAACAATCAAAGAACCAGAAATGGCTAAAAAATAAGAGGAAAGAAGGAGAAGAACAAGTCAAGTGTAGCTGCTCTCTTTCCTGTGCTGCATGTTTCCCCCCAGACAATCCTCAGAGAGGTTATACATCGCATGCTTTTAGATTAATGAATCTGCATCCAAATCGCCCAGGGAAAGCTCTATAAAAAAACAATTCAACGATTATTTCTCTCCTCCCTTCCATCTTTTTCAGAGAAGCACACACACACACACACACACACACACACACACACACACACACACACACAGGCACATTATTGACCAGCTTCACCTTGTCTTTCTCTCTCTATCCCACTCTAGCTTGCTCATGCAGAAAGCCAGCAGAACCCAAGAGGTGCTGCCGAAAACAACATGGCAGGAACACACTTTTTAGAGATAGTGCTGTAACTGCTTCTGCCAGAGGAGGACATGGATCTTCTAAATGTATTTTTTTGTCACAAAGTTTCAGGTCAACCTCTTTAATTTGTCACTATGTTTTAATGCACACAAGAAACCAGGTTTGGAGCAATACGGTTAACACGGGACATCAGAGAATGTGTAGTATGCTCTGAAATAAGCTGGTTACTATACGGTGATATTTGGGAGACAGCAGGAGTCTTAGCAGCAGATCTGTCGTTGTAAGAAGTACTATGGGTGTGGTAAAATATATTTTTTTTTGCGATTGGATTAGCTGATCCTTTTACATGCATGTAAACACGCTTTGTTTTTTTCTCTTATTGTCTCTCTTGAGAAAGAGAGATCAATACAACTGAGACGTGAATCTCTACACGAGACTTAACTAGAGGATGAATTGATTCAGGTGGCTCCATCTCGTCCTCCCTCATTGTTTTTCTTTCTCGCATAGACACAGTTCATGTCTTCCTCTAGCTCTTTGTTTGTAGTTCTGCCTTTTTTGTCAGCCTGTTGCCTCAAAACTCAGACACTATACCAGCTTGAAGGCCTTGGGGGGTGTGGAGCATTAAAATGGTGCCTGAGAAGTTGAAGTAGACATTCAAAGAGAAAATGAAATGTGTTTGTTTCGGTGAAGCTGCTGAGAGATGCCATTCACTGAACGAAAAGAAGGACTGAGTCGTGATATTGAGTTGCACAATCTGTCAGTCGTTTGAAACATTCAACTTTTTCCTTTTATTTTGATTGATACACACCATAACGGTTCATAGCTCTTACCTTGATTAATCTCAGCAAGGTACATCATAAAAACACAAGTGGCCCAGCGTTTGGTGTATTTGCCTGTGTAATTCACCGTGTGTGCCTTTGTAATTATAACTGACTGAGTGTGTGTCATTGTCTTGCAGATCCTATCGACCATATGGTGGAATGTTTCATGGCATCTGGTCGTCATCTCACTGCTGCTCCAGATACAGTTGTCGTATAGCGTTTGTGTCTTCATTATTATTTCTCACTCAGTTATTGGTCTTCTCATCGTTACCTACAGGACATGCTGTTCTCTGTGTCAGTCTGAATAGCACCAGCTAAAAGCCTATAGAATCAATCTGGGGCTGTTTGTTCTGGTACATGTTCTCAGACTAAACTGCCAGTTACTTTTCTTTCATGTCTTTACTTTTCTTTCTTCCTTGTCTCTTCACACGAAAGGTCAATTGAGAAGTCAGCGTCGTATCTTCAAGACTGGACCTTTGACTTGGAAACAAAACCTCCCTGGTGTTCCTGACCCTCCGTTGTTGAAAAATACATTACAAACTCCAGTCTGCAGCCTCGAAATTCATTATTTTTGGTGCAATTATTTGTATTGTTGCTTTTAAAATCAATGTAGGTTTTACATCACATTGACATGAGTATGTGTGCAAATGTGTCATGTTTGAATCAGATTCTATTGCTATAACAACAATAACACATTCAGCCCAGGAGTATTATTGTTATATTACAGTAATATCATTTACAATGTTCTGTTTTGGTTTTTATCAGTGAATCCCTATCATCCGAGTGTTTGAGTCATAAATTGTTTCAGTTTCTTGACTTCACTGTCTGCACATTCCTGCAGGACAATTATGGTTTTCTTTCCTCTTGCACCGTTAGTTGTCCTGGATGCATTAAAATGGGATAGGAAAATAATATATAAGCCCTCTGATCTCATTACATCTGTTGTTTGATGGAACCCCTGCAGAGTCCTTAAACATGAGGATAATCCATTCAGCGTTGGTATTTGACTTTAATGTTTTAGTGTTCTTTGATATTTGTATGCCATTGTCTTCAAGTGTTCATAAAGCTACACTTGGTTTGAATATGTGCTGTTTTTTGAGTTGATTCAGTGCAGCAATATGCGTCTCAGTCCTCTAGATGTATATGTATGGAAATGGAAATGGATGGCAGTATGTGGTGAAATTCATTTTAGGAATGTTACCCATACAGCTAGTCACAGCTGCACCGTATAATTCCATCAAACCACAAACTACAGCATCCACAATGACCATACATTTTAGTCAACACCTCTCTGAAACAGTTTCAACTGGAACATTGTAATCTTTAAAATTGCAGGGCTTGCTGCACAGAGTCTATTACTGTAGGTTCAGCTGGTGTGCCAAATAAACTGGCCCCTGAGTGTATACAAGTATATGTTTCATGTGTGCAGGAACAGCAAATTGAGATTAAGAGAGCCTTCAATTTAGAAGAAATGGAGTAAAAACAACAACAACTTAGGACTGAGCTGAGAAAGCCCACATGCCAGTGGATAACTTGCAGTAATTACTTATTGAAAGAACAGTGCTAAAGTGAGCGCCATGGATCATTAAGAGATCATACTGGTCTCATTTAAAACAAAAAAAAAGAAAGAACACAAATAAATTAGTAGCATTCTCAGGGTATGTCTGGCACTTTCATTAGCATTACATGCAGATTCTGGCAATGTTATATCTCCACACTGGTTAGATCCCTGAAGAGTTCAGCTCGGCAATCAGTGGCGTCAGTCTTTGTTATGCATGGGTGATGCAATTTAGATAGCAGCTAATGCAAACAGAAATATCTACACGGCTAACGTCACGACACGTGCACCAGTATCCAAAACAGACAAAACATACCCTGCAACATTAATGTTGTCGGGAATAAATCAATAAACTCTGCGCACCTGTGTGTCACTCCAAAACACATAAAGGTCCGCCAGTACAGAAATATGTAAATGTGCAGCTTCCTCTTCTCCGTTTATATGAGCATTAACAGGTTGCTTCTAATATAAGAGGAAGAAATGCTCATCCCAATAGTAACATTAAAGTAGTGCTCAAAGCTATGTTTTCTCGTAGACATGAAAACGTGCCTATGGGGCTGACGGAATATTTGCATGCAAGGCAACAACAGCTTACTGAAGATATTCTAACAAACATCACATCAGAGCCAGGTTACTGAGTGAAGAATATACGATTCCTTGTATGGATAAACACAGCCGCTATTGAGTTATGTCCCGATGCTATCGTTCTGCTGGCGTCAAGTTAATTAACACATTATTGAATTTGCACATTCTGTCACAGCATCCTCTTTGCATATGTGTTTGTGCAGATTTAATATGATAAAATTATTATTATGCAACTCTATACTCTCCAAACTGCTGATTAAGCCCGTGTGTGTTTGTGGTTGGGTTACAGCTCAACAAGCTCATGACAATCTCCTCCAAACACAAAGCAACAATATCACTGGCTTAATGGACCCCATGGGGCTCACACACAACATGCACCAATGCAGGGTGTGATTACTCTTCATGATACCTCTAATGAAGCTCCTCTGCTGATTCGCAGATTTCAGGGTCAAGGAGATGTGTGTGTGTGTGTGTGTGTGTGTGTGTGTGTGTTTGTGTGCCTGTGTGTGTGTTTTGGCTGTGCGTCTGTGAATCCTGGGATACTTAAAAGAGTGCTATGATCTGGACAGCCAATTAAAACAATCTGCAGCAGAAACCCCATAGTATATAACTACTCTATGCATTATAGAGAAAATACATGTTTTTTCTTTAGTATTCTTACGTGAATTCCACTGAGGCTGGAGTCTCTTTTGTGAGGCAGCCTTGTGTTAGAATAAATTAATAGAAAGTAGTCGCAAAAATAAATCACAAAAAGAGTACAATATTTTATAACGGAGTAGTTAGAATAATGTTCTCAGTGGAACACTACTTTATTTTACACCTGTGCTATTCCAACTATGACAAGTCAAAATGCCAAAGGCCTATATACGTCTCTGCTTGAACTTCGTATAGAAGTTTAGACAGTACAATATATATTTACAGTCCTTTTGCATCCCTTAAGCAGTTGATTTAGATAAATGATGTAATATAATTTAATGATTTGATTTATCCAAAGACTGCTACTCTCACGCAAAATGGATAACTGTTTATAAAAAGCAACATATTACACTGGTTTAGGCAGTAGGTAACTGTATTATCCGGACAGACAGACAGTAGGAAGAGTCATAGAGTTACACAGGTTGTTATTATAGTCCCCATACCTGCCCAAGGCAAGTGATCTGAGTGTGTGATTTTGTCACACTTTTCTAAAAAGACATCTTCCCTTGACCTTGCTTCTATTTCACTTTAGTCTGATTACCTCTAACTTTGTTATTACTTTTCCCTCTCTTTGCTGTCGTTATAATGCAGCTCTCTCTCTCTCTCTCTCTCTCTCTCTCTCTCTCTCTCTCTCTCTCTCTCTCTCTCTCTCTCTCTCTCTCTCTCTCTCTCTCTCTCTCTCTCGCTGATGACCTAGATTTCTAGCCCCCATGTTCTGCTGCAGTCCCTCTCTCTCCTGACACACACATTAATACACAGGGACACACATCCCAGTAACTATATGTTGTATTAATCGCTGGGCTGAGTTAAGGTTGATGCAAACCAGCAAACATATCCTATGGACACATGAACTCACTGCATTGACACAAAAACACAAACTTAGACACAGTTCAATACTTTTAGCACATACTGCTATACGCTAATATACTCACTGTGCATGCACTTGAATACAGCATTCATAGCAACAGTTGAGATTCATTTATATCCAATGAGATTGTGGGTATAAAGTGCTGCAGGAATGAGTCCCAAAACCTGGAAAAACACAACCTTTACAAATTGTAATGTTTTGTTCTACAATATAAAATGTGTCAGTAAATACCACTCTCGTGAATTGTTAAGCTTTTACGTGTCTTAAAGCAGGTGGTCGCTAACAAGAGGGTAAATGGGACAAAACGTCTTCACTAGAACACTAGTCCGCCTTCAGCTTTGTGACGGTGACGTGAAGTCATACGACCGTGCAGGTGTAGTTTGTTTATTGCATCATAAATCATAACAGTTGTGTTCATTTGTGAAGATGATCTTACTGAACAAAACATGTAAGTATCATACACTTGTGTTTGCCAAAGAGCTTATTTTCTGCAATAATGTAAAAGTAAATGGAATAATCCCATTGGCTTTTTGTTGAGGGAATTTATCTCTGTACTGTGGAAATATTTGAGAAATACATCTGTGTTAAATACACAACAATTATGTTTCTCCAGATATTTTCAGAGAGTGTCATTAGCAAAATGTAATAATTACTGAATATAGAGTCTAGGTCTTTTTAGGAAAGAAAACGTTGCGGCCAACTCGTTTAAAATACCTTAAAATCGAGGCTAGTCAGGACTATCCAAAAATATCTTTAATAGATTTAACAATCTTTCTTTGTCACGAAACAGACACTTGTTATTCTGTTGTTGCCGCCAACTCTTCCCCAGTTTTCATTGTGGTTTTTATTTGAGAAACAGCGCCCCCTCAGTCGGTGTGGTCAAAGACAGCGCTGCACCCTACAGACCAGGAGTCACCGTGGAGACGTTACAGGTGAAGTCGACAGCGGGTGAAGAATCAAACAATTGTTGCATGCTGTCACTGTCACGCTAACTGCGATGCAAAGGTTTAACGGAACTCTTACAGAAGAGAGACACTAGGAAGTATATTGTGGAGCCAGTCACGGTGTGAATTAACAGACAATTTAAAGTTAACAACAGCAGTTGTTTGTTTAAGGTGGATGCAACCCGCCTGCCTCTGTAGCTATCTGTGTCTTTGCTCGCTGGTTTATTTTCTCATGCTGGCTGATTTTATGACTGTTACATTATGTGCTGTTGTTTGTCTGGATTGTCAAACCGTTGTGTTGTAACAAGCTGTTTACATCCACACAGTGCAGGAATAAAAAAATAAAAAAGAAAGCCTGCAGAATTTTGACTACAGGTAATGCAACGATGAGTTACTGGTTGTTGAGTCATCGGTTGATGCTGTGTGAGTTGTGAATGTGTGTCCTCAGAAAACAAGTGTTTAAGGTGGATCCAAACTGCCTGCCTCTGTAGCTATCTGTGTCTTTGCTCGCTGGTTTATTTCCTGATGGTTAAATGTCCCGCTGTGGCTTCTGCAGTGTGCTGGCTGAATGTCATATTTTGTGCTGTTTTTGTATTGTGTAACTATTGTCTTCGAGCCAGCTGCCTTCAATGCACACAGTGGCAGGAACAAGAGCCTGCAGGATTTTAAATATTGGTAATGTGTTATTTGCCGTTCAGTCACCAGTTGATGCTATGTGATTTGTGAATGGGCCTGTGCAGAAGGTCTGCCAATTGGTTGGGAGCATTTGTTTTTTATTTTTGATCTGTGCTTTCATGAGTCATTATCTCTAATAACTAACTAGAACTGCAGGGTATGTTTTGAATGGCAAACATATCAATATGAAATATGCATTTATACCCTTTGATACCCTTTTATACATTTTTAGATCTGTGCATGTTACTGTTGAATCTTTTCAGTATTCAATCAATACTGATCTGTAGCCTATCGGAGCACACGCCTTGTTGTATTTTTGTATAAATGTCACCCTAAAGTTTAATAATTACATGTTTTTTGTACTACACCACTATGTGCTGGTGTAAAAGTCTGGATTTCTTAACTTTTTTTGTAAAATTACCAATTGCCCTACTGTGTACAAAACCCAATTTCTTTCGACGATTTTACTTTTTGAATTATTCCACTGCCAATATGAGCTCTTAGTTCAGAATGAATTCAGCTGGCACTTACTACCAGTTTGTGTGTGTGTGCATATTTGCACTTTAGGTTTATCAGTCCAATTGTGTCTGTGTGTACACTCCACATCACTGGCTAATCCCATTGTGCAGATGGTATTAGATTTATTTGATCTTGTAATTCTGCTACTTCAGGCTATGCTACGTTTGTGAGTGTGTGTGTGTGTGTGTGTGCTTATTTATGTCTATATTTTGTACATTCAGTATGCATCTATGTGCATATCTGTAAGGGAATGTGTGAAACCTGGACAGATCAGCCAAGTTTTGAAGAGATCATTTGTGAACCTAAGAAACTAGAAAACAGGCCTCATGAACTAGGCATTCACAGTACACAGATATAAGATATTCTTAATGTTGGAAACTGTGTTTGGGAGCATTTTATCAGATTTTTGGCGACAGTGAATAGTTTTGCAACTATTTGCATCAAAGTAAACATGTAAGTCGTTGAAGAGGGCCACACAATGGAGTCAAAGATAATTAGAAAAATGTCTTGAAATATGGGAAAATAACAAAATTGAATTCATGAAGACAAACATCTTGGTGGATTATATCGGATCATTGTATCTCTTTTTACTAGATCCTCTTAATTGGTCCAAGAGTAAACTGTTTGGCTCTGTAAGTCCTGTGGAGGGCCTTAGCTCACAACCATCCGTCTAAACTCTCAAATGATATCTGCAGTGCTCTCGTTTGCACCTCTTTGTTTGATTCCTGTCCTGCCCCATTAGGCGTTACAATCATGTTATTATGTTAAAAAGGTCAAGTATCAGAACGGCTTTTGATCATTTTACCCATTCTGCATGAAAGGTTATGAAACCCTTTGAACATTATGGGTCTGTCAGTGACTATAATGGCTCGGGAGTGTGGCTATGCCATCACATAACACCTTATGACAGCTTCTTCAAGTTCAGTGAAGAGATATCCACACTAAATGCAATTTTCTTTATTTTTTCAATTTTCTGCACTAAATAAACTAGTTCAGCCTGTAAATATTTCTAATCTACAGGATAACTTCTAACAGAAATGAAAAAAAACCCCGTCATCATTAGTTTTCAGTTTAGGTTTCAGACTGTCATATAAACCAGGAAATCATTCATTATGAAAGGAGAACTCCATCCCCTCTCAAAAGCAGGCCGTCTATACAGTAAGCATCTATTTCCGAACGCTGTGTCGCATTGGCAAACTAGTACTTCCTGGGGCGCAACTGAGGTCCTCAGCTGTGCCGGGTTGGCTTCTTGGTGACTTGCTGTGCGTCCCAGTGGGAGGCGAGGCTTGGTATGGGGGGTATGGTGATATGCATCCGAAGGCGTACTGGTGTACGGCAACCCCTGAGCAAGGATGCTGAGCAGCTGGTCACTAAAATGAGAAAAGCTGGTCAACCACTGAGTTATTCCTTCAAGGAGTTTTATAGGCCTGGTGGGGAGTAAACTTGGGCCTCTGGGCTTGCAAATACACTGACGGAAACCCTGCGTTTTTGCATGGCCCGCTGCCTCCCACAGCTCAGCACACTTGTATTCCGTAATATGTTGGTCACTCGGTGAAGGCACATCTATACAATCCTCTCTAAAATATCACAAATCCCTTTTTTTAAATGTTTGTTAAATCTGTTCCATCTGCAGTCTCTAGCTAATTGGAGTGATGTTGCCCACTGGCAAGCCACAATTACGTCCATCTGCTGCTTACATTTTGTGCAACCAGCGCCAGACTATTGCGAAGTAAGCAAAGACATCTCCATGCTTGTATGCACATGACGCTAGTCGTTTTGATGAATGATTCTACACTTTCTACTGCAAATCAACAGGTGTGTTTTGAGATGGATGCATTAAAAAAACGGTTCCTAACACATTCAAAACAGCAGAAGATTAAAGAGGGAACTATTTGACTCGCAGATAGTCAGCGGCCATTTCTGGATATAAAACATTCTTATTTAACTAAATGAAACTTTTCAAAAGTAAAGAAATACAACATGAAAAAGCAAGACTGCCTTTTAATCCTCCTTTCATTTTTTCTGTGGCCCTACGGTATTCAGCTGAGCTACTGCATTCATATTTAAAACTCTGCACGTCCCAGACAACAATAACATTTTCTTTGAGGAAAACTTTCCACAGGATTCCCAAACTGTCCTGGAGGGGAGAGCTCTTTGTTTCAAGGGGATGAAAGTCGTGAATGTTATTGGCCATGACTGCCAAAAGCTCTACGTGCACGCTAAAGTATTCTTTCAGGTCCCACCCTTGGTCCCCCCCCCCCCCGATGCACTGGGTAGGGCACACTTGACTTCGATCTGCGCGGCACCGCAGGGTTCTTGAAATAAGCCCAATGTGTACCAGCTGAAGTAGGACTATTATTAGTTCAATTTCCAGATTTCCAAGAGTGGTTCTCAGATGCGGCAATCTCCCTAATTGATCTTTCTGATACACCTTGTCAATTGTTTGAAACGCACTGCGGGGGATCGCTGCTTTCCACATTATTTTCCACATAAGGGATTTTCAAACAGTAATGCTCGATACCTTGTGCAGCATTACAGTGATGCACAGATAATCAGCAGAACTATATTCTATATGTTCTTTACATATAAATGGAATACTATTACATCATTTTAACAGAGAAAATAACAATTTCTTTTAACTATCAGCAATAGACCATGCATGAAGCTATTTGTCCCTGATTTGGGTTTCTGCACACATCATTGCAGTTTGTATAAGAAAGCAGTTTTTTTTCTCTATACAATTGTATAATGTTTCTGTTTTGGCCATATTCAAACTGCCTCCTCATCTATGTTTTCTACTGACGGTCAAAAGTAGTAGCTGCAACCTCTGATCATGCGGATGAGTTAGGTACGTCATTCCTAGACCCTGCAACAGACTTGGTGAAAGTGCTTTTAACGTTTTTTTGGACCCTCATCTCTGTGTGAACTAGACATTTTAAACCAGATTATTTTATAAGCATGCAAGATTTTGAAATGGTATTTAATGGTATGAACACTTTTTTTGTTATTATGTTGTTTTTAACCTTTTGCTGTGTTGTTTTTGAAGTCACTTATTTTGTCCTAAGTGGTGCTTATGTGAAACTGTTACGCTGCCAGGACCCCCTTCTAAATGAGATTAAACATCTCAGTGGGATTATTCTGTTAAAGAAGAACAAGCTTAGACTACCATATTTCCACCCTCTAATAATATGAATATTTGTTTTTCTTAACTCATATGTTACCCTTGTGTGATTCCATATAGCTTCACAGTCTGAGGCTCTTGCCTCAGGAATCAATTAAAACCTGACACACTTGATCTCTCACTACCTGAAGGAATACGATTACATGATCACTAGTTTACGATGAGCCAGCCTACACATTTTAAAGCTCTAAGGCTACTCTATATCCAGCCCCAATCTGCAGATATATAAAACACTTTTATATTTGGCCACAGAAAGTGATTGAATCAGGACACGTTGAGCTGCACTGGCTGAAATAACGTTCACCCCCTGGGTGATAAAAACACTTTTGCTTACAGCGGATCTTTTTCTTTGAAATATTGGGTTCAGTATGTTTTTGAGCTGACATTTCTCTTGGGGGTCTTGGTTGGAAATAAGTAAGTGATAAGTATTTTTCTGAGCGTGTGTTATACTCTTTGAACTTTTAAAAAAAAGCTCTGTCATTAAAGTAAGAAGAAATAGAAAGGAAGTTGTGTAAAGAAGTGTCTCTGGTCCCCTGTGAGCCCTTTCGCATCTAGAGTGCATCTGTAGAACACTGTGGCATCTCTACAGTGCCAAAATGCATGCGGAGATAAAAATGTCTGGCAGAAATGAAAGAACGGAGCCTGTCAGCTCTGCTGTCTTTAAGGTCACATCACACATCAGTGCATCAGTACATGATAGGGGCAGGGCCAGGCTGGGGCACAAAGATTGGTGGAATAGCGAGTATTATTGTGAAATGAAAGACACAGAGCGAAGGGTTACAAAGGAGATCGGCTGAGATAAGAGGAAGAAGGGCGAAGAGAAGAGAACAAGGTGTCTGACAGAGAACAGGTTCTCAGGTTTTGTATTACGCTGGAGGCATAAAATCAAGACAGAAAGAAGTGACAGAACTGCTACATTTCATGATCTGAGGGTGTCAGAGAATCCCTTCTTTCTTCAGGCCCAGAGGCTGGCTTTTGACCAGATTCATTTCTGCTGTCAAACAAAGAAAGAAAACGGGGGAAAAAAAATGAGCCAGAAACACACTCCTCCTGAAAGAACTAATGCTAATTGCATCATGAAGCACTTTGTTTCAGTGGACAACAGTGCTGTAGTCACATTTCTGCCAGCCTGCTCTCTAACCACATCATCTGTAACATATCAAGAAGACTGTGTATTTTACAACTCCCTGATTGTGGCGTGTGCCAATAAATGGACTAGACAAGCAGGCTGCAAGAAAGTACTGGCATTATGTCCGGCTGCCTCACCGAGCACACTCATCAGCACTGCATACAATCGCTGCTCGTCAGCTCCGACACACTGGAATCACAATGCCAGGTCAGGCTGACATTGGCCTCTAATTTCCCTCGCCAACTGAGCTGATCTTTCTGTTTCTTATCATTTAGGCTGGCACTATAACAGCATCTGTAATGGATTACTGGCTTATTCTGGTGAAAATGTAATACTCTGGCCAAAGGGAAAATACATCAAGAAGTTTGTGCGCTAAATATGTTGTGTTTAATGCTCGTTGGCCTGCTCTGCAATTAGCTCCAAGAGCAACACAGCTGGACACACGCACACATACAGACTCATTCAGATACACCGAGCCCAGAGCGGAGCGGGAATTATATCCTGTTTAACTTCCTAAAGCCCCAGTTCCACCGAAAGCCGGATATACTACGGATGTCCCCGGATCACCCCGGATAAAAAGAGGTGAGATCCGCGGTGATCCGGGAAGGAAATCGTCCCGGATGAAAACACATTTGACATGTTTCCCGGTTCTACTACGGTTCCGCCACGGATCACCCCTGTTCAAGCCTGGTTCATCCCGGATGGCCACGGTTTGACCACGGTTCAACTACGGATACGCCACGGACACGCCCCGGATGCGTCACAGATGCATCCCGGATGAAGCGTCCCATCCGTGATGCAACCGTGACGATCCGTGATCATCCGTAGTACATCCGGGGTGTCAACTAGCTCCTGTTTCATCCCGGATTAACACAGTTATATTACGGTTATGCTACGGTTCATCCCGGTCCTACTACGTTTCTTCCCGGATGCGCCCCCCCTCTCCATTCCCGGATGTCCCTGGATCACCCCGGATGTTAGTTGTACGTCCGACGAGCCGCTCGTCTTCCCGGATACACCACGGGTGGCCGCGGATGGCCACGGTTCAGCACGGATGGCCACGGTTTTACTACGGTTCATCACGGAACGTCCCGGACTGACTACGGTTTCACTACGGTTCCACTCCCGGATGACCCCGGATCTGATCCGTAGTGTATCCGGGGACATCCGTATATCCGGCTTTCGGTGGAACTGGGGCTTAACACCTGCTCTAAGTAGCTTATAATTCATAATTAAATCTAATTGCAATATTTGTTTTTGTATCAATAAAAATACAATCTTATTTCTTAATCATTTGAATTGTGTGTTTTTATGCAAATAGCGTATAGATGACGATAACAAAGTAAAGGATAACATTTATAAGTTTTGACGGTTTACACGGACTTTGGGACGGTTGAATTGGTTTTTTTGGACGAGTGGTGAAACAAGTTATTCTGGAGCCTTGCTGTCAATCATAGTTCTTAGAAAGAAAATATGTAATTGGAAAAAACAACCAAGACAATTGCAATCCGTGCACAGCCGTGATCGGCCCCAAACATCCTGATTTGAGCACCCTTGAGCTGTCAAAGTATATGTTGGTCAACATCAGAAGGATGATTTGTTCCTCAAAGTGTTTTGAAAAAGCTTCAAAAGTGAAGGTAGGAGGGATCTGAGAGTGCAAGATCTCAGTGTGATATCTTCCAATGCATTCTGATCTAATTGTAAGTTGATGGTATTTAATGGGACCATTAATGTTCATCAAAGGAGTTGCGCCTGCCTTAGTATTAAAAGCTGGTGTCTCAAAAGCCTGCTTCATTGTCATTGTCATTGACAATAATGACATATGGCATATGATACTTTTGTAACTTTTCTATTATTATCTACATTAGTGGAAAAAAAAATCACTTGCCAAAATCATTTCCAGACTTCAAGACAGGAGAAGACAGAGGGGGGTAGGTCAAAAGGCGCTGAACGGCGCTGAGAAGAGGCTTAATTAATTCAGCTAATGGTTTAGGATTAAAGAAAAAAGAGAAGCTGTAAAACTGCAGACATTGTCATGCCAATGACACAGTCACTTCTGATCTGTATGGCAGTCTTCAGGGCTGGTGTTCACAAAGTCTTCTCAGGCTTACGTTTGCTCTGACTGTAATTGGCCAGTCTGGTTGTAAATTCAAAGAATAATGGATTCCTTTCACTGCTAATTTTAATTTTAAGTCCCCTCTATAAGATTTATCAAAGCAAAGAAAAAAAAAAAACCATGAAAGACACGACAAGTTGAAGGAGAGTGTTCGGAAAGGTTTTTAAAAAGTGCTGTTGATACCGAGAAAATTCTCACTGTAGGTCCTGAGCTGTCATACTCTCGATTTGTCTCATGCCTTGTTACCCCAGAACTTTTCTGGGACACAACTAAGTCTGTGGAGCATTAATCTTAAAAAAAAAGTTTCAAAACTTGTCACTCATTTTTTATATATTTTACTTTAGTGTGAAAAAGCTCCCTTGAGATGCTTTATGCTTGTCTCTTGTGATCATTAAAGAGACATCATTTAGGCTTTCATAAATGAAACTCTTTGTTGAACCATGTGACAAAATCACTGTGGGTAAAACGCCTATAGGCACATCTGATATTCCTGTCTCTTTGCAACATGAAATTAATTAAAAAAGTAATTGGGGACAGTTAAGAAGAGATGGGAATGAAAGTGTTTTCACCTAGACTTGACCGCTTGTATCATGATCTTGTTTGAGGTGTGCTACTGCTGTAGTGCTAGATGGAGGTTGTTCAGAAAAGGCTGGATTCACACTGGAATAAAGACCTTGAACTTAGAAGTCATTTATATTCTCTACGTGTCATGATATAGTATAGCTACAGAGTAATCAGTTCTGGGTCACATAGGATTAGCTATCAAATATCTCTGTTTCTATGTCATAGCAGAGTGACTGATTCAGAGCTACTATACCGACAGAACCGTTCTTCCTCTGAAGAAGCAGAGGACTATGGAAGCCCATTCCTGCTAGCAAAAAAATAAAAAATAAGATCACCAAAAAAAAAAAATAATTAGTTCACGAAAAGAAAAAAAAAGAAATTTAATTCACAAAAAAGAATTATTTATATATATATATATATATATATATATATATTTTTTTTTTTTACTTTTTCTCTGTCAGCAAAAAAAAAAAAAAATTATTATTATTATTATTATTTATTTTGTGGGTGGATTCATTCATTTTTTTTTTTTTTGTGAATTACATTTTTTTTTTTTTAAGTTACTATTTTTTTATTTATTTATTTTTTTAGTGATCTTTTTTTTTTTTTTGCTGGCAGGAATGGGCTTCCATAGAGGACAGAGGCAAAAAAAAAGGAACATGAAAAAAGTAAAAGAAGAATTTCTACCTTGAGGCGAGAGCAGCAGAGGAATCTGGCAGCCAAAAGGGAAGTGTCTAATCAAATAAACCGCTAGGTTGAGACTTAACTGACTGACTGGTTTGCTGGCTACTTCAAACTCCAGCTCCATATGTTCTTTGACCGTCTGTCATGAAGGCTTGCTGGTACAATGTGGAGCTGTCTGAGGGAGCTGCAATCTGAAAAGCTTCCAGCTAAAAGTCTGTGATGTGCTGCACTAGCTGGTCTGAGTCCAGGTTCAAATTTGATTTAACTTTTAACTGTGTGGGCAGACCCATGTGGCGCTGCAGGCCTGAGGTACATGGCCACATACTTTTTAAGAGTCTAGCAGGGGTATTCAATTAAAATTCCAAAAGTCCAGATTGAGAAAATCTCCTCGGGCAAAGGTCCGGAACATTACAATAATGCGCTACATATATATATATATATATATATATATATATTGAAGAAGTCTAGTAGTAGTAACGTCTCTGTGTAGTCAACAAATGTCAAATCAAATAAAGAAAGTACACATCAATTATATTTTTACAATTATTATTCTCAGTTTTCAAATTTAACTGGATGGATTATAAATAATACATAGAAACACATAAATGAATGTTCTTCTCATTTAAAGTAAAATAAGGGCTTCTTAGGATTCTGATCATATTGTTAGGATTCTGATCATATTGGGCTCTTAGGTTTATTTTCTGTCTTCATTTCAGATGAGTGGGTACGTTTGCTCAAAAGAGTTATGCTTTGTCTCGTAGTGACGCTTCATATTATCACTTTTAATTATAGTCACGGTCTCTGAACATATGTATGGAAGCCCATTCCCACCAGCAAAAAAAAAAAAAGAGATCACTAAAAAAAAAAAAAAAAAAAAAGATCACTAAAAAAAAAAAAATAGTAACTTAAAAAAAAAAAAAAAAAAATGTAATTCACAAAAAATAAAAAAAATGAAAAGTAAGATCACTAAAAAATAAATAAATAGTAACTTAAAAAAAAAAAAAAAAAAAAAAATGTAATTCACAAAAAAAAAAAAAAAAAAATCTACCCACAAAATAAATAATAATAATTATAATAATTTTTTTGATTTTACTTTTTTCCACCAGCAAAAAAAAAAAAAAACTTTTGGTGCATCCATCTGTAACCATAACACTGACCAGATTTTTCCAGTTGCTATAGAAAGTCGAAATTATGAGATACTTTAACACAACAGTCATAGAAGCAGCTATTGACATATGAATGGATTGTGAGTACATTGAAGACTTCTTTAAAACGTGGCTTTACAACACATGAAATACAGATGATGTTTCACATGGATTGTACTGAGCAAACGCACCCTTGAATAGAATGTTAAGCAAGAAGCAGCTCTGGAGTATAAAGAATGAAACCAATGTGGCTGAGGTGGCGACCAATAAACAGCAACTGGAAAAATCTTTTTTTTTTTCTTTTTTGCTGACAGAGAAAAAGTATATATATATATATATATATATATATATTTTTTTTTTTTTGTGAACTAGTTATTATTATTTATTTTTTTTGTGAATTAATTATTATTATTTTTTTTTTTGTGAATTAATTAGTTTTTTTTTGTGAATTAATTATTATTATTTTTTTTTTGGTGATCTTATTTCATTATTTTTTGCTGGCGTGAATGGGCTTCCATAGTTTATTGGTCGCCACCTCAGCCACATTGGTTTCATTCTTTATACTCCAGAGCTGCTTCTTGCTTAACATTCTATTCAAGGGTGCGTTTGCTCAGTACAATCCATGTGAAACATCATCTGTATTTCATGTGTTGTAAAGCCACGTTTTAAAGAAGTCTTCAATGTACTCACAATCCATTCATATGTCATAGCTGCTTCTATGACTGTTGTGTTAAAGTATCTCATAATTTCGACTTTCTATAGCAACTGGAAAAATCTGGTCAGTGTTATGGTTACAGATGGATGCACCAAAAGTTTTTTTTTTTTTTTTTTTTTGCTGGTGTTAAAAAAGTAAAATAAAAAAAAAAAAACTATTAGAATTAATATTATTTATTGATTTTTTTTTTTTTTCTTCTTTTTTTTGTGAATTACATTTTCTTTTTTTTTTTTTTAAGTTACTATTGCTTGTTACTATTGCTTGTGGGAATGGGCTTCCATACATATGAGACATACTGGTTTTAAACTGTCCGTGGGAAGCATTAACCTATAAGAGTCTGTTCATTCTTGGTTAAAAACTCTGGTCTCTCTCACCACTTTTATCTCCTTGGAGAAAGTCATGTGAATTAACTTCTTTGACTAAATTAGTTATTTAAATGCTGGAAAAGCTGCGCCGGTTAAAATGGAAGCGCTCGGTTTTAGGTCCTGGGTCCAGATACAACGGCGTCTGGGTCCGGATCCGGACCGCGGTCCGCTTATTAGTGACCCCTGGTCTACAGCCATGCCAGAACATGCTTTTGTTTTGGCTTTACCACATTTTACTTGTTGAGATATTTCACTCAAAACCACACATGTACCTCATGGTGGTGCTTGCGAAAATGTCAAGGGTTCATCAAGATATAGCCTATTGTCAGTAGGGATGCACAATATGGCGTTTTTGGAGCTTATTCTCTAACCAATAAATACCTGCTTCTCACAGCCGATATGATGAAAGATCATTTACATTTTTGTATTTTAAAAAGAACTTCATAACCGGTAGACGGCTGAGGTAGATGGTTTAATATTCTGTAGCTCTGACAACCAAAACAACAACCACATCGAAGTGAACAAAGAACAGTTCTGACATAATCTGTCAAATCAGACATGCAGTTATAGAACCTTTACTTTGGCTGAGTATTATACTCTAGAAATCCACATATTTCTGTAATAACATGCAGTTAGTGTAAAATATGCACCACCTATTTTTTTTCCATTATTGTCTTCTATTTGTCTCTTGCCTCTTGTGCCGAAACTGTGAGTTGATAATTACTAGATAATTACTAAGCATACAAATCCCTAGAATTACATTTTCACTAATTTATTATCGGTTATTCCCAACAAGCAACCCGTTTTGTGATCATCACCATCACTCTGCTTCTACGGCTATTAAACAAGCTCTGTTTCAATTGTGACCTTTTGGGAGACTCATCAGGAAAACGTAGACAATACGTGCGGCTGCTGCAGCCCCAAGCCAAATATGTTAGTGAGCTTTGGTTGCAAGATCCAGTGCTTGTTGCATAAGATTTAATCTAGATGTAGGACAAGACGAAAACACATCTGTGGAAAGTGAGCAGCGGTTTTTAAATGCGTTGTTTTTGATCCGGAGGTCATATGTCAGCTGTCTAAACATATAATATAAATTACAGTGTCTGTAATACAGGCATCCTTTGTACAGTATTTAATATTTTGTATAGATATCCAACGCAAACACTTCAAATGTATAAATAATAAACAGCACAGTTGTCCATATTATGTTTAATGTGTCCTCATCCTTACTGTGTATACGGTTGAGTATAATGAACATTGCAACCTGTAGCGGATGCTAGCTAGACTGTTTAGGTTATTTTTCTGACAGCTATGACTGAGTTGTCACATGACACATTTTATGAAAGGAGCACACGTGTATCTACGCTGAGTTTATCACAACTGGAAATTATTCTAAAACTCTGAAATTGCTTCAAATGTCACTTAGTTTAAGGTCAGCATTAGCCTGTCTCCAGCTCACCTCCATTTCTGCTGTTGGTCCTTTCTGCACCTGAGTGACAGAGTGACTCTGTGTGTGTTGCCTCATTACTGAGAGCTACAGGAGCCCCCCCCCCCCCCCCCCCCCCACTCCCTAAAGCTTTAGTTGTCTGTTTCTGGTAACAAACTAAAGCTGGTTTTCTTTCTGGCTAATGCTTGCTCTGTTGAGCTACGTGACAGTATACTGTAACAACTTATTATAACACCTGTGCCAAATAGAAGCAAAGCTTCACTTTCTGTATAATAGTGATTTTTGTTTTTACCAGTGATTTATAAATACAGTTCCCCGATTTAGTTTCTGTTCATGAGTGTATTCTGTATTCCCACCTGATTCTTTCTAATTGAACAATAATTCATTAGACAAGCCAAGTTTATTGGTGAAACCCTGAATTAGTCCGAGAGGACTTCAAAACACATTAAACAATAAGTGAAACCCCCCCCCCCCCCCCCCCTTATTGTCTCATAAAATTCAAACAAACTCCGATGATTAGAGAATGTGGCATCCATTTATATTTGGTCCCTGTTGTTGTTTTTAGGACATGTACATATTGGACAACAACTACAGCGCTATCAGATTCAAGTAAGGATAAAGAGACTCATTATTGGACATAATGAGAAGTTAAGTTTAATCAATGGATAAGTCTGGCAGACATAGCGAGATTTGGAACTAGCCGCCAGATTGTAGTGCTGTTGGCAGGGAGCTACTGTACTTTTAACAGGCTTCAGGACTTTGATGAAGAATTCCTCAAGGTACCAGTCTTACAACGGACACAAACACAAAAGTTAGTAAGTAAATACCTGGTAAGAAATATCAATATTAACCCCAGTATCGATGTTTCAACATAGTTCAGTGGTATCATTTAGTTTATGGCTTAAAAAATCCGTTTAAGTGTGCAGTTACTCTTTTAATGCTACGAGTGAGTCTAGACTTCTGTATGAAGCTGCCATTTCTGCCTTTTGTTGTTTTACAAGTGGAGCTGATTTATCCGTTGATTTGACTCCATGGATTCTATGGATTCATACGTGACGAATGTTAGGCTATGACTACTTTCTACTAGAACCCATGAATGTCAACACGGTGCTCCATAATCAGGTCATTAATCAGCATTGCTTTGGTTGAGAGCGTTCTATCGATCAGTCCTGTACGCTCTTTTGCTCCCCGATTTACTTCCAGTATTTATAGCTGTATGGGAAGGTATAATTGCAATCAAGCTGCTATAATTAGTCAGGCAGACAAGCACATGCTGTTATTTGCCAGTGAGCGCAGGGAAGCAGACACACTGCGCTACAGTTTTAACTCAGAAAAGGCTGCCATCAAAACGTGCAATCAACTATATTTCAACAGTGGAGGATGGTTAGTAAGGAATAATGTACAGCGAGCTGGTCATTATTGCGAAAAAGAACCTTGACTTGGTGAGAATTGAATCATCCTCAAAGGTTCCATTTTGCAATGATGACCTTCTCAGTGTACATTATCCAACTTATTACATGGCTACTTCTAACAAAATCAAAGATTTTACACAAAATATTAATTTGAAAATGATACATAATAATGAACATAATTCTGTGTCCATGGCAACAGCCTGTTATTCATAGCAGCGGTCTGCTACGTAGAAATAACAGACCTTAGAATGAAGTATTCAACAAAGCTGCAATAAACAATATTTCAAGTGAGATACTATCTAATGTAACATACGGACGATGTATGTGTATGAAAGCTTTGTAGAAGAACAACAGCCTAATAAACAGTACCTGAGACACCAAGCTGCACTTAAACATACTACGTCTACATGTCAGATACATAATTGCATCTGACTCTACAGAGTTATGAAAACGTTACGTACATTTTCTTTGCAATACTCTTTCACCTAGTGAGTCATACTAACCTGCTACAAAACATTGTGGTCAGGATTCCTTTCTCACTGTTTGAAAAGAAAGTGACTTCTCTGGAGCACCAGAACGGACGTTCTTGTAGTGGAGGTATTTACCACTAGAGTGAGCATGGCTAACATTAGAAAGAAGAGATCAGGAGTCAAACGTGGATAAGAAAAGAGTACATGTCCATTAAAAGCTTCAGTTTGTGCACTTTTGTTTCTGTAACGCCATGAGCATGTCGGGCACAAGTGGTGTTACACTCTTTAGGTGCTTGGGGTAGTATGCATGATTAGAGTGAAACTACACTGACCTCAAATGTTCTACTTCTTAACAACCAAGTGTTGTAATCGTACGGTGTTTTTCTTACCAAGAATCACAGAACAAAATCTTTAATTCATGAGTTGACTTAACCGCTGTAGAGAAACTCTTAACGGTCTACCGGCTTCTGGTGCATCTGATGCTTGTTTGACTTCTACCATTTTGCAATGCAAAAAAAACGATTTACACGAAGGATAATAAACCGAGGGATCGTTTATTTTACAGTAGGATAATGAACAAACGCCATCATAGACCATAAGGATTTCTATGCAGCTATATAATCAGTCGGCTGATGCATATGACACACAGGAAAGTAATGCAGAGCTCACACTACACTATATTTTGGTCGTGTCTGGATGGTGCCCCATTTGAAACTTTTGCCTCAAAGTATTTGTTACACGGTTAACGTGAGTTTTGCCTTTTTTTCTTCCCAGTGTGCAGAGAGTGAAGTTGCAGCCCCAGCCAGGTGTGATTGAATTGATACACACGGTAACAACTAGCATCACTTCAAGTGCAGTGTGGATGAGTGTGTTCAGGCTTAAGGATAGAAAGCAGACTCCGCTCCTGCTGTGCCAGCTGGTACACCTGTTTCAGGGACAGAAAAAAAAAGCAAGGCCGCTCATTCACACGGGGTGTACGCAGAGGGAAGGAGGATTGGAAAGTGACACTGCCACCCATGTCGTTGTCCAGTCCACGTGTGAATGAACGGGCCTGTGTTCTGTTTCACTGTCCCAGTTTTTTATTTTTAATCAGCAAGTCAGCAGGGTCAGTGTAGAGCCTTTGGTGCTCCCCGTGCTGTGACAGGGTTGGCGTTCCCGTTTAATTGCATCCTGTGCTCATGACCTCGTCTGGGACATCCAGATTGTTATCAAGCTGTTTTGATATTTTTGTCAGAGGCTTTGCAAAGGCACCTCGTCAAGCGAGCCAGACTGCCACTCAACAAAGAGGATCCTAACATCATATTGCCATTTTTAACCAGCTCTCTATTTTCTGACAGGAAACAATTTAATAAATGTGTTTTTTTTTTTTTTTTAGTGTGTAATAATTATTCTCAGGAGGACAGTAACACTGCAGCTGTAACTGACTCACTAATTTGCTCATTAGACTGCTCATCCATAATTCAATTCAGAATACTATATACAATATTTTGTAAAATACATGTAGATCTTTTGATGTGCAAGAAATAAGGGTTCAAAAGATATTTTGTTTTCATCCTTTTTGCATCCCGAACAAGTTGCATTTGGGAATAATTTGTTACTGACGTTGTATAGTATAAAGTATACAAGGATGTCTCACATAATTGCTGTGGCATTTTAGGCAGGGATCTCATTATCTAGCCCATCATGTTCAGTAAAGTTTACGCTATTCCTTCAACCAACTGAAGCAAAGCATTTTGTCTCTTTCACACATACAGTACCAGCTCGGGATGGATTTGAATACAAGTAACGGAAATCAGACCTGAGAGAGTCACTTTTGACCACCTGGACTATTTCAGTTGTCCAAACCTCAGAAGTGAGGACTTCTGTTACTGCTCTGTCAGTCTGTTAGCAGTGCTTTCCCTACTATTGCTGCCCCCCCAACCCCCTATTTTATATACCTAACTCATGAGCTCTTGTTTTATTTCAATCCAGTCTGTTTTGCTGTCATTTACCGTCGTGCTAGTTTCGCCACTTCTGTGTTTCACTGAGGAAGTGGCTTTACACCCACTCTGTGTGAGAGCAAAAAGACTCGCTCCCACCGGCGCCCCCCCCCCCCCCCCCCCTCCCCCCTCCCTCCTTCGCCACTGACAAAGGCCTGATGTTGCCCACAGGCAGGGGTGGACACCTATTGACTGGTGTAATCAGAAATGCTTTTCTGCGTTCCGTAACCATCTGAGCGGGTATTCTCCTCTGCTGGTCTGAGCACCAGACTAACCCCACAGCATGTCGACATGTTGCCATTTCTAAATAATAAACAGTAGACAAGCTGTCTGCTATTCTGAAATATTATGTATTCATTATTGTTCACTAAGTCACACATTTCTCCAAGTTTGTCCATTTGTCTGAATAGTACATTTTGATGCTAAATTACATACTTGTCAATTCAAAGGAGTCTCTTCTGTCTTTTGGTTCATCCATGTGTTTGTTTACTTGTCTCTCTCAGCCATCTGTCCCTTTCTTTCCCTATTTAATCTGCCGTTCTCTCTGTCAGTCTGACAGTTTCCCACCTGAATGAATAAATCATCAGATCCCAGGTGAGATAGGTGAGAGGTCTCACGGTTAAGTGTGATAATAGTATTACCTCATAGCTGATTCACTTCACACTTCCAGAAGTCAAAGAGTGCATCAATATTAAAGATGGACAGTGTGCTGCGTGCTGTGCACCACCTTTTAAATTGCAGCCGCGTTATTACGCTTCCACGGTCTATTGCTACAGAGAAAATCCAACTTAAAATATATTTTAGAATTAAAATACTAAAGCGATGAATGTGAAACTGACTTTCCTCCACTGTAGATGGTTTTCCACAAACTCCAAAACTATAATTGCTTTCCCACTCCCCTAGAGTTGTTTTTCTAATTAAAAATGTTGACACTCATCTATACATACTCTGATGTATGCACAGCAGGAAAGGGAAAACTATTTCGAGCCCTAATTGTTAACAGCCTTCTATTTGATTTAATAATGTATGGCTGCACAAAGCATCTGATTCGGGTCGAGGCTTGAAAGACTTGTGATTAGCAGGAGAGTTTGGTGCAAATGCAAAGATATTACTTGTCTCAATGTTTGTACATTCACACAAAGACCCTGTTGTACTATCAGAATGTTAAAAGTACGTAAAATGGGTTTTGAAATTTTCAATTTTTTCCAAAGGTTTTTTTTTTGATTAATTAATGGATTTCTATATTTTCACAGGCACCTAAAAGGACCACCTAACAAAAGTTTAACTTTGACCAAATTCATCACTGTGATGAATTACAATTTTAAACTTTTGGTTAAAAAGCTGGTTTAAAAGCTGTGGTCCGCTTTAAGATGCTTAGGATTGTTGTGACATTTGTGTCTGATGTATTAATATTCCTGCCAAATACACAGATGGTTGTGGTACAGGATCAAAAGTACTTGGGTAAGGTCATAGTGTAACAATAAGCCAAGAGTATGTTTTATTGTGAATTGTGGTCTCACTTATTCACCACCCTATACCTTTACATTAAGGGCACACTACAGTACTTCATGCACTGGCACTAAACATGGGCATTGGATTTAGCCCCCGCCCCCCACACACTGCCTGCTCCCGCCTCTTTGAGATCAGAGCGCCGCCAGTGCCCAGGCTCTTTTTGGAGTGGAGAATGGTGTGTTTTCTGTCTAGTTCAGTTCCCTTATAGTGAACCTGGTTGACAGCTTGAATGCTGTTACACTCTGCATGCCTCAGTTAAACCCAGCTATTGCCCACCACTACACACTCTCTCTGTGTTTTCCCGTGCTCTGACAGAAAAAGAAGACTTTATACACACCACGTTCTCCACTGAATACATATTCAAAGACATGGTGCACAAAGGGACACACTCGGGTTCCGAATTAGAACCGGTTCCAAAATTCTGAATCCAAAGGAATCATTAAGAAATGTAAGTATCAATTCTGCTCGTCAGTTCCTAAACCACGAGGCTATACAGTGATGCTCTTTTTGGACTGGACGACGCTGCACGTTTAGCTTTGTCTACGCAGTGAGGGTGAGGATTTTAACTTTTTTCGGACCGATAGCCGACCCTCTTTAATAACCAATCAGTACAGTCCTCGGACGTTAGAGCATCTTTAGCTTCTGTACTGAGTATTTCCCAGTGAAACTGAATATGTGATACAGTCACAAGAGGGATTTCAATCATATCCTTCGCATTTGATTGGGCCTCCAAAAAGTGGGAGGTCTTAGAATGTATTTTCATGAATTACAGGTATACTAATTATTTAATGCGTTTTAAAAGAGTTTGATGTGAAGATTGATACCTCTCTAATGTCTGCGCTATAAATATGAAGCTAGGGAAAGCGGTCGGTTAGATTGGCACTAATTGGAATGTTATTTTTCTTTTTGAAAGTAACAGAAAATGTCTACCAGCACCTCTAATGAAATGTATCGCCAAAGCGTTGTGTAGCCCCCTTTCACGGCAAGCTAGCATGACATAGTTAGTACCGATCGATTCCTTCTGTTTTCTACCCTTCTTACCTTCCTGAGCCCTCTACAACCTCTGAAAGACAGCATGTCGTCTGAGCCCGCGGCAGGTTAAATATTTAGTCGGATTGTTAAAGACAAGTCAGAGGTGGATTGTCATGAGTAAAATGTCTAATGGGGTGTATATTTGAGTCTACAGTAGACACACACACACACACACACACACACACACGAGGCTTTCCTTACTATCTACTTGCTTGCACACGTTCTTAGTAGCCCGTAAGTGCTAATGTTAAAAGGCTTTTCAAACCCTATTACACCCCTCTCCAAGTTCTCTTTATCTCTTTCTCGTGCTTTTCTTTTCTCTACTTTTATTGTCATGCCGCGCTCTCTCTCTCTCTCTCGCTCCTCTCCCTTGCCCTGCCTTTTTCCCTCTTTCTTTCTTCCTCTCTCTCTCTCTCTCTCTCTTTTCACAAGCTGCCTTTCCTTCCCACTTCTATACACAATCACACACAGTGACATTTGGATTTCCAGCTTTATTCAAAAACGCTGAATTATTAAGAGAGCCAATTTTTAAGGAGGTCTGCGCTACATCTCAGCCAAAACACAATCTCCATTTCAACCGCAAGTGTGAGAAGAGAGACGTGCGCGAGTGAGCCAGAAAGAGGACAGAAGAGGGAAGAGAAATTAGGGCAGTGATTTGAAATTCCATTTATGAATAAAAAGAAAGTTTAGAACGTTGTTCACAGGCATTAATCATTCTAAGTGTGTGGGTTTTTTGGCTGTGTTGCGTCGCTGAGTGAGCATAACAGTTTGCATGTGTGTGTTCTTTGTGTGTTTTGTGTGAGCATGTACACTGTGTGTCTCCCAGTGTACAATAGGTGTCACTGTATACCACCAGGTAATCTGCTCCAGTCCCCTGACCTCTGCTGTTTCACAGCATTTGTATTGACCTACTCCACTTTTTTGTCTTCAGGCCAACATTTTCAACTTTATTTACTTCATTTTGTTGTGACTGCAAATGGATTTTGCTTTGCTTTTTTTTTTTTTCTTCTTTTTTTCTCGAGCAACCGTCCAAATGGTGCCAGCTCCAGCCTGCTAGGAGGATGCTGCAGGGGCTGGCTGCGTCTTCAAAGTACTCCAGATTTATTTTGCATATGGAGACATCTCTTCAACTGCTTTTCACACCTGGACACCATTTTTTGTTATCACCACATGCAAAACGCTGCAGTGTTTCAGGGTGCATGAAACATATTGAAGGCATACTTCCTTAGCTCAAAGGATGTAGTTTCTGATCATTTTGGGGAGCGCCCACACACACATGCATATGTAGTCCAGTTGCAATGCAATCTCATCACTTTTCTGTATAAAACTGTGCACTCTACAGCCCAGTGCCGTAATAACTGCTTGATGAAAGAGAAGTTTGAATCAGCCACTGAGGGCAGATTCATTCATTTAGCTTGAAAATATATTTATCTTTTTTTTATTTTATTGCATCTTTGTGATAATTAATTTATCAGCAAATGTGTGCTACACTAACCGATGACATCAATTTTCTTTTATAAACATTTGTGTTAGATCTAACATAGCCGTCTTCATATACCATGTGTTGGATATGGTCCATTTCTTCTTTAGTGCACACCCCAATAACACAATGCACATCATTTATTCAGCTATATGTATACATGTTCCTGCTCCATTATATCGTGTTCTTTGTTTTTCTTTTCTTTCTCTCTATCCTGTTATTTCCGCTGCTGCTGCATTGACCCACTTTCCTCACAAATCAAGCTTGCGTTAGTTATGGCAGGCACTTAAGTTACGTGCACCACATGGAGCTGACCGTGAGCCGATCCAACCAATGTGCAATAATGTTTGACACCTCAACATGGTGTTCTGTTGTAAGCTGCCAATATTGCATTCTCACGAGTACTGCTCCACGCTGACACCTTCATCATCTCCTCTTGTTCCAGTATACAGTATGTTATATGTTGATTATGACAGCTGCTTGGATACATACAGAGAGCTCCTAATCTCTACTGCTAAACAACTGTATAAAGCTATTTAACGTGATGTTGAGTGTTCCTGACATGAAGGATCATTATATTTTTCTTATCTTTTCTGATAGAAATGTATTCTCACTATAGGCACCCAACTCACAACCTATCACATTTGGTACAGTGCTTTGATCTGAAGGCACTCCGTGTTAAAGTGTGTTGACCTACACGCACACATACACGCACAAACACACACACACGAAGGAAACCGAATCTGTGAATCATGGTTTAGGATAAAAAGAGAGCTTAAAATGGTTATCACACAGAACAGGCACGTCTATCCCGTTATATTTTCCCTTACAGCTCACCCTTTACCCGGTTCACTGCCTCCTCAAAAATCTTTTTAGAAATGCGTAGATCCTTAGAAATGGCAACGTTGCCGGTAGGATGGCTTTCATGTGGGGATGTTAGTGGGTTTAAGACACCGTGATCACACTGATCGCCTAAGAAACAAACAAGCTAGAAGATATTTTGGAACCTACAAGGAGCACTATGAATGATTTGGAAGCTGTATTACATAAGACATGTATTAGATGTATTACAACCAACTAACCTTAGAAAAAGAAAAAAACATATATATCACTTTTTTCATTAGAGGTTGATCAATTAATCGGTTTTGCCAAATAAATACAGTTAAAACTAGCTCCACGTCAAACCTATTATCAATCTAGTAATATATTATATGTTAATGTAAAGTACTTTTACTTTTGATATAGTACATTTGAATGCAGAACTTTTACTTGTCGTGGAGTTTGTTGATATTGCAGTTTAGGTGCTTGTACTTAAAAGTCACATATGCAAAACACACTTTTTCATGGCTTTTAACCTTTTCATACCTAGCCCCATTTTTAGGCTTCTGCTCGAAAATACTATACCCATACTCATAGGGGCCTTACTCTCTAACTACATGGTCTATTTGAATAATTTCAATGGAGTAATAACACTAAGAAGGGGTTGCTCGTATGAATTGTGTAAATATTGTGTATATGTTACTGGTTAAGAGGAAAGGAAGATGGCACACAGCTCAAATTGAAAAGTGTCAAGTTCGCCTGAAGACAAAGCACTTTTTGACATAATTTCTTTGAAATAATGGCAGCTGACACTTCTAACACCTCTCCCAAATCATAGCACAACATGTCAGCAGTGCACTCTCTGCAAAGTTTGACTTTGATAAAGTGAAGCAGAACAAAATTAGAGGTTTTAGTACAGAGAGTTTAGGCGAGGTTTCCAAAATGTGCATTTGGGCACCATGTGTGCCATGTGTGCCATGTGTGCCATTTGAATTTTCTCATGTACCAAACTACATATTTCACTTGTATATTACTAATGGTGTTCAATACATCCTAATACAGCAGTTTTGGGCTTTTTTTTTTTTTTTTTTTCATTTTATTTTGAAAATTCAACCAGACATAAAAAAACCTTAATGTGATTTGTGTTGCTGGTGTCTGTTTGCTCATATCTCAGTGATAGTATGACTTAGAGAGATGTTACAGATATGTCCCTCATCTGTGTGCTGTTGGCATGTTTACTGCAATCTCGGTTTCTTTGTTAGCATCGAGCTTCGATTGCTAGGTCCGGATATGTGGGTGTGCACACTCCTGGCGAAATATGAATATGGTACTGTAGTAATTATAATAGGCTTTGAGTGAGTTGTGTTTGGAGCATGTACAAATGGCATCAATAGTCTTTTAACCGAGGTTCTGAAGTTTCACGTGGTATGCAACATCATTTTTTTTTTTTTTTTTTTTTATTTTTTTTATTATTTTTATCAAACCATATAGGAGCTTCCCTTAAGGGACCCTTAAGGGACCCTCTCGGTAGGAAAAGGTTAAACATAAATATGTGTCCCTGGTGTGTCTACTGTCACGGTTTAGGCTTTGCCCCGTGTTCCTGTGTGTGTGTGTGTGTGTGTGTGTGTGTGTGTGTTACCCCTTACTGTACTCATCCAACTCACCTGCCCACTCCACCCAGCTGCCTTCAATCTTCTCATCACCCCACACATATATACTCCCCTGCGTTCCCTGTTCTGGTTGTCAGATCGTCTTTGTTCGTCCCCCTGTGTGCTTCATGTTCCGGCCTTGCTCCTCCTCGTGTGCTCCTCGTGTGCTCTTCGTGTGCTCCAGTGTTTTTCCCTCGTGTTGTCTCTCTACGTTCCATGGTTTGTGTCTTTGCCTTTTTTGTGATTTTGCCTTTTTCCGGTGTTTGCTCTCTCCCTGTTGGAGTTGTTTTTAGTTCCTGTCTTTGACTGCTTGGTGCTCAGTAAACTACCTTGCATTCTACCTAACCTCGTCTCCTGTGTCTGAGTCTGAGTCTCTGATCTGCCCCTCGGACGTGACATCTACAGACCCTCAAAGTGTCGGAAAAGACAATCATCTCTATTTTGCTCCTGGTCCATCTAGCACATCAGATGTCGCTCTCATTTGACAACAGTAAAGTCTTCATGTACCTCCATTATCTGAGGACATGGAGACTCCTCACAACCACAGGAAATTGCTTTCTCAAAGAGGGTCAGTAAGATTCCCTTCAAAACTGAAGCTCAGGATGGAATTACACTGGCTGTCTGTGACACATCTTCAGACATGGAAGCTGTACGTTTTGCCAATTTTATGTTGTTACTGTTGATTAAGCAGACTGTTTGCCTGTTAACGTTAGCATGCTTCGCTGCTAATGCGGCTAGCGTGCATTGCAGGTCCACAGGCTGTTGTAATGTTGTAGTATGTAATACAAACTGTGTAAAAGTTGATTTTCATTTAAAGCCAGTTAAATAACGACAGTAGTAGGTTAGATATGGGCAACTGTTCAGCTGACTTTGTTTACATGAAGGCCAGTCTGCTCCGTTAAAAGGAACACTGACCGGAGGGCCAGCTGGACTGTGTGTAAAGTTACTCCGATCGTTATGATTCACAAATGCACGTACTGTCATATTAGTGGCTCACTGTTGCAGTTGTACTGTAACACGGATATACTGTCAGCAGCTCTGTCTCTCCGGTCACCATCTCAATGAGTCTCACTTTGTCATATTTGCAACTTGGAGTTTAGAAGCTGTTGGTATACACAAGACAAGTTACACGTCAATATTCTGTGCAATACATTTTTCCTCCATACTTGATTAAACCGATTTGTTAAAAAAAAAAATGACAGTGTTTGTAGCTGTTGCCATAACTACACATGTAAGATTATGTTGCAGTAAACTATAATACTATTTTCCCTCAGTCATCTTCACTGTAATCACCCTGGTATTATTACATGGCAGTATAATCTCACACAGAGTACGGCATGTTTTACAGATCACCTCAGTGTCACGAACGGCCATGACAAAGAAGGGAGATGCACTCAACAAAGCAGTTTATCAATTATTTATTAAGTTTAAAGTAATATAAAAGACAAAGATAAACTAACAGTGACATGTGAAGTCAGTCATTTCAGCAGTGTGAGTGAGTGGGTGCGTGTAAAGTGTATATGCAGTGTTGTATAGTGTCGAAACCAACCAAAACCAAGATGGGTGTCTCAGGAAGGATCCAGAGGGTTTTTATAAAGGGTGCACTGGCACACAGGGCCAGTGTTGTTAATTGCCTCAGGTGTTCCCACTCTGCCTTGACGATCCTCTGCCACACCTGCAAGGAAAGCAGCCACACAGGCAGACAGGGTCGTCACATCAGTGACCTGATGCCCGGTCCTGAAGCTTCTGTCTGATCAGGCGTTCCTTTGACTCGCGAGACTCTGCTCACAGAGGGACAACGCTTTAGAGGAGAGTCTCGGTGTCCACAACAAGATGCCACCAGGATGACCACTGACCTGACCGCTCCATTAACAGCTGACACAGCTTTAGTATGCGAGACACACTTTACACTGATGGAGGAGATGATGTGGACAGTTCACATAAAACGTGTGGCTTCGCTGCTTTTTGCATTATGTGTAAGCCAATTATTTCAATGTCTATGAAACAAGTGCTTAATTTTTTGGTCATATTTAAGTTAATGATCCTGTGGTCATAAAACATGTTCCTTCACAAAGGTTTCATGTAATTGCAGTGTTTAAACAGCTGATATGAAAGACCTAATTCATTTCATGCATGTAAAAGGATGAAAGAACTCGTCCATTTAACATCCAGATGATGAAAATGTAATCTTTACAGATCGTAAAGAATAACTGAGTTAACGCTGTTTAACAGTCAAACTTCACAGATGCCAATATGAAATCATATTTTCTACAGTATTTTGAAAGTGTTTCAAATAGATAATCTGTTGCTTTGACAACAATGTCACAGTACAAATACGGCAGTAACTGTCTTTTCAAGTGAAAAGATCAAAGATACTCTGTGAAACGTGACAAAAACAGTTCTCACAGTCAATGGTACTGTCGTTACTGAGCTGTTTTTAAATAAATAAGTATGTTGATATGGTCTATTCCAGCATGTTGCTGCCTTACTATGTTACATTTAACTGGTCTGACATAATGTAATAGTGATAATATGAGGATAGCTCCTACAACAATCAATGTACCTTGATTACTTGACTACTGTTTCATCTCTTATATTTTCTGATAGTCACTGTGTTTACATTGTTGTTACTGAGCAAAGCTTTTGTCGATTTCAGATAAGATTCCTTGCTGGAACATGCTGGTTCAAAAGTTTAACTTTGGTTATTATTCGCGCTAGAACTGCTGCTCACTCTGTGCAGTAGAGAGGGTGAATACAGGCACATTCAGTATGAGGAAAATAAAGGGCTTCTGAACATAACCGCATGTAAACATGTTCTAGTAGAAACCTGAAAAAGTACCATAATATGTCACCGTCAAGTGAAAGGTCAGAGTACTTCCTCCACCGCTGGAGATGTGTTTCATGTTTGCACCTGATTCACTGACATTTCAGGCACTTCTTAGTTTTTTTTGATGCGTCTACTTGTCAGGCCCATAAGGGATAGGGAAGATTTCCAAGTAAAGAAAATAAGACTTCAACTATAAAATTGAAGACTGATTTAAAATGCTGACTGATGATGTCTCATGCGAAACGGTTTACTGCCTCACTGATGTAGACGTACCCTACCAAACTTTACTGCCAACAAAATGTCATGAACATCACACACGCTTCCTGTCATTTCAGTATCTACATCTGGGGTGTGTGAGTATATTATTGCTGCATACTATACTGGTTTGCTCCTATCTGAGTTACCTCACATTGTGTTTCTGTTTGTCCTGATGAGACATTTTTCTTTTCTTTTGATTGGTCATTTAGGATGAAATGTGAAAATGGCTTGCATCCCTAAATATGCAGTACAGAGTTTTACTTAACTCGCAATGAACCATGAACACACTTATACACACTTTTTCAACTAAGTGTCTGAATTCAATCATGTTCATACCTACAGTAGACACCGATGCAGTCACACACATGCGGACGCGTGCGCTCACACACACACACACACACACACACACACACACACACACACACACACACACACACACACACACACACACACACACACACACACACACACACACACACACACACACACACTTGTACATTTGGTTCCCTCCCTTTTTGGCCCATAAACATTTAATCAATGTGTCGAGAGAGAAAGTCAGCCTCATCAAACATTCATCCTCGCGTGGCAGGTAGCCATTCTGTCCCTGCCTTACTCGCGCAACAACACACCTCATGTCCTCATATTCACCGATATGAAATTAGAAGTATTAACACTCCCCCCAAAAAAGCTAAGCTGCCTCTGTGCGTGGCGGGAGAGGAGGAGCGAACTTGGATAAGACTCTGATTTCTTCACGTGTGGAATGTGACAGTGGAAGACAACATAAATATTTAAACAAAAAGTATAAATCTGTAAATCCCTTGTTTTCCCTATACACACCACATATTCAGTGAATGTGAATGTTGTGGCTGTGTCTGAAAGCGACCGCCTCAAGGGAACATCTACATGCCCTGCTGCAGTCACATGCACACACAGAACTGTACACGCAGTAGTAGAGCGATGCATTGATGCATTTCATGTGTAGGAGCTTTATTTACCTCCGCATCCGCTCCTCCGCCCTCAACAATTGGTGTGTGTGTGTGTGTGTGTGTGTGTGTGTGTGTGTGTGTGTGTGTGCAGTTCTATGCATTGTTAGAGCATGCTTATGTAACATATGGCGACTACAGTTCATACATCTTTTCAGATTTTTTTTTTCTTCTTTTGTTGCAGTTTGGAATGCGAAGCAAGAGGATATCCTATTTAGAATACTGCGGAAGAGGGGAGATGAAAGGAAAGGGGAAGCGGAGAACGGAGAGGAAGGGGTAAGAGAGAAAATAAGAGGGGAAGAAGAATTAGGAGAGACAAGTTGAGAGGCGAAAAGAAAAGGAAGGGGAGTAAAGGGAGTAACGAGAGTGTAAATATTAGTTTTATCAACAGCAGCTCTTATCTAACACTCCGAATACACAAACAAACAGTCACATATTCTGTCTTTAGTGTTAGATAATACAACAGAATAATCAGCAGGTATCTGCCTCCTCTCACTGGCCTCTGGATGAGAATAAAACAATGCATGACATACTGTTCCTCCTCCATCCTTCCCACTGTTGTTCCCCCCTCCCTCTTCCTTATCTCTGTACTCCCACCAGCCTTCCATCATTCCTCCGTCTCTCCCTCCATCTAACCTGCGTCCCACCCTCCCTCCCTCCTCACTCCTACCTCTCTTCCATCACTCACCCGTCCCTCACCTCCGTCACCGTCTCCTTCCTTTTATTCCTCTCTTCAAATCTTTTTCTACCGTTCGACAAAAGCTTGTGTATCTCTTCACATTTCAAATTATTACTGAACCATTTACACACACACACACACACACACACACACACACACACACACACACACACACACACACACACACACACACACACACACAGTACAACACGGCAGAATAGAAAACAAAACATCTTCCCACAGATGATTCTAGGTTATATAAATGTGTTACTGGATTCCTTGACATTTAGTTAGTTTTCATTGTGGTGTCACACTGATTGTATGATGTACAAAGACCAGGAGGTTGATGTGAACCGAATCAACCCATATTTATTAACTGTGGAAAAGAAAATCTGTCTTGAGAAAATTGAGAAAGATGCTGACTGATGTTCAAACTGATATTTCTTTTCACATTATACCAATGCTTTGATATTGATTTCATGGAGACTAGGGTTATGGCATTCATTCAGTTTGGTTCAGATCGACCCAACAGTAGCAGTATGCAACGCATTTTGTCATTAAACATTAGAATCTGAGGTGTAACAGAAATTTGCTATTTTTTTATTTAGTTGCCTAAACTGGAGGATTTTTTAAACACATGCACAGATGCATGGACACACACGCACACACACACACATGATTGTATCTCATGTACTGAATATGCAACATGTGATGCCATGTGGGATGGAAAGCTTCCTGTGTTTTTTAGCCTTTGTTAAAAAGATGGCTAAGAATACACTCTAAGGGTACAGCAACCCTCCGGGGGAGTTGTTGTAGCAGAATAGGTTGCACACAAACACACACGCACAGTTGTTTGAATTCATATTTTTACAGAGGGGATTAAAACCCAGTGTGTTGCCCTTCACATTGCTTTTCATGCCTGATCTTTGGTGTGTGTGTGTGTATGTGTATGTGTGTCTAAGTGTAGGTGTGTGTGTGTGTGTGTGTGTGTGTGTGTGTGTGTGTGTGTGTGTGTGTATGAAGGCAGTGGTCTGAAGGTTTGGTCCATCAAAATGATTGAGTGGAAATGCTACTCCATTTTGTCCCCCCAACAAAAAGTACTATTGTTGACCAGGGACATTCAGGGCACTGAGAAAACTCACTAAAGATATGTCGCAGGAATTTCAATCTGCCATGGAGTCACTGAGCCCAAATGTTCAAACTAGTCGAACACAACAAAAGCTAAATAATTGTCACAAGTTCCCTTTTTTCCTCAGACAAAATTCTTTGAATACTCTGTGGGCTGATGTAACTAAACACTGTTGCAGTTACTCCTCATTTTTCATGCGTTTTCCTACGAAATCCAGCAACACGTGTCTATTTCTGCTCGTTTTTCCTGCAAAATATACTTCCATCTTCACAGGAAACTCAGGTTTAGGCAACAAAACTACTTGGTTAGGTTTCAGGAAAAGATCATTAAATACTTCAGTTGTTGGGCCCATCCACAGCCCCTTCCGCTCGCCCTGCGTGTGCTTTAGCGTTCTTACCTAAATGCTGAATTCAAACTATCATTCTGTACATTCCCAGCTGCAGCACTTGCTACAGTTGGAACATGGAGCAGAGAGTTTGGTCTGAGGCAGTGATACAGAGAATTGAAAGTGAGAAGACGTGGTAACACAGACAAAGCTGTTCAGGTTGCCTCCGGACAATAACTGCTCACTCAAGGAGATATTCCTCGGTTAACAGAAAATAGTCTGCACTACTTTTTTTAAAACCTGCTAATCAAAGCTCAAAGAATAATGGAAATGGCTGCTGGCTGCAGTCTCAGTTTGGCTCATGGAATCGCTTATTTACAGAATATCCTTTTAATGGAACTGCTACGGCCAAAAAAAGACCTATTATTGGATTGTTGCAGCGTCTTGTAAAGGCTGCTGATACATTCAACACTCAGTGTTTTAGAGCTGCAACGATTAGTCAATTTATTAGCAGATCGACAGAAATGAATCTGCAACTTTTTCAATAATTAATCGTTCTCTTGTTTCAGCTTCTCGGATGTGAAAATTTGACGTTTTCTGACATTTTATAGAGAAAGTGATTATTTGATCTATCAAGACAATAATTGGTACTTCACAAAATACTTTTTGGTTGCCGCCCCCACAATGTCTTGAAAGTGGTTCTGGGATACTACTTTGTGATAGAAATAATGGCAAAAGCATTGAGCCAATGCTGCCACCAGCTAGTGATCCAGCTAAGCCTATGGAGTCTGAGAGGTTTACAGTTGAGGCACTGTTTTAGCCCCTTTATCCTCTGTCCTGCTTACACTCCATTGACTGGGTCACTACACACACACGCACACCCCATTCATCATCAAGTGGATGCTTGTCAGAGCACTCGGCTTCTTGGAGCCTTGGCAGATTACTTCCTGTGGCTGATTGTGTTTTTTTTGTTTTTTATAGCTATCTTTTCACCGTCTTACAAGTGCTCGTGTGTTTCATAACCAACAGGTCATGGAAAAAAGTGTGTTTATTATATTTCTTTCCCCGATGCTAGATGAGATCACATGTGCAAATTGCTCTCCGGCTACATTACATTGCTCAACATCACAGTGCAAATGAAGCCAGTGTGGTTTATAATACCCTGCTGTGTAATAATGGCACATGTATCTCTTTATTATGACTTTTACTTTATGCTGTCTCCACATTAATAGCACTGGCTTCGTAGACACTAACTTTGCTCAGGCCTACATGCTGAAAATGATGAGACTGCACTCCAGCGGAATTGTTATGCTCATTTACTATCTGCTATAAATCTCACCAACAGCCACTTCATTAGAGTAGGGTCCCAGTAATCTATGGCCCCATATCGTCGATGTTCCAGTGCTCTTTGCTCATTGTTGTCATTTCAGCTGAAAGCACTGCAGCTGAAAAACAAGGACTTAGCAGTTTGCAGTGTACAGATGGATTTCTTTGTAATAGTCAAAACAGGCCTGTTCATTTGATGTTTTTAAAGTTAATGTTGAAACAGCAAATGTTCTGCCCAATGGCCTCCTGCTGTGTAGACTGTCTGCTGTTCCCCCCCCCCCCCCCCCCCCCCCCCGAGACTCTTAATAATTTGTATTCAGATGAACGAAGACAGGGCTGCTGTTTACCTATGCTGCGATGATGACACCTTACAGCAATGTTGCCACACCTGTTGAAACAACAGCTGATAGTCCCTCAGAGTTCATTCAATTCAATTGTAAAAGGATCTGTACAGCTGTATCTGCTGAAAAGCACTTAATATGAAATGTCTGTTTGCCCTTGGATGAAAATCCTTTTCTGTTCCATAGTCGGCTGCGTACGGAGACACACGTACAATCCGAGAGCATTTAATTACAAATGTGTGTGTTTATCCATGCTTATTTCAATCCTCTGTCTTTAAACTGTTTACATCCTGCCTTACTGCTCACTTAAAACATAACTAAGAGAACAGCAGGAAGTACTTCCATTGACACAAAATAAGGACTAAAGCATTTAAAGGAAAATGATGTGCATCTATATTGATTATTGAATGGGGGGTGGGGGGTGTTCTATCAAGTCTGAAACAAGTCCTGCATGTGCTTGTCAATTCTAAATCCTTTCAGATCCCTTATTGCATCTTTTTAGGTTGGTTGTTTGGTTTGCAATGTCGAATACAAAAAGGAACCGGCTATCGTAACCCATCCCTATTCTTGACCCCATGTTGGTGACCACAACCATCTCAGGGCTGTTGAGGTTGCAAATACAACAGCTCTGCACAAAAATGCTGTAAAAATGGTTTTGACTTGATTTAAAAAAAGTATTTAACTATTAGCCACTTGACCATGAACCCGCTCTTCATCAGTGAGCAGTTTAATATGGTATGGCAAGTGTGTCAGAGGATATAATGACATAATGGATAAGTGGAAGACACTGACACTTAATTAACGATCATATAATGTCCCTATCAAACCCTCACATTGCCATTTAATGTAATGTGTACATAATTACAGCAGCTGGAACACGTCTACATGTGTGTAATGTATGTCAAATTAATGAGTATGCATATATCCAATCTTTTAATCTGTAATTTTCTCTGATAATCACGGATTTCCAAAAATATCTTCATTCAATGTAAAGTTGTCAAATCTGGTAAAATAAGGGTAGAGTATGGTGATCACACAAGACGCTGGTGCATGTTGTGAACTGTTCTCCTCCTCACTGAATCACTACAGTCTGACCCATATATCGTGTCTGTTGTCAAAATACAAAAATGAATACAAATAAAGTGTACATGGTAAACCACCCATACAAACAGATTGTGGTCTGAGGGTAGTTCTAGGCCTAGTTTAAATAATATATTGACATGATATTGCATTCAACATAAATGTTTCATTATTACATGTTTCTATATTCTTGTTTTGTGACAGACAAGCTACACTTCACTTAGCACGACAAATTTCAGTCTTGTTTCATCATCAGTCACTTTGAATAGCCTATGGACTTTAGTGTAAGTGCCAACATTACAGTCGGTGAATCATTCCGTCTTCCTCAGCTGTGTTTTTAAGTGAAACCTCATTTTTTTCAGCCCTACTGTGGGAAAATCCCTCATATCACAGACTCCTCCCTGAACCACATCATCTATTAATTCTAAGTCTCTTTTATCATACATTCACAGCAGTTATTGCCTTTTTAAATAATAATTGTCTGTTATTTGAAGGGATCATTTCAACAAACTTAGGCCTTATTTTTATAATTTTATCCATCATTCCTGTCGTATATGAAAATGTTGTACTTATTTTAGACATTGTAGACCTGGAAACACTGATATCACTGCAACATAAGCAGCGATGACACACGATTAATCTGGTCAATATTCAGGTCACAATTATTTAACACGATTACTCATTGTCGGTCAAAGCATCACGCATTCAGAAAACGAAATGTATACATTTTAATGATAAATGCATTGATCTGGTGTACTTTGAGAATAGTACAATCCACCCCAATTGACAGTCGTGCCGGGAGCAGAGAGCTTGGTCCCTCCCTGCATGGAGAGAGGGGAGGTCCAGGCGACCTTCACGGCGGGCCTTTCCCTCGAGCCAGTGGGGGCGCACCATCACGTAGGAAATACCCCTGGCGAGGACCAGCCAGTGCCAGGGAGAGTTCCCCGAGGTAATTCTCCCACACTGAGTGTCCGTCCCTAAACTGCCGAGCGGATCAAAACCAGAGCGTTATTGCAAAACGAAATGTGGATTAATAAAAGTTTTATGTTGATTATCTTGTTTATTTTGGAAGCCAACATCGTAATTGAAATTTGATTAATCGCACAGCCCTAGCTTTTAGGTATTACTACTGTACTGCACGTTTGGATATGCCCCCAACCAACCCTAAAGAGGTTCAGTCCCAAGGTCTCCCACTCTCATGATTAGTCAATCTCTCTCATGAACAGTCACTCTGCTTGATCTGTGCTGATCTTAAATGAGGACCTTTTCCCTGAACAAGACTGCCATTCAGCTCCAGCACTGTGGGGAGGAGCAGCCACAGTCAGGCTGGATCTCACATAGCCAGTGTACATCCTTTCTTGTCTGCCACACCACATATCGGGTAACCTTGCTTCTGGCAATTCCCCATCAAATTGTCAGCCAAGGATTAGTTGTTATCTTCTTTAGGAAGCAGTGTAAGGCATGGCATGCTTGGTTTTGTGATTCTTACTGAGAATGTTCAGCATGTGGGAGGAAGTGCCAGATATGCGTATGATAAATGTCTGTGGTTTTACTCTGAAAAGGTGAACATACGTAGCACTCTCAATTAGTTGACTATTAGTTCTAAAAGAAGGCAAAGTTGTGATTCAGCAAAAAACACACTCAGTACAAAACTCATACTCTTTCAAGCTTTGCTAAGGTACTGCTGGCCAAGTGAGGGAGAGGCTATTCTGTTCATTCTATTCTGCAAATAAAAGGAGACCGTTGTACACTCCTTTATTCTGGTATGTCCTCTGTCTGACTCTGTGCTGTGAGCTAAAGATGTTAGCTTCGGGCTAATCAACCAAATCAGCTGATCAGCTTCTCTCCGCTTCACTCCCTCTAATCACTGGATTTAGGTCGCAATTACACTCTAGTCTTGATTCTCATTCTTTCTTGTTGAGTGTGTGTATGTGTAGGCACCTTGTATATCAATGTGTGGGATTGGGAGACGTATTGTGTGTGTGTGTGTGTGTGTGTGTGTGTGTGTGTGTGTGTTTGAGAGTGTGCGTGTGCTTGACAGAAGTTTATTCTTGTTTTCTTTTTTTACATGGTAGAGGATAAGGGAAAGTAATTTATTCGCGGCTAAAGCCAAACTTTTTCTGATAGCGGCCACAGTTGAGTTATAATTACGGGATAATATTAGGTCCCGCAACGTAGTGGAAAAGTAGCGCATGAAGAGAAAGATCAAAAGGTCAGCACACAGACGATACAAATGCTGGGCAATCTGGCCCAAAAAAAAATCCATTTTTATTTCCACTTTTTTCCAGCTTGGGGCTTGATTCATGATTGTAATCTTTTTCATTTTTTTACAAAAATCTTACCATACCAAATAAAGATAAAGCAGCAGAACCGCTGAGTGTATTAAATGAGCAACAGTGTGACAAAAAGTTTTGTTAGTGTTCACGATTTGTTTTTATTTTGTTGGTATCCATTTATTACTGGCATTCACCAATGTTTTCTTATTTTTGTTCCTATTTTAGGTATGGTCAAGAGCACTGTACCAAGATAAGAAAAAAAATATCTTCGAACCAGTTGGAAAGATACATTTTAAATTTCAGCAATACAAAAAAAAACACATGGATATCTTACAATCAAATTTTTGTTATTATATGTTTTAGAGCAACTATGACTGGATCATTAAATATATAGGCAAAAGAAATACTGTTGGTCCATTGATTCCATTTCAGACTTTATAAACCCTTGGATGATATTGCAGATGTCTGTCCATCTGGCTGCCGAAGTTGTTCATCTCACTGCATTTTTTGGTGGCATCTCTCCAATTCTTCGATGTGTCCCGGAGTATTTGCACATGGCACAACACCTGCCCATATATACTGTTTAGGGGCCGTTAACTATGCTAATTATAACAGTCAGGGACAAGCCTCCACTATATGGTCACGTTGGATTCATCACACACCTGGGTTACATCCGATTTGGATGGTTAAGAACGTTTGGTGCTTTAGTTGTTTGGAACTTACTTCTGTTTTCCAGTACAAAATAAAATTGAAATAAACTAAATTAATGCTCTTCTGTATCCTGCACTCAAAACCCCACTTTTTCCATGCAGAGAATTGAAGACAACTGAAACCGCAGTATTAATAAAGGTAACTGCATTGATCTCACCTGCAACAATAAACGCTTGCGTGCTGGTGGACAGGGCTGTTCAACCAGGTGACTCTTTTTCTGTGTGCCGATCTGGCGGAGCAGAGACACTTGGTGGAAGTGAAGTAAGCGGAGTGTGCTTACGATGAATAATTCATAAACTCGACAGAAGAAACAGAACTCAACTTTTAACTTCTGAAATAGTCTGTGAAGTTTTGCTCTCGTTCCTTCTGCATGAATGAGCAAAGTGTCTCTCAGCAGCAACATTGCAGCTCTGCTCTGCTTTCTGCTATGTTCACCTTGAGCAGTGCATTTTATACCTGGGCCTTCTATGCTGTCCGACTACGCTTGAGCCATCTCATAATAAACTCATTATGACGCCACAGCTACGGTTATTTGTTTCTAGGGGTGTAACATCACGTATTCCTATTAAACCGTTCGGTACGAGGCTTACAAACCGAACAATACGTTTGAATAATACTAGTGCATTTGGAAAATGCAAAAGCTTAAATTGAGGGAAATATAATGTTTTCTGTGGACTGCGCTCACGTAACAGACCAACAGGCTGTGACCTTTTGAGCCCGGAACAATAACAAAAAACAGCTGAGGCGGCGGCACCGCACGTGTCTTCAGGGGGGCTAAGCTAACTAGCTTAGCGGGGAAACAACAGCCCGAACGGATTCAATTGTCCGGACAATAACCCCGCGCATGACGGGATGCTTCGTAATTAACGGACAATGCATATAGTCCAAATCAATGTAATTAACACAATGACAAGAACCAGTCACATATATTTATATGACAACAAAGCAACAAATCAATCCAGCAACACTGCGGCGCTAAAGCACGAGCCATTCATATTATTCATAAAAACGGCACGATAGACAAATGAACACAGTAGAAAGCAGTTCACTTACCACAGCTGATGTTCACTTAAAGACGGTTGTACAAAAGTTTTCAAGAGCACGTAGCTTGTGGGTGTCCTGTCGTGTAGCTGCCTTAGTTAGCGTAGCTTAGCTCCAAACACCAAGAGATCAGTTGCAAATGAAACGCATTCTTAGTCATAAAATGTGCAACGCTTCTCCGCCGCTGTCAGCCAGAAATACCGTTCGTACAAATCCTTTTCCATGCTGGGTCAGGGCTGCTAGCTGTGGGCTTGACCGACCCTTTGATACCGTGTCCAGCTTTTCTGGAAATGTCCTTCTCCAGAAATCCGTTTCTCCTCCTTCTTCAGCCATTGAGTGTTAAAAAAACACAGCGAGGTAAAAAAAAAAAAGAATCAACACCAAGCAAAACCCTAAAAATGTCATAACTTCTCTATATGTTTCAATCTGAACTCTTACTAAATACTAAGATCTGCTAGCTAGCTTTCTGTTTGACAAAAGTCACGCTGGACAACTGACCAATCACGGCGCACCTTAATGCAGACGTACTTAGCAGGTACCCTAGCAGTGGCACATCAAAGAATACGCCCAACATGTCAAACTAAAGATCTGATTGGTTGATCTGATTGGTTTGAAGCAAACTGTGTAGCCATGTGCAAAAAGGGGCACCAGCGTTTGTTTTGTTTGAGGAAACTCTCCTATTTCCACATTGACAAAACCATGATGACCTTATTTTATCGTGCTTTTATTGAATCGATTTTATCCTTTTCTTTGGTGTCATGGTTTGGTAACCTCTCTTTAAAGAACAGAAACTCTCTGTATCAAATTGTGAAATGGTCTAGCAGGCTGATTGGTGAGTCACAGCTTAACCTAGAGTCCCTGTACACCAGACAGTTACTACGGATAACCGGCTCCATTTTAAAGGACGACTCCCACCCTTTGCACGGGGAATTTCAGCTTCTTCCTTCTAGACGGAGGTATATGGTCCCACGGTGCAGAACAAAGCGGTATAAGAACAGCTTTGTTCCAGCAGCCATCACTCAGGTGAACAAATCATAGTTTGTGTACTTATTTATTTTATTTATTGATTGACTGATTTGTAGCCTTGTGTAGCCTTGTGTTTATCATGTTTGTCTTGTTGTCTGTGTTCATTGTAATGTCTGTCGAGATGGATGCCTCACTCTCTATTACAAACCAAGTCTACCTACGGGTACAAATAAAAGTAACCTGAACCTGAACCTGACTACAATCAACAATATCGTCCCCATATACTTTAATCTGCAAAGTCTACTTAGAGGACCTCGGGCCTCTCCTTACATAGAGACATATGGGCTGAATCTGATTGGATAAAAGCTCTCCTTAAAGCAAGCTGTGCTGGAAGCAGAGCAACAGAGGAAGACAGGAGCTGTGCAATGAGAAAATAAGCTAATGGGAAAATAATTATAATACATGTAGTGTATTTGTGAAAAATGATTAAATTATAAAATAGCTATAACTTTGTGATTCTGTTTAGGCCAGCAGAGAAGGCTTAGCTGGCCCTGACGGCCCACCACTGCCTTATAGATGCTGTACTGTAATTAATATTTCCCTATAATGTATTATTTCATCCCCTGCAACCCATCCGTTATTAATCAGAATGTAAAATTTTATGACCCAACCCGCCTGATCCGTGTATTAACCACAGTGCCTGCGGGTACAACTGCAATCAGCGCATCTCCAATTCACAAGTTGATGGAGCTGACGAGATTGCATTTCACTGGAGTTGTACTTCGTACGATTTAATGTGACAAATAAATTGATTGATTTACAACATCAAGTTTGCATCCAGCTTGAACTCTGCTATAGCTGCAAGGAATATGAAATTGCCTGTGAACAGCCTCATGGAAGTTATGTTTGATTATTTTTCATTGTATAAGCAAACTGACTTCAAGAAAGCAAGTAAATTTATGTTTTTAAAGTCATTAAGATGAAACAGATGATATATTCTGGCTGGGAGGCGGTGTTAAAGGAAACGCTAGCCAATTGCTCTGTGGGCGGAAGATCGCCGCAAGATCCGGGTAATTTCATACTCTGAAGTCAAACTGCTTCATGCACCACTGAGCAACTGCCACTTCCAAGGGCAGTTGCTCAGTTCCAGTTATCTTAATACATCCATGGTGGTACATGTTTTACTTGGGAATGGGGAAATAATTTGGATGTGTATTCTTGGGAATCCCTTTTTCCAGGGATTAAACCCTTGTCGCGACAAGTGTAGTACCCACAATCTGATTAAATCTCAGGTAAACACTGTTAGCTCTGCCAGCACTTTTGGTGTTGTTTGCACTGTTAGCGCTGTTAGCTGTTAGCATCCTCGATTTTATGTCGCACTGCACACTGCTATTATTTTCATAGTACAAGAATAAGGTTGTCAGCTCTAAGATCGGGCACTTCCTGAACGCCATTGGATTTTTTTCACAAAAAAAAAAAAATAAATAAGATCACTAAAAAAAAAAAAAAAAAAAAATAAGATCACAAAAAAAAAAAAAAAAATGAAAATAGTAACTTAAAAAATAAAAAATAAAAAATCCACCCACAAAATAAATAATAATAATTCTAATAATTTTAAATTTTTTTTTACTTAAAAAAAACTTCAATCCACATGGATTGTAATGAGCAAACGCACCCTTGAATAGAATGTTAAGCAAGAAGCAGCTCTGGAGTATAAAGAATGAAACCAATGTGGCTGAGGTGGCGACCAATAAACAGCAACTGGAAACATCTTTTTTCTTTTTTGCTGACAGAGAAAAAGTAAAAAAAAATAAATATATATATATATTATTATATATTTTTTTTTTTTGTGAATTCATTTTTTTTTTTTTTTTTTTTGGGAATTAATTATTATTTTTTTTTTGGTGATCTTATTTTATTTTTTTTTGCTGCGTGAATGGGCTTCCATAGTTTATTGGTCGCCACCTCAGCCACATTGGTTTCATTCTTTATACTCCAGAGCTTCAAGGGTGCGTTTGCTCATTACAATCCATGTGAAACATCATCTGTATTTCATGTGTTGTAAAGCCGCGTTTTAAAGAAGTCTTCAATGTACTCACAATCCATTCATATGTCATAGCTGCTTCTATGACTGTTGTGTTAAAGTATCTCATAATTTCGACTTTCTATAGCAACTGGACAAATCTGGTCAGTGTTATGGTTACAGATGGATGCACCAAAAGTTTTTTGCTGGTGGAAAAAAAGTAAAATAAAAAAAAAAAAAACTATTAGAATTATTATTATTCATTTTGTGGGTGGATTTTTTTTTTTTTTTTTTTAAGTTTCTATTTTTTTTTTGTGATCTTATTTTTTTTTTTTTTTTTTAAGTTACTATTTTTTTTTGTGATCTTATTTTTTTTTTTTTTTGCTTGCGGGAATGGGCTTCCATAGCTAATAGTGGTAACAAGAGCAAAAAGTTAGCGGTCTACTGATATTTTGAATGCCGTCTCATTGCTCTGTATGCACGGAGGGTGTGTGTTGGCAAAGCTCCACCTCCACCCTCAGTGAAACTTACAGAGAAGAGAGAGGGGAGAGAAACATTTGAGACAGTTGTATTGTAAGTCGTATTACAGACTTTATTTAACCAGTGTAGCTGTGCATGAATGCTATTTCTCTTCCTGGAGCGTCCTGCTCTACACTTGCACAGTTATAATTTCACACATGGAAGTCACAAGTTCAACCAGGAGCTGATCTGTTAGCCACTGAGCAGCAAATAGGGGTTAAGTGTCTTGTTCAAGGGCACCTCAGCAAGCAGCCGCTTTTTCACTTCCCTCCCCGGATTCATCTCACTGGGAGCAAACTGGAAACCGTCCAATCGCACGTCGCATTAGAGAAGCTAAAGAGAAGTGCGATAAAAGTGGGTTAGGGAAACCGAGAAGCACAGACGAGATTTGTTTGACCATCGCTGGCCAACGCGTGTGTTTTTCAAATATTAGTTGGTGCATCTGAGGCAGCAACGTGTTTTCTAACATGAATATACACCATAATGCAACGAAAGTGTCAAGTTCAACCAATGTGAACTGACGGTTACACAGTCGTAAATGGCTTTAGTGGATTCTGTGATTTTAAGTTCCCAGCAGCGGTGCCAGAGAAAGTGAAACTCTGTTTTCTGCCGACGGATTGAAACAGCAGCCAGGTGGAGTTGAAAGACGCGGCCCTAGCTCGACCCTCCATAGCAAGGCCTTGGGGGAGCTTCAGAGACTTGCGCGACTTCACTAATGATGGGTGAAATGTTTCATCTCTTCATCACATCACATCCCACCAAACTCTGTCTGTCTTTTACTCTGTTTCGTGTTCTCTCCCTTCCACTGTGTCACTCCCCTGTACTCTCATCATCTCTCTCTCTCTCTCACCTACTCAACTTTCCCTCTGTCCTCTGTCTTATTTAGTCTCTCCTTATGTCTCACCTTGTCTTCCATGCTGTCTCATTTAAAACTCACAAGCGCTGGTCCTTCTTCTCTGTTATCTTCTAAGCGTGAGGGAGGAATCTAACGTATGTCTGTATACTCTGCGTTAAGAGAAAACATGTTCGTAGGGGCACATAGAGCTGGTTGATCTACTATCTGTCACACGTTGTAAAGGGAGACTCATTCTGCAACAGCTTCGTGTGTGTGTCTTTAGATGACCAGTGCTGGCAGGGATAATGCTGGATATGTTGAAATCAGAAGTACACGACAGAAGAAAAAGGCAGGATACAGAAGAATAAATGATGTTTACACTTTTACAGACAAGCATCATACATGTATCAGTGTGTGTATTTAAATGTATATTATGCATGTGTACACTCAGAGCTTGCACTCACAATTGTCAACATGCACATTTGTACATGTTTTCCCAAGGGCTCTCCTTCCGCCTGTCAGACTTTGAGTCATGAGCCACCGGGTAGCATGCTGGCCCATAATAGGGTGATGAATAGGCCTGCTGGTCAGTGTTCTGCAGTGTGATAGGGTGATTTTACACCAGCCGGTCCACAGGTAACTGTGTTGTACATTCATCCACAATATGCAGCTTCAGTGTGGCTCATTGGTTGGTGTCTGTGCGTTGAAGTAGTTACTTCAACTTACAGTGTAACTGTAAGTAATTGTCCTGGGGATGTAGGGGTGCCAGGCTTTGTTGATGAGCCCAACTGCAGACGGGTAGAAACTGTCTTTGTGGCGTGAGGTATTGGTCCTGATGGTCCGCAGCCTCCTGCCTCCTCCCTCTGGGAAGGGACTCAAATATAGCCATCCCTCTCAGGGTGAGAGGGATGGCTATAATCTTTATTGCCCGCCTCAGGGTCCTGGCAAAACTGCAGATGCATTTTAGAGAAGGCAGACATCTCTATGAGAGATATCTCCCAGACTAGGCAACTCACACCAGAACCATCGGTATTGATTATAGCACTAAACATGAGGAAACATATGTATTTTTGATTTTGGGGTAAAATGTCCCTTTAATAATGAACTGTTAACTGACAACAAGAATGTTGACAGATTAATGGTCAGTTAAACTCAGAGGAGGAGCCTGTCACTTAAAGGAGAATGGCTGGTCCACCTTAAAGGTCATCCCACCTTATGAGGGCCTAAGCCTGAGTTGCTGTTAAGCTCAAAGTTAACCCTTTTTACTTCAATCAGTAGGCGGCAACCAACACACAGGAAAGCCAAGTTCCTGTGTGTTGGTCTTGAGGAGTTGTATCATTTATTCACAGAGAAATAAACGGTACACACACTGCACTGCTACTTTAACCGCTATACCGTTACTGCTGATTTCATACTTATCACACAAATTTGACATATCTGCTTTGTCATGTCTCTGCATTAATGACATCTTCTTTCGTGCTGTTATATAATCCTCTTCAGACGATCTGGCTGTCCACACAGTAATACAGCCTCCTAGTCTGCAGTTAATAGTGCTGCCAGGACCATGCAGAGTTGGCATCACTACATTACTCATAATCTCTTTAACACTATTCCATGCATTATTAAATACTCAGTGGTGGTCTTTGTGCTGCTGACCTAGCGGAGTGTAGCAACTCAACCACTGATACCTAAACTGTAAATACACTCAGTAATGCTATGTGGGGGGAATTTTTAAACTCTCCCAGTCCAGACCCTAATAAAGTAAAAAATGATGATTCTAACCCAGTCAAATGATAACGTTACCTTATTTAATACATTATAGTGCTTTAAATACCCAAAGCGCCAATATACTTTTTTCCAGGTCTGTTGTAGAGTGTGGGTTGCACTTTTAAAGTGGTTTTAATAATACATTGTTGGATACATATCTTCTATATACATATTATTGTGTTTGTGTCTATAGTTGGGACTCCTAAAATCTAGACCACTGTCATGTAATGTGATACAAATGTTGATATGTACTACTTTGGGGGGGGGGGGGTACCGGTACTCTTTGTACTACTGTGAAAATGTTGATAACTTTGGATGACCCCTAACACAAATGCGTGAAATAGGGGCAGCTTATTCAGTGGCTCTCAGCTTCAAACTGTGAAGCTCTACGTACTCCTCTAGCCTCAGTAAAATAACCATGCTGCGTTATTTGACACAACCTACATTTTCTATTATGTTAATTCTACGCTATACATGGCAAAAAAAAAACATGTTTCTCCAAGTCTAGATCACTTATTTTGATCAAATAAACTGTATTATATCTTATTAAAATTATAGCAAATGGAGTTTATGGATGGCTCAGGTCACACATACATGATTTTTGTTATATTAGTAAGTACAGATACTGTAAGTCTCCAGATAATTTCTCTATTCTTTAGCAGTATTAACACAGGAAACCCCATCAGCTTCGGACATTGACATTGGTAGTCAAAACAAGAAAAAAGAAGCAAATGTCACCTGGAAAGCAGAGGCCAGAGATCTTGCCATCAAATCATCACTGGGTCTGTGTTTGTGAAATAGAGACAGTGAAATGCTCCAAAGGCATTTGCAAGCGATGCTACATTGGATGTTTTTCCCCATTTCCAAGTGAGCTACATTTTTTCAAAGACTAGTCTCTCTCTCGTGCTTTTTCTCATTGCTCGGCATTACCGTACAGTGAATGAAATTCTTAAAAGTATGAATGCCATATGCACACTCTGTTACCCGACAGGAGGCGAGTAGTTGACCACTGTGGGTCTTGGCCTGTTGTTGAAGTAGTTGTGCTTCGTAGCTTCAATATCGGTTTTAATGTGAAGGTTACAGTTGCGGGAAACACACAGCGTTCAAAGTTGACGACCCCTTCTTGGCTCAACGAGCGAGTGAGGGAGAGCGATAGCAGAGATGTTCGAGTGAGCCATAGAGTGAATGAACAACGGGATAGGCGTTCGTGAGGACAAAGCAGTGAATCAGAGAAATAAAACATTATTTTCGTATTGTTTTACACCAGCTACATTCCAAAGCACAATAAAGGCACCCACATCTCCGCACAACCCTGCAGGAAGGTGTTATTGCTGGCGGATTTTGAATGAATACAGTCAAGGGGCACGCTTCATCCTGCCCTCTCTACTGGTGTGTGCCTCGGTAAATAGAGACGCAGCAGAGGAGAGAGCAGGGAGCTGTGTGCCATGCAACTATACCCGCCCTCAACCGGCAAATACGGTCGCTTTGTAGATACCTAAATTGCAGCACACGGACAAATGTGCCACATGATATTTGTCAGTTGTTAGCATTACTTGTAACGTGCTGGGAGCCATTTCACCTATGGATTCCAGCCAGAAGCTATACTTTAAGCAGGCTCCCAGCCCAGGGCTTCCTACCTGTGGTTCTTTTACACTAGGCAAGAATAGCAATGTGCTTGCTTATTATATTTACCTATAGCTTTTTAGCCTGAGTCTTTGGATGAGAGCAAAAAAAGGTTCACATGGGTCGTGGGTTGAAATGTTTTTAAGAACCTCTAAATTAAAATGTTCCAAGTACATTCATCAAAAATATCACAACCTGACAACCCGTGAAAGAAACCTGGCAAAAATCCATGTTGAAGCCTTAAGGATTAGACATTTTTTTTTGATGATTATTTTTCATTTTTCTATTATTGTAAGGATTTACACATAGAGATTAATCAGACACAAATAATTTGGAACATTTCCAGTTTCAACATGTGCTTATCTCTACGTGGTGACATAGATAGGTATCCATAGCAGCAGGCTTTTGCACCATGCAATTTACACCACTATTTCTAGATTTTGCAATAATTACATTTCTTTGCAAAGTCTTAAAAGGCTATATTTATAAGACTCATCAACAAGCGCTTCTTTCATTTCAAGTGGCAGAGATTTTCCCACGAGGACCAACCAATGCACACTCATGTAAAAAGTCTATTTACCTGGCTCACAGCACCATGCCTTTGGTAAGCAGTATTATGAGTGTGTATCATTTCATGCAAGGAACACATCTTATCTTCCTAAATCCATCAGAATACCTAATAATCTCGTTTGTCTTGAGGGCTTCAAAGGTTGGTATGAACAACGTACATTAATATGCTTCCATACTGCAGGCTGAATTAAGTTTCAACACTGCTTTAGTTTTTAAATCAACACCTATTAATGGGGAATGCTGAATACCTCGTGATATCAAAACCTCGTCCGTGTCAAAACAAACTGCAGGTGTTTCTTGAGCCTGAAAGTTCAAAAGATGCTGCTGGCATGCAGTGGCAGCTACTGCATATATTTATTGCAGATCACACAGATGAGCTCTCTAGGCGCTTGGAAACCCTGAGGAGAAGGTCATCGCATCAAGTCTTTGCTGCTACACAGAACATTTATGGATTTCTTGCTGGGATCCCCGATTATTGCTAATGGCCGACCTGCATGAACACATGGCTGCGTTTTTTGGAGTTATGTTTCATTTGTCATTTAGACGTAAGGGACTCAATAAATAAACATGTTTAAAAGCACGTTGCGCTAGTTTGTACTGCAACTGTGGGTGGGTGAAAGAAACGTCTGCCGTCTTACCCTGAGAACCTGACTGGTATCCTGTGATTTTAGGTTTTTGAACAGTCAAATTGGGCACTCTGATCCAAACAACATTTTACTGACTTGAAGTTACATGCTACATCAAAGCAGCTCTTCAGACTGTTGTAGTTGAAAGAGCCAGGCTAGGTTGAGCATTGATTTCCCAAAAGCCAAACATTATTGTAGCTGCTTCTACATTGACCTGCAGGCCTCCAATCGAAATGTCTTTTAAGACCTACAGGCCTTTACACTATACCAAGAGAACTGAAATATACACCGACATCTTTTGGGGTCTTTCTCATTCGCCATCCTCCTTTTTCGTTCTCTTCTCTCGCCGCTTGTCATTTATTTTCTTTTGTTTTGTAAAGGAGAGAGTGTAAAAGCGCATCAGCCCTCCTGTTAGAACTTAAGTGCTGTAGGAATCAACAAGAGCATGAGCACTATAAGATGCAGTGCATTATTTATTCTGTGCTGTCGTAGACTACAGAAGTGGAGGCAGAGTGGTTTAAAAAGCTGGGTGGGGCTGTCGGGGAAATAATATCAAGCAGGTCCCCAAGGCCAATCGTATCATGCAGGTTTAGCAGGGAGTTTGAGATGTCGACGATAAAATGCCGACTGTAATATTGTGCAGCCAGCCCAAAATTCTATTTCAGCACGAGGAAAACGGCAAGTCACCCAAACTGAATGCCAAGTCTAAAAATAAGACGCGCATCTTCCGCAAAATACGTTGCTATTATTACTCGGAGAAAACATCTAAGGGGCCGAGAATATTTTATTAGACAACACAGTAGACTGTGTAAAAAAAAATGGTATTCCAATAGTCTTCTGTATACATCCCACACGACTCCACATGCTTTGCTTTCAATGCACTTTCCTAAAAGTGCGTGTTTACACTATATGTATGCTGTATGCTATTGCATGCACTTAGGGATGTTTTAATGTGTGTTTATGTAAATTGTTCGGTTGTTTTTTTTGCTGACTCAATATGTAAATATTAGATTTTTTTCTAATTAGTTGACCTGCTGCACAATATATCCACGTATCCTCTGGCAACTGCAGAAACACCCCTGGGGTTTGAGTATCCTTCATTGGGAATCACAGCATAAAACAGCAGGAGATTCATGTATCACACAAAGGCCGAATCATTTAAAGTTTGTAAAATGTTTGTAAAAGTATAACATATTTTTTTAGATAAACTGAAGGGCAGATTTTGCCCGTTGTTTCGCCTTCTCCCACCTGGTCAATATCTCCCTAATACTCACTGCTATCTTTCTTTACTCTTGTCTCATCTGTTATTTTTGACATCATCCCATCGCTCACTCCTCTGTACACGCCGTTTTCATTAGTTACTTTCTCAAAACTCGGGAATCCTTTTAAATCATCCCACCCTCCTGTTTTTTTCAGGCCCCGGTCTGATTGCATCTTAAGATTCGAGAAGGGGGATGACACAACACATTTGTCTGTCCTTCAATTCCTGCCTTTTATTCCTCCTCCTTCCTCTCCAAATCCACCCCCGCTTTTTACTCCATGGGGAGTCTAGAAGATGTCTTCCATTTATTTCTTTACATCCCTTTGTCCAGCTGCTCTCTGCTGTCACACACACACACACACACACACACACACACACACACACACACACACACACACACACTCACACATATGAATATACCCCGAGTTGAGTCTGTCTCTTATCCTCCTCCCATGGGTTTATTTTAGGCAGCAGCAGCAGTGGAACGAGTTGTATTTTGGTGAGCTCCACTGAGGATAGAAGTCACATCTCAATTACTCTGTGCCTAGCCTCAAGATTAACTAAATCAAGACAAAAACAAGTACACTAACGCTAAGAAGAAGAAAAAATAGTAAAGGAGCGGTATGAGGAAATAGACCACAGAAAGACAGGGAGCAGTTACTGAGGAGAAGGGACAGATGGAGATAAAGACCGAGGGGGAGTGGGGATTGGGGGGGGGTAAAGGCGTTGTACTAAATAAATGCCAACTGGAAAACTGACACGACCATTTGAACTATCGGGGCCAAGTTTGAGTTTGTAGGCCACATGTGAGGCTCTGAATGTGAAAGGCTTTGAGTCTGAAGACATCGGCCCTTCAAATCCAAACTCCAGCTGACCACATCTACCCCAGGCTTGAGTGGTGGAATTTGCACACGACTGAAATTTGATTTAGTTTCAGCTTCAAAGAAAGAAACATGTATTCACTTTAAACAACTAGAAGACAGGATGGTGCAAGTGCTTTTTTCAAGTCTGCCTGAGTGGTTGTGTTTTCAGATAATGGACGGTAAAGAAACTGGCCGCTAGTAGTGGAAGAATTTAATTGATTTTTTTTTATTGATTAAAAGGGAAAAATGCTGAATTGAACGTGAATAATTTGTTATACATTATAATTCATAACCTTTGTAACATAAAAAGCAATAATCCACTCGAGGGTGTGCTAAAGTGGTTTTAGCATAACTGAGAGAGTTTCTCACTGCGGAGTCTACGAACAGCTCTTGGCTGTTGTGAAATCATTGTAAAAAGTACCTCTTGAGTACTATTGTTGAATAAAAAAAGACTGCTTGCACTCTGAAATACAAATAGTCCAATTTTGTGCCACTCTGATTCGGGGAATGCCAATTTGCCAAATGCATGTGTGATGTGTGAAGAAGTATGCTGTTGTCAAATTATTATACTCAGTAAGTAAATCTGTGTCTGCTCCACTGCTCTGCACAACTGCTTCCTCTCAGAGACAGCTGGTTCAGGGACAACAATCCAACTGTTGTTCCTCCTTATTTATTCAAAAAGTGGAAACTGAAACTCAAGGGAGGACGTTTTGGCAGGGTGTTAGGGTGTTAGGTTAGAGCGGTAGGGCTACTAATGTAATTCCAGAGGCAGGGAGAGTTTGAACTCTGAGCCCAAATTGTTTTTCAGGGGAATATCTGTAACTACAATTTAGACAACTACAGCAGAGGGAAACACGAGAGTAAGCTACTCGAGAACAGCGTTTCCTCCCTGAAAGAGATCCTAGCAAAGGAAAGAGGACGGAAACAGAAGCAACACATCTCAGCAGATGTAAACAAACATGGAAAATGACAATGGAAAAAGCTCAATGCTGTTTTCGGAAATCGCTTTATTTTAAACACTGGTCTCTCTACAAGTATGTGACAGCACTCCCTGCATCTAAATCAAAGCAGCATCACATCACTGTGTATTCTAGGCGATACATAACAGCCTTTTAGAGTATTAAACTATTGTTAAGCACTTATACGTAGTGCAGTGAAATCTTGTTTTGATCCTGTAAAACAGCTGTACAAAATGAGAGAGTGAGGAAAAGTAATTGCAGCTGGTTTCCCAAAGTGTAGTGTGTGTGTGTGTGTGTATGTGTGTGTGTGTCTGTGTGGTTTTTTGATAGAGTGAGACAGATTCCTCAACTCCTTTCAATTATCTGGAACTCAAACTGTTCTGATGCTGATAACAACTATTTCTCCATCCCACGCGACTGCACAGGCTTTGCTTTGAACACCCCCTTTCCTTGAGGTGTGTGTTTGCGCTACACGTCTGCTGTGTGTTTTGGTAAAACGCAGAGGTTTTTTTTTTTTGAATATGTGTGTATGTTGAGATGTTGTGCTTACTTGAGGACGAACATGTTTTTTTTCACATTTGCATGTCATACAGATTCCTACGGTACCTTGAAGATACATTTAAACTTACTTGGGTGTGTATTGGGGGTTTGGGGCTGCTTGGTTTCAAGTATACACAAGTACGGTGTGTGTGCTCTGACCTGTGAAAGACGATTATAGAAATCCTTGACTTATACTTGAGGAAAAGATATATTGGGGCAGGAACAAAGAATAAACTCTATGTGTGACAACACAGTATACCCAAAAGTCATCTTACAATTGTTGTCCGGTAGCTGTGCTACATGATTTAACGAGCAAAGAAATGTGTGTCCTGATGTGTGGGATCCATGCCCCTTGCTTCCTGTTATCTTCTTTTTTTAAGTATCTTTTTCCCTGTTGATACTAACGGGTATAAATGCAGTCCATGGATGTGAGGTGAAAGCCCCGTGAGTGTTGGTTGTTTCTGTGTGTAGCTGTGCTGGCCGAGGCAAGTCAGAGGCTCAGTGTACCGTGTGAATCAACCTGGTGGGCAGCAACTTACCTGCTTGCCTTCGCTGTTAAACGCATGACTGGTCACACGGAGACAGAGGGAAGGAAATGAGGAGAGGGGTGACAGAGAGAGAGAGAAATAGAAGATACAGGGTAAAAAAATATAGGAGCAGGTTGATGGGAAGAAGTAAAGAGGGAGAGCAAAAGAAGAGGAAGAAAGGATCAGAGATGAGTGCAGGTTTTGTTGTCAACCACATGACTGGACACGGACACAAGACAGATAGAGGATGGCGGTGGAGAAGAGGAAGAGCTCGCCAAATGGAACATAGACAGAGAGTGGGAAGGAAGCACTTAGGTTAACTTCATTACTACACATTGAAAGAGAAGACGGGATGGAAAAATGAAGGATGGGGAAGAGAAATAGAGCAGACACAGGTGTGCTTCAAGTCCCTTAACCCATTTCCACCAACTGTGACTGGCAAAGGTGCAGTCATGCATGATTTACGATCAGATGTTTTTAGAAAAAGGTTAGATGTTTGAAGAGGACAGGACATCGGACACGTGGCTGGAAATCGTGCAATAATTCTCCTTGCACCTCATAAAATGGATAGTACACATTGGTTGCGTTGAATGTAGTGAAAGGGAATAGGTGAAGAAAAAGAGGTCAGGCAAATGTGGCTTAAGGGCAGTTGGACTCTGTTGTGCTTTACTTTGCTATTATCGTCTAATAAAAGATGAGGAGGAAATTCGGACTTCAAGGATTGAGGTGCTGTGACGCAAGGTCATACCAAATAGTTTGAAGCGTCATTCATTGACGTTGACATTCAAATTCTAAATCAACTTTGAAATGATGAACATTGTTTTAGCAGAACATGAGCAGATAAAGACCGGTAATCTACAGTAATCAGTGTTTCCCCTGCAGCAGAGCACCGCAATCATGAATATCCTCTGCCCTTCTGTTTCACAGAGTGCAGGGCTTAGAGGTAGGCTCATTGAAGTCGTAAAGTACGCCGAGCATTCGCAGGGTGGCAGAGACCGCTGAAGTGAAGATAACAGTGGTAATAAATAACTATATGTGTAGTATTTGAAGCCAGTGGTGGCTGCGTAGGATTGTTTCCGACTTGTGAGCCAAACATTTCCTGTAACTCCAGAGTGTTTTAAAGTCCAAAAGTCAACATTTATTGAAAAAAAAGATAGATGTAATCATTTCCAAAGTTCACAATGTGATTTTATCTAACTAAATGTTGAGCTTCAATCCATATTTGTTGGTGTTTTACCTTTTTAAAAATGCATTTTAAAACATTTTCCCTGCAGTCAAAACACAGATTGCTCTCCCGCTCGCTGCACACATAGGGAGGCAGCACTGATGAGCTTTATTCATTAAGGAAAGTTAAACAAAAAAACACCAACACACTTCATCCGATGAATCATTATTACACTTGACGATGGGAGATGTTGAATTTGTGAAGTCGTGTCTTAGATTAGAATTGTAGACTTGGATAGTGCGAGATTACTATTCCTTATGTCGTGGACTATTTGACTAATTCATAGGCTATACAGCATAATGTTTAAAAAAACAAGACAAAAAGCTGCTGTCAAATACCGATTTGGATGTTGATCAAAGCTCACGCACACACCTGCAGCACACGGATAAGATTGATTACGTAGATAGACAACATGGTATGGAGAGAGAAGGAGGAAACAATCAGTCAGAGAGCTGATCAGTGCTTCACTAATGGAGTTCTGCAGAGTCATAGCTTTCTGGTCTTCTAATTGACTTCCTGTCATCTGCATATCATTTGCATACTGTGTTACCCTGGGCGACGAGGTGCAGGAGAGGCTGATGTGTGTGCGCGTATGTGTGTGTACGTGTGTGCTCCTGTGTGTAGTTAAGTGGAGATGAGTGCAGTGTAAACGCTGTTAGATAGACCCGTTAATCATGTGCTTAACCTCATCAGGAACTCCACACACAGACGCAAGCAAAATGAGACACACTGAGAGAAAAAGACTGAGCGAGAGAGAGCGGGGGGGGGGGGGGTGGGGGGGACACGATTAGAAAAGGAAAAACAGGAAGAAACCTTAGTGACAGCGATCAGTAGTGGGAGAGTGTAGCTCAGATGGTGGAGTGAGTCAATCAATTCAATTCCCAGCTCCTCCTGGCGTTATAGCAAAGTGTCCTTGAACTTGGGGTTCAGTGTCTCGCTCATCATGAGATGAGAATCTTCAAAATATACATGAATGAGGCTCCTCCAATCCGCCCATGGCAAATAACACAAATATCCAACATTAACGTCTCACTCACTGTGATATTAAAGTATCACAATGACTTTAGTAGCTACTAAACTATACTATATATAACGGAGTTAGCAGATGTCACTTTTCAAATGATGTCAGAAATATTGTGCAATGTATATAATGACGATTATACTGAAGTTTAGTTTATTAGTTTGGGTAAAATATGCTCAAACAGTCTGTGTTTCAACAATCAAAGCACATTTGGTGTAATACATATACAACATTGAGCCTTCCAACTTAAGTTAAGAGTTATTAAAAAAAGAAAAAACAACAACTCTGTATTAAAGTGAGAAAGGCATTGATATATTCCTACTGGCTCTAAGAGACAATGATTAAATTACTGGGATTGTGACGCTTTAGAAACAGTGTTTGGGCTCCATAGGAATTAGATTATATAACTGTTTTTACTTATTTGGAACTGTAACAATCAACTTTTTTCTTTTTGTTTTGCAGAAGGCTCAAGTGTCTTGTTACTTCATGGCTTTGTAGCAACAACAAAAAGAAAAACTATATCCCCTCAAATGGTGGGTGTGATGAGAGTACAATACGCTCATATGGTGCGTTTTAAAGTGAAGTGACTCGGCTCAGCATCAACATATACAGCAGTGAGAGAGAGGGAGAGAGGGAAAGGGAGTAATGGGAGGACAACAAAGGAAAAGCGAGTGTGATGAATATTGAGGAAGTTGGAGGCATAGACAACGAGAGAGCAACAGAGAGATATGCAGGGAGGTAGAAGAGAGAGAGAGAGAGAGAGAGAGAGAGAGAGAGAAGTAGGGTAAAGTGAGGTACCGTAAGTTACGCAAAATTACAAATTGCTCTCCATATCCTAAAAAGGAAACCTAATCCAGCCTGATCCCATTCCTGTGTTAAGCTGCCAACAAAGCCAAGATGATGGAGAGAATAATGAGATTAACAGAGAGAAAGCAGTGTGAGCAGTGGGACACACACACACCTGGAAATACAGACACGGTAGACCAATTTTCTCAGATGGAGGTCCAGGATAAATAACTTGGTATTGAGACATCTGCAGTGAATAATTACTGGGCACATTACTCCGTGCTGTCACTGTTGTCCCAAGTAAAAAATGCTATCTAAAAAACAAACCATCCAACAGATTGCAAATTACATTCTTGTACACTTGGATGCAAATAAGTTTCTGATGCTTAAAAAAAAAAAAACTTAAAATCCTGATTTGACAGAAATGAGACTACATGTATTCATCGTGTGTAGCACGTTCTCCTAGGCATGTAATTGCATCGATAGGGGGTGTCTTTCAGGACCCTATACATGTCCCATATTTCAAATACCCTCTTCCTCCGACTATCTCCGCTGTCACTCATTGCTACACTCCAATGACACACACTCGGAAGGACACGGACAGCGCTGGTGACGAGCGCTGGTGAGCTGGGGAAACCACCCTTATATCTCCAGGAGCTGTGTTCAATCCTGTGTGACAGCCACCATCCATCCTGCTCAAGTGTCCTTCAGCAAAACACTGAATTCCTCCCCGTGTCACTTCTTCCAACATCGATTGGAAATACACACTAAAAAAACACAAGAAGGGGAAGACAGTCTGAATGTTCTGCGTGTGTTCGACTGTATTCAACCACCTTGTTGGTCCCAACACAGTCATCATCATGTCTATTGACCGTGTGTGTCAGTCAGTGTGTGTGTGGTGTGCGCATGTGGCATGTTTCGTACGTGGATGTTGTTAATGTGAGTGCGTGCACAACATGAGTGGGATGTGCTATTTGGAAATCTTATCTGATAAAAGGTGTTTTTAGTGTGTAATGACGGGATTGCTGAGCAGGGGGCTCCGCAGGAGGTTGAGAGCGAGAAAGAGGGAAGCTTAAGAGAGAGCGAGAGAGAGAGAGAGAGAGAGAGCGTGCGGACTGATCTAGTGGGGGATGAGTGGGGAGGCTAAGAGACGGGATGAAAGACGAAGTGCAGGAAAGCTGGAAGTGGTACTGGGAGACGGAGATAGAACAAGAGGTTTTGAACAGAGAGAGAGAGGAGGAAGCAGTGACCGAGAGAGGGAGAGGCAGTCGTTTGCGAGGTCTGACCTAACGTGCTCTAATGAAAGGAACACTAATTGGGAGATAAATGAAGACGGAGTTCAGAGACAGAAAGAGGGGGCTAGAGGACAACAGCTGTTGTTGCTGGATGGATCGGATTTAGTCGGGACTAGCCATGGCGAGGTGGTGTAGGATAGAGGAAAGCACTGGGATTTGGTGGAACATTTTCAAGACAACCCGCTCTGCACTGAGCTCCAGACTAACTCTTTACATTGGCTGCACTGAAGTGCCCAACTTTTTCATTGAAGTGCATCAGCACATTATTTAGGTGCTCCCAGAATTTTGCTCTGTGCCTTTTTGTGCAGCAATGATCCATTTAAAGCATTACCCTTTTTGTCAAAATGGTTTCATGCAGATAGTTATGAATCATAAAGGTAGCTATGAATGAGAATGAAAACAAAAGGACATGAGCATAGAAATATCATGAAGTGAGTTTATATGCACTAGACATTTTAGATTAAAAAATCATATAAGATGAAACAAAAACAATGCTTCCAATTGCTATGTTTATATGCACACCAATATTCCACTATTATTCCTAATATGAGTGACTTGGATGTCGACAGGTTTTTGGACATGCACAAATATCAAAGCACCAACCTTTGGTTGAACAATTGTGCCACGAGTGGAACAATCCTATTTTGGCTGCATGTGTATTATATTAGTGGAATATTCATTTTCATTGGCCGTTGAGACATTTTACTTAGTAAAAACCTGCGGGTGGCAAAAGACGAAAAGCCAAGGGATCTCCAAAGAAAGTAGGGATGCTCTCATGGCGATGATTAATGTCCCTACAAAACTTTCATGGCCTGATCCGACCGGCGGATTGACACTGCCGTCCTTCAAACCATGGCTAAAGATGAAATTGAAATTATTTATATTCAGCGTGAAAGATAAAAAAAAAATGTAACACTGCAGTTTTCTTGGACAAGCAAGATTAGGAAATGTGTTCAAATGAAAATGAAAAGACAAAAAGAAAAGAGAAGAATGAAGAGGAAAACTGTCCGGTTAGGATTGCCTGCTTTCTCAACATCTGCATATCTGCCTCTCTGCCTCTCTGCCTGCTCGACTCTCCCATAGACTGTGTATAAGAAGTGGATGTAGTCGCCGTAAAGTTACTCATTGGTTTGTGGACAACTGTTTTGAAGCCTTGAGTTTGGCATATTGGCCTTCGCTGTCTTTGTTATTGCCCGTTGACGCGAGAGGCTGGAGCTACGCTGAATGAGACATGTTTTGGTGACCAAACCCGATTAACCTTAATGAACTAAAAACACACCGTTAAAGTGTTAAAGTTGTAACTTATAGACTCGTCTGCCTGTCTGTTAAAGTACCGAAGAGTCTCTGCCAGTCTCACTTTCTGCGTATGCTGCCGTTTTGTATCGAGGTTTCTTTTCTCCCTCACTGTTGGTGTAAATATGTTTCTTTCAAACACCGTATACAGCACAAGGTTAGCTCGATGCATTTGTGTTTCTTACTGTATGTGTTTATTTCTTCATACGAACGCATGCAAGCCTGTTAGGATGTGACGACACAAACCATGACAGCGTGTGGTGCTAAGAGTCAGGGTTGATTGAAAGTCTTCAAATTAACACGCACACACGCCCACATAGGCAATTGAGAAGGCAAGGCAGATTGGATTTCTTGGGGCAAAACACACTCATGCACGCACACACACACACAAACTCATACACAGAGTGAGGGAGGCTTATTAAATGCCTTCATATCAAAAGCGCACAGCTCTCACACTTCAAAGAGGAGCAGAGACCTGAGGCACGCAACGCAACGCAAAACTCACTAAGTTTACACGCACACACACACACACACATTTTGAGGAGAGTCTATGAAGCTCACTCCATAACCTAAACTTGACCCTCACAAGCACACAGCAAACACACACACACACACACCGGAAAAAGAGAAACATGTTCGAAGCATAGATTAGCTATCATTGAACAAGCTTTGGTATAATACAGTAAGTATTTATTTGTGCACATACACAGGTGAATAGACGTGACACATGTCAATACACAAGTATCAAGCTACTCCAACTATACTCGGCCTATACCGTATATATTTAACGCAGTGTTACACAAGCGTACAGAAGCGCACAGCCTTCCTCTTTGTAACTCCTGTGTAAGTTAATAGCTTTGGACACAGAGAAGAAAGGAGGACAGGAACCGTCATTCACCTCCGTGATTCTCTCTATAGCCGCTAAAGGAACATTGCACATTACTGACGGGTCAACTCACACAGCACTTTGGTCATGGGAGAGCAGAGAAGCCATATGGTGTGCTGTGGAGCTTTGCTTTTGCTACAGTGTATTTCGTCACCTCCGTGGGCTGTCGTGTCAAGGTTATTACCATCACTGTGGGAAATAAAAAGAAATACATGGAAAAATAGCCACAAAATGAATGGGGCTAATTGCACTGACTGACTCTAAAGTCTGGTGTAAAACAAGAAGATCCTTGTAGATTTTAATGTAGAAATAAAATACAGAAAACAGTCAACTTGCTTTACTTTAAGCTGTACTCGTATAGTCGTATTCAAGAAGGTATACTAACTTTTAGTACAAACTAGTTCACGGCATCCAGCAGAGTCATTCCTGCATCTCTCTAATATTACTTATTTTTTAGTCCACATCATCATACAAGGAAGGAGCAATAAGTCACACATCTCTTCACACAGTTTGTTGCATTGTCTGCCTCTTCAGCTTCAAGGTTCTTTGCTTGTCCTGAGTCCGGGTTGGTTCAGAAAGCTACAGTATTGTTTGTGCCAATAACCCTCTATTTAACCGTAGAACATGAGTTGGGTTGCTTTGCAGTCATGTAACCATTCGCTTTGTGTGTGTGTGTGTGTGTGTGTGTGCGAGCACTTGAGGGCTTTTCATGGAGTTTCATAGGCCCCAGGTCTATACCTTCTTTTATGCAGGAGACCAACAAGTAGGACGTGATCCCTCACTGGCTTCCCACATCATGTTCTCAGGAATTGATCCCAAGCAAAGGCTGAAAGTTATTAAGGATATCAAGATGTTTGATTTTGGTCTTCTCCATTTATTTTCATTTGCTTTGTCATGGCTAAGACCACTCATCAACACACATGTGGTCACAGTGACCCACTTTAAGTTCCTGCCGTTGTCATTTACAAACAGTTTGAATTGACAAAAAGCTGAACCAATCACCAACTTCCCTCTGGAGACCTGCTCCGTCCCTCTGTCGATGTGCCAATCTGACAACATACATCAATTAAAGGTGGTAGGACCACAGCACCTTAAAGACTTGTAAACACACTCATGCACTCGGAGAGAGATTCACTGTCTCACACACCTATACTGATGTAAGTATCTACACAGTCACACACACACACACACATTCACACAGCGAGAGGTGGTAAACATGCTCTAATTGGGGTGGTAACAAGCTGCCTGTCAATCAAAACCCTCCTTAGTTCACTTCGGTATTCTGCTCATTCTGGTCCAACTCTGCAGCATTTTAATCAGCCACAGCTGGGACTAGCATTTCCTTCTTGGAACATCTTTGGTTTATTTATCCGAGTGCATGTTGAGCGATGGTAAATATGGGAATGGACGGTTTGGAGCCAAATCACAGCATGTATTCTACATCATCCAGACACAATGCATTTTAGCAGCACTAAAGCAGTTGTCTGACTCTTTTTCATCAAAGATACATCAGTTACAAACACTTCACTAAATTATGACTTTTTGCTCAGACGTGACCATTTAGACGAAATGGAGGTTGTATTGAATGCACTAAAAAAGAACTACTGCAGCAGGCCGGGCGTCCCCCCGGGGTCATTGGGCTTGATGAAGAGCATGACGAGTACTTGAAAGCTGATTACCAATTCCAGGGCCTGACATGGGACTGCCCTCAGTTCAGTTCTGCCGTAGGCAGGGTCAGAAATTAATTAACACATGCTCTTGAAAATGGCACTTACCATCTTATCTTACTTTTACAGGAATGTGTTTGTAAAGGAAAGAAACATTGGTCAACACTCTCCCAGGCAATCTGGTGGTTTCCTGTTTATTGTTGTTTTCAGATTTGACACATTTTTAGAAGCTCTTTTCCTGTATTAGAATACAATTTGAATTGAATTCATTGATATGATGTGTATTACTCATAGAATGGGCCTACTTAGGACTATAATAACAGGACCTTTTTGTCCATCTCTTTTGTAGTTTTGTATACCATGTGCTGTTGTCTGTAATGATATTTAGCGTCTTTGCACAATGTTGTTCTTTTGATAATTGTCTCCTGAATCATTTCATTATTAATCCACGTTTGCTGGATGTTTTCTGGTTCGGCAAATACTGTATCTTCATTTAATGAATTCCCTTTGTTTTGGAAACAGGCTGCCAGATTGGTATTAAATAGGCTTTGCTGACACATGCAATTCCGAGTAATACAATATGCCACCATGTATTAATTTGATAAATATAGTTTTTTTGTGAAATGCAAATTTCAGTCATATTAACTTTCGACACTCATTTGTTACCTCATAAGACACACGTTCAAATCAATGCATTCAGGATGCAAAATAGAATAAGATAAATACCGTAATCAAGAAGAAATACATTATTTCTTCAAAGTACAATGAGTATGAAAGAGTAGAGATCCAACACAGGTTAGTAATGTGTTTGAACAGGTGTGATGGAGGACATCAAACAAACCAAAACAAACGTTTACTATGACTCATCCGCATGCTTTCATGTGATCCTCTACAGCTTTTGTTGTGTCTCTTCATACCTTTCTCTTGGCATTAAACATCTGATTACAGTTGCTCTATTTAATAGCCACCAGTAGATCAGATTATGTGGCCTCATGATAAAGAAAGAAAATGTCATTGTGCCGGTTTAAATCATGACTTTTCAAAATGGCTGGCTGCCAGCAAACTATTACAATCCATGTGAAACTAAGAGGCCTCACTAATGTTAGTCTTTGTTATATTCTAAGTGAGTTCAATGATGTGCTGATAATTTGCAAAAGCTGAGTCTTATTGAAGCGACACAGTGCCAGCTAACTGCCCAGCTGTATTAAGAAATTAAGGCTGGGCTAATCTGCAGTTTTTCTGATATTGCTGTCTCTAAATTCCTAATGAGTGTGATTATAGGATGATCCTATCTGTGTCACGAGCATCCATTGAAGGCAGAATGCCAGTGAACTGCTCAGCTGGAGAGCTGGAGAGCTCACGCTGCATCTCTTGCTCTTCATTTCTCTCCCTGTACCTCTTTCACTGGTTCTCTCTGTCTCTGAAGTTCAGCTTCAGGAAAGTCTTTCAAACTGTTTGACCTAAAACTAAATGGGTGTTTTTGTTAAATGTGAGCTTTTCTCTGTCTGCTCCAAATACACTTACAAACCGACAACAATGTAATAAAGCTTTATTTTTTTAAACATATTATATTGAAAAAACACATTTTAACAACATGGATTTTTAAAGATGAATAAAATCAACAATTTTTTTTTTTTTCATGGAATCGGATATTATATGTTGTCAGGAAATCGTGGAACATTTTGTTTGATTTATTTAATCTAATTAAGTAACTGCAAATCCGTATATTGATACAGGCATATTGTAATTTTATACAATAGAATGGAGCCTCCTTATGCGCCTTCATATGCGTGAGTGCATGTGTGTGTGTGTGTGTGTGTGTGTGTGTGTGTGTGTGTGTGTGTGTGTGTGTGTGTGTGTGTGGGTGATTTGCTTCAGTTGGCATCTGTCTTTCTGGCAGACAAACTGCATCCGTGTTTGCCTGATTTGAGATCAGCTTAGTGCCTAATCACTTGCTGGATCTCTCGCCACATCACTGATTGAGTTCACACGCACACAGCTTCTCTGATACTTACACATATCCTATTTGGAATTCACTGTTAACATACACACTTACTGATTTCTAAAACAGCTCGAAAAAGAAAACCATATATTGGGGCAAGCTGTGCGAATTGTCCTTTCACGTAATATTGGTGTGCACGTTAACATGTTTTTATCTTCTTTCTCTCTTCTCCCAATTTGAACACCGCCACTGTTATGGTCTTTCTTTTCTTTTGTCTGGCTTTCTTTCTTCTCCGCCATTTGCATGTGATGGGTAAGAGGGAAAGAAGAAGCGAAAAAAAAAACAAGAGCACGATGGATAAAGAGCCAGAGCAGAGGAAAGAAAGAATTTTCTTTCTTAATGTCTGTGTGTTCAGCCATGTGAGGGAAGAACTGGGATGCAGGCCAGCCAAACGACTATCAAAGAAAACACACAGTACTGTGAAAGTGTAGCACACTGTTACACACTCTCTTTCTCACACACACACACACACATGCACACACACACACACACGCAACTGGCTTGTTGGTAAAAGGAAAAAAAAGGAGGCAAGTGAGTAATGAGAGGGCAAAGGAGTAAGAGAAGAGAGGAGTAGGGGATGATGGAGTTGGTGTTGAGGCAGAGGGATTGAGGAAAGGAATGACGGATAGAAGAGAAGCAGAAGAACAGAGAGTATATGGGAAGAAAAAGTGGAGGGAGATCGAGTGGGGAGTAAATCTGATATGGAGGCCAAAGGAGGGAAGATGGGAGGAGAAAGGATTCATTTCCTCCAACTATAGCTTGTCCTTAACTTACGGTTAATAGGACACACCCTTTGGGACCGAGAGACAGACACTAGCGATGGAGAGAGATACACAGAAAGAGACAGATACTGATGAAGCTTTAGAGACAAAGAGCCGAGATTTATTGGGGGGATATGAGAAGGAGAGAAGAAGAACAAAAGGGCACAGATCCTGAGCTGTGTGCTCCATCACTACAACCCAGCTGTATGTGTGGAAGGCAGCGTTGACATCTGATTACCATCCTCCCTGCCCTCCTCCATAATTTCATTCCCTCCCTCCCTCTCCCTCATTTCATCTGTTCGGTAAAAAAAAAAAAATAGATTGTGTTGCTCTTTGAAACAACAGCAGCTGCATAAACTGACAGGTCAATATTTTCACAGCATGGGTGGGCCATAAACCCGAGGCCCAATCTGTCGTATTTTGAAGTGTAGGCAGAAGAGCAAAGTGATCAGAAAGTTCATGAACAACAGCACTAGTCGTAAACCGGGTTACAGATACCACCTGTAACAAACACACCCATCGCAGCATGTTTAGGTGTATTTAATTCTGATTAAATGAACATTAAAATCTTTGACAGAATGTATTCATTTCTATGTGAGAAACACAGTGAATGTTGGAATACAGGTGGACATAACTGATGTTGGCATCAACATCATGATCAGTATCTTGATATAAGCATAAATGTTGCTCTCAGATGACGTAACACGTTTAAAAGATCTTATTTTGTGGCTGCTGATCCATTATGATTGGTTATACGGTCCTGTTACTAAAAGTGAACCTCCGACTGCAGTCTGTGAGAGTTATCTCCACAAGAAAGATGGTTAAGAAGGGCTGCAACTAAAGATTATTGTTTTCGATTAATCTAACGACTCATTTATCAATTATTATAAATATAATTTTTTATACATTTCAAAATTAATATAACGATTCATGTATCCACATGAAATGTCTTAATATTTCGTAATTTTATTCAATCATTTTCTCCTAAAAACCAGCATTGTAACAGGATAACTGACCCTATTTGATGCCTGATCAAAAGGATTGCTGCGACTCGTAGATGAATGTAATCACTGTATGTCATAGCAACCCTTTCCCTGAACTAGACAGTACTTAGGGACTTACAACCTAAAATGGTTATGACATGGATTTATTTCATCGCTGGAGTAATATGCAGTTAAGATAGTCACTGGCAAAATGAAAAATAGCCTCTTGGCTAACTCTGGCACATTTACAGCAATGTTTTTATTAATGTGCACTGTCCCTTATCAAACTGGCAATGTATTTCTGCATCAGTGTGGGGCAAGTTAAATCATATTAAAGCCATTTTCTCACTCATACATGGCTGTAAAAGTAAACAGAAAACATAAAATGTCCGAATAACAAACGGTTATGTTACGGTTCCAGCAGCCCTCTGGATGCAGCACTATGTTCTCTTTTGAATGAGTGAAATCATCTGGGATCTCTGTCACATACTATGTCATGATTTACAGTCCATCCGTTAACATTGACTTGTCATAAACCACTTGTTTACTACACGTAATTATTTGTTTTGCTTCCAGGACTCTGTTCCCTTCCTGATCTATATATTGAGACAAAGTGTGCAGCTAAGATGTGAAGATGTATAGTTAATGTAAATCTTTATTGGAATAGACTGTCCCCATTTTAATGAGAACACACTCAGATCCATTCATGTGATTTAGAGGAAATGATTTTTGCAAATGAAGATGTGTACAAGGGCAGATGAATGAAAGCTTTCGGTGCTAACTGACCCCAGCTGGTCTCTTGATTAATTAAATCTTCACTCGCCTCACAATTCGATCACGACTCACAGATGAATCTGAATGTATTGCATCCTTAATGAACATGGTTACTTTTTCAGGAATAAATCCAAAGCAGTCGGTTGAATGTGACCTGCCTTCTTATTTATGAAGCGCTTTCAACAAATTTGACTACAACAGTCTGTAAAAAGTTGCATCTTTTCAATGCAAGTATCTTCGTACGCCACCACGTCACAGAAACAAAACAATAATCGTTTTTTTCAGTGCATTTCAAGTGGGCGGTAATCTACAAAAAAAATAAGTTTTCACAAAGCAGCTCTTAGACTTTTTGAATGCCTGTTACTACTCATAGCTCTTCTACTCTGACTCGGTCTAGGTCACTGTGTATATCCCAACTAAATTCCATTTCAGCCTGCATCAACTTTTTTTTCAGCCCAACTTCATTGAATCAGGACGGATGATGTTGGTACCGAGAGCCAGAGGTTAATGTGAACTTCACTTTATTGAAAACAAAGTAAAAAGGTGCACTTTCTATACAAACAGGCTTTAAACACAGTACGTTTAGTTGGTTGATGGGAGTGATACATTTCATCTTTTTCTTGTGCAGAAAAAAGTGTTGCCATGCCAACCAGAAAAGAGGATGGATAGGTGTATCTTGACAAAAACACTTATTCATATTTATTTTTTGTCTCCTTCCACTGCAAATTGATGTGAAATGATGAAACACATTTTCTAAAGAACCAGAGATGCCCCGATTGCAATTCTTTTTTCCGTGTCATTAGTAGTTCCAATGATGTATAAGCTGCTTAGAGCTAGTGTAAACACGTCATAATTCATCTCTATTATCTATTATGTTGTTGTGAAATCAGCCCCTTCGAAACAACTGGATTCTCACCAGCACCAGAGTATATGCATGTGAACACATCATGATAGGGTTATCATTTTACATTTTACCCAATTCTCATTTTCACCGAACAGAGCCTGAACGCATCATAATGTAACTGAACGGAACCTTCGTTTGTTGGCCGTTAGCGGTGCTGCCAACCTCACCAGCTCTCCTCCTGTCACTTTAAACACGGATTGGTTGTTTACAGTGTAACACTATCAGAGATCCGGGACTAGTAAAGCACAAATGTCGATGTCCTGATCGCCTAGTTTTCTGAATATTGGCGGATAACGATCGTCTGTAAAACTATATTTCACACTGTGATGGTTAACAGTAAACTGTGAAATTAATCACAATGCGTGCCGAACAGCGAAGGGGGGATCAGTTACGGATCACGGATCGACAGTGGTCCTTTACACCACTAGTATTTACCATTCTGAGCATTAATACATCATTCTGAACATTAATACAGCAGCAAACAACCTAGGTAAAGATATATAGTAGAGTAATGTCCGGACTCTCCCTCTCTGTGTGTTGTTATCAGAGCTTCTCCTTGCTTTGTTGACAGAGCCGGGCAGACAGTGCGTGCTTTTAAACGCTGCTCTGTCCACAAGTTTGCTGTTGTTTGCACTGTTGGCGCAGTCATCGACGCCATATTGAGAGCCCTTGAGAGGCAATCGAAAAATGCTCCCGATCCCATATTGTGCGCCTTTAACTACTTGCTTTGATCAAAACAATATATATATATATATATATATATATATATATATATATTGGCATTAGTAGTTTTACTAATGTATTATAAGCTGCTGTAAGTTGTGGGACACATGAAATCAGCATTGCCGTGCTGATCTGATGGCAGCTGAGCAAATGCTTATATCTTATTATTCAGCACTCCTGTCAAGTTGTTGCATAAATTCATAAATTCCAGGCATTCTTTTTTTATTCAAGAGCCTGGTAGCAGCTCCATGGATTATACAGCAATGTTTCATTCCTTTTTAATTTAGTTTTTTTTATGTTATTTCAGTCCGAAAAGCAGAATAGCCCCCTGGAACCTCGACACTTGAAGAGATACTTACCATACATCCTTGAATCACAATTCTCTCCCGAATGCAATATATATTTCATACTATTCTCAATATTTTTTCCTTTACCTTCACATTTGTCACAGGCCTCCATAATTACAGTTTGTTTTCGGAGCAGTAGTTTTCGGTGTTGGACTTTTAGTTATATTGTTCCATGTAACCTCAGTCAGTCAGTTAGCTGCCTCGTGTACTTTCACTTGTTTTAAAGCCTTGCTTCTCTGAATGAGAAGAGTCTTTATCGCCAAGGCAACTTATTCTTCATCAGCGAGAACTTCATGTTTTATTTTCCTCTATTCAGTTCCGGTAAGTATCCTTGAAGTCAAGTTCGACTCAATGACTTATGTTCCTCTCTGTAATATCCTGGACTTTATATTATTTTCCTTTCTTGCTTCTTTTCCCAGCTCCCCTCTTGTATCTCTCTGATTAACCCTCTACTTTACGCTCTGTCCCTGCATTTGTTAAATAAATAATATCTGTTTCCCGCTTCCCTTCTTCCTATTTCTCTTTTTACCATTCAGAAACAGAGTTTCTTTGTTCTTGGCATCCTTCACATTTTTCACCCCGTGTCGTCCTACTTTTCAGAGGCACCATCAAAGTATATCTGACATAAAACAAATCATACACAGAATGTTGTTTTTTATCTCATGGCAGAAGCCAAACCAACATTAATTGATGTGTTGTGAACATCGGAACGCAAACAAACAAGAATATCCAAAAACTTCAATACTTTTGGGTCCAAATGAGATAAATACGCAAATGAAGTGATATTCTTTAGTGAACCTGTTTCCTCCCCTCCTTTTTAATGTTAGTTCTTAACAGGTTCCACTGTGTTCAATCTGAATGCACCTTTTTTTAGAAATGTACAAGTGGTTACACTATGCCACTTTGTGACTGTTCCGCTTAAAATGAACTTTGAGGAAATTAAAAAGGGATCGAATGGCGTACAAAAATCACACAAGAAAAAAGAAAAAAATGATTGCAAGATGCTCAGAGTGGAGCAGGTGGACAATGTCACTGATACAGATGGTGTCTCTGTAGGATTCAAAGGTAACTGCAGCCAAAGCTCAGGGATAGGCCGATAACTCTGCGTAAACATAACAGACCCTGCCAGTACTAAATCACCTGTTTCAAAAGAAAAATACTCAAATGTTGGTCTTTTGACTTTTGGGTAAGACCAATATGAAAAACTACGAAAAAAAGTAGAAATAGCAAATTAGCACCAACAGCCAGGCAGCATGAAAACTATGATGACAAAAAAGTGACCATCTGTAATCTAAACCTAAATCCTGCTGTACTTAAAATGCATTAGATTCACTGGTGATATGTGGTGATATGACACATTGTCTGTTGGCTTTGTTGAATGAGTACAAATATCTCCCACCAAGTATTACTGGTTAAAAGATAAGGATGACAGATTGTATATCCAAACGCATGAAAAAAAGAGGTGATGAAAATGACTTGAAACAAGAGTAGAAAATAATGCAAAATATGCCCTCGTTCTTGACTGAGAACAATAAAAGAATTCAACAGATGTGTCAAAAAAGATGTATGAGAGTCTGTTGTATAGTGATTTAATGTGAACTTTAGAGAAGTCAAACTCACAGCACTGCAGGATCATAGATGGATCTTTAAAAGGTCTCGGTCGTAAAGGTTTCTTCAGTATCACGGGTAAATGCTGTAATAGGCAAAGCAATGACACTACAAAAGCATCAAAGGGCCCATTCACATCGCTACTACAGCTCTGAATCCTTTAACACACGTTCTTCAAGTCTGTATCATTTCATTCAGTTTGGTACCTGTAGGAGTGGGTGCTTCCATACAATGTTTATATGAATACTTTAACAAAATCGTATACTAAAGAAAGTTTTCTGCCGTTTCCTTTAAGAGCCAATCAGCTGCAGGGGGAGGACTTGACTTGAGCAACGACCTAGAAAATCAAGGCCGAGACAAATGGGTGACAATCCACAATTGGTAAACGACATAGCTGATGAAAATACTTGGGGAAGGTGCTGCTTGTCAAAGGAATTATGCATGCAGCTCAGTAAACGCAGTTGTCCGTGACACACAGCACTCAAATTAAGTCGCTCATATTACTGTACAGTGCACACTAAACGGAGGCCCTTGCAATATGCAAATTTTCAACCGCTTTAAGCCCATAAGTTTGGGACAGAAAGCGTGAAAGGGTTTATTGGTCCAGGGGAAAATATTCTTAATTTAGATTACTAAATTATCGCTAAAATATCAATATCAGGCTTTAGGATTAAACCAGGCTTGTTCAGTTTACCGTAAAGGCAGCAGTTAATTAGGGAGGGCATTCGCACAGTAAGTATCCCTGTAGTAAGATGCTGCAGTCAGTATATGGATCTGGTATAATTGGGGGTTTTCAAATCTGAATACTGTATTCATGAATACACATAATGGAGGGCAAGGGTTTGTTTATGCTCATCTTTCATTATGTATGTACCAAAACACACAATGAACATTTAGGATCTTTCAGTTTGCTTTGGGAATAGTTAGATTATGTTGATTACTAATTTAGCACGAGTAAAGGCAGTTCTTCCTCTAAATCCGTTCCCAGTTGGGTCGACTCCTCTGCTCTGCTGACACATAACGGCTCATTTGAGTAGGAGTGGAGAATAAACCCCGTCAGCGTCTGTTTACTACACACTTCACAAAATGCAATTTAAACAGATGTTTTAAAGCAAAAATAAGCATCCATGCAGGGAAGCACATTCATTCTTATTTACAATAGAAGCAGAACTTTGCAGAGATAATGTTAAACACACAAAAAAAAGAAAAGGAAAACCACTAAACCCACATAAATGTTATGTCATTTAAATATATCTGGAGGGAAGGGGCTTGTTTGATGGTGGCAACATATGTGGGAAACCTCACATTTGATTGCCTACATGTAATACTTTAACACTGGCTCAAATGGAGGCCAAATGTTTTCTCACTATGACAGACAAAATGGTAAATGAAAAGGTTTAACTTTCAAACAGAAAATGATTTTCATTTATTTTCTACCTAGCACCATCTTTGGGGGTTCAATATCAACACCGTCAGTTCATATTTTTAGCTGTCATTCACAATTTTGTCTTTGAAATTAACAAAACATGTTGCCCCTCGTTTGTCTCCATACAACACCACTCACTACAGAAACCTCCATGTCAACAGAACAGCTTGGCAAAGGTCATTTATCTGAAGTTTATAATGTTGACATTGATTGGAACTCTATAGTTTTTTAAAGTTTGCATAAATAATTGGTTCAACAAATGCGGGAAGAAATACAAAGTGCAGAATCACAGCATATCTCAAAATCAACAGAAGCCATTCATACAAGATCTACATTCAGGTTTTCCTCTGTTTAAACCTTCTAACTGCCCCGACAGCAACAGATCCCTAACTTCTTAATTGGACTTGAAGCCCATGCCTCTTGATAATAGGCGTGTGCTGAATGAGGTTGAATTAAAGGCAAAAAGTTCAGACACAACTTATTGAGTTAAATTATTTTAAATGAAATTGATGTTATTCCTAAAATGAGGAACTCCTCCTCAAAGATTTTAAGAATTGAACAGCCTCTTCATGGTCTGAGATTTACAGATGGATGGCTGCAGATAGGGTCTTTTTATTTAAAGATAGAAAGATCAGGGGGAGTGGTGATGGCAGATAAGAAATGATGGCCTGCATTGAAAGCACACACACGCACACGCACACCCACACACACACACACACACAACCAACATACACAAACACACACATACACACCGGCCTGAGATGACTTTTGCCATTGGCAGTAACATTTCAATCAAGTCGCTCCACCCGAGTCTAATCTTTGATGGGATCGTTTGGATGAAGCTGTCCTCTAACTCCACTCTGATGACTTGTGAAACTTTCACTGTCTCTTCTTCATTTTCTTACTTTCATGTCTTTCACAAGAGTGTATTGTTAGCACTGCTCACTGCTCAGGTTGAAGCTGTAGAACAATTCAATATGAGAGAGAAATGTATTAATCAATTCAGCTGTCAACCTGATGCATATTTCATTACTATTGAAATAACTTTCAGATTTAAAGTCCTCCACTCCAAAATATGAACGAGGTGTCATTTGTTATTCGATGCTGTGGCCTCATTCTGCCTCTTCACGCTACTGTCCATTAACAATCAATGGAAGCTGGCCTCTTACTGTAAGAACACCACCATGGCCAAAACCAAACTTTTTCTGACTTCCTGGCCATCGCCTCTCGACATTAAAACGACTCGGCTGACTCTTCAACAGAAGTCAAAGAACATTTGTTGTGTACATTATAAACCAAAGAACAATGGCAACCTCTGAGTCATGGGGTGTTTCTCCACTTTCTGCAAAATCGCACCCGTTGACAGTTAGCGACACACCACTCCATGTCATTTCTTTTGGTCAGGAACAGCCTCACCACACGTCGTAACCTCACTCAGATGTGAAGGAAAGGCTTGAATGTGATATTTGGTTTCTCATGTTCGCTACAGTCTTGATTACAATTCTCTTAACATTCTGTATTTGACTTATCTCAAATATTGGATAAAGCTGGAAGATGCAACTTAAATAAAAAAAAGAAAAATGCCTCTGTGCTGTAAATCAACAATCTGCAAATAGATTCTACACAGATTCTCTGACATCTGTGCCTTGCTGTGTCTGGCAGCTGCTGCAGAGCTCCACACAGCATGTCATCATTCTCAAGGAATCATGAAATTGATTTAAAGACATTTGTTTCAGAGGTAAGGTCAATATTTTAAAGGGACAGTTTGGAGTGCGAACGTAGTGGCATTTAAACCGCAGTAGATTGTTGCTCGCAAGCCCCCCAAGTTTAAAGAAACAGACAGGCGTACCGACCCAGGAGCAAAGCAAGGCACTGCTGTGGGCAGTGTTCTAGCCACCTAAAATAACGACTTTTGTGTTTTACAGGCCGTGCAATTTTTGGATCCTTTTGTTTACTCAATCTGCGTTTGGCCAGTGGAGAGAAACTGCAGCACCCAGAGGAAACCCATAAACGGTATCAATAATGCGGCAAAATGAATTACAAACAGCTGCTGATGATGATGAATAAATCCCAAACTCTTCTTTTTCTCACACATGATCCAGAGATGATGCACATTCCATGATGTATGTTGTTTCTTGTCCTGTTGTGCAGGTGTGATATCAGATGTAACATGCAAAGCCCCCAGCACCACGAGGGAGGCTTACACGATGATGTGACACAAATCAGGATGTTGTGCTGGTTGGACAGGTTTCCATGCTGGTTTCTTTACTTACTAATTCAGCTCACAGCAGCCCCCCCTTTGCTACTTCCTGCCAAATGTGGACAAACGCTACATGCTTTTGACAAGATTTAGCCCCAATTAAGTAGTTCCCTGCATACAAATTTAGAAAAAATATATTTCTGAATCGTACCATCATGTTTTTTCCTTTTGTGGCTTTCTCACAGCAGCTCCCTCATCTGGAAAATTTGGGCTGGGAGAGGACGGTAACTTTGGGTTTAATTAGTTGAACTCAACTTGATGAGATCTTGCGGTGTGCATCCAACCTAAGATAAAACCAGGGGAGAGCAGATTTTCCAGTTATCTCTCACTGTGAGCTGTCCTCATTAAAACACATCTGATGGTTGTCGGGCAGAAGATTAAACGAAAAACACCATGAGGTGCCGTTATTATAAATACTGAGCTCTGCTGATTACAAACAATTGCCTTCATCACCCCCTGCTCCCTTTGCTTAGCAAGTAGGTTGTGTCTTACAAGTCCATTCAGTTGCCCTGCTCAAGTGATGAGGGATACTATACATACTGCCTGTTGTGGATGGGGAGTTAGAGTAGCAAGCAGGGCAGCAAGCATATACTTTCTTTAATGCATCAGCTGCAGCTATTGAACAGCCAAGTCGTCAAAAAAAGGCAGAAAACTAAGAGGGCATTTATTCCTATGTAGTCTATATGTGTGATGTGTGGTATGCATCATGTGGAGGGGCACAGGGGGAGTAAAGTGGTATCAGATGTTAACAGTACAATATCAGACCCTCACCTTTCATCTTCTGTTACTATGGAGACACTGTATATACACGTCATAGTCTGTTAAAAATACAATCTCACTTACCACTTGTCATCTTCGATCATCTCAGTCATTTGGAAAATTAAAATGTGGATGTAAGGATGGGGGCTTGATGGTGCTGAGGCGTGACAGGCTCCTCCAAGCAAACAATGCTGCCTGACATCGCTAACATCACAACGCTTTGAGCCTCTCTCAAAGGAACCAAAAACAAAGATCGAGGCCCAAACTTTGTGTGCCGAAAAAAGAAGGCACACCGACCGAGCTGTTGTGGTGTTTATCTGAACTCTGATCAGATCGACCATTAAATGAATTGTGTGGCTGACAAAGCAGCGCTAGGAAGAACCATGGAGCAGAAGTCCGTACTCCATGAAAGCAATTCTTCCATGAGTTTGTTATTAGCAAGCTAGCTGCTCTTGTGGACTGTTCATTTTTTTGTAATAACTGCTCTTAGTGCACACATTCTTCATCCACTGGTGTCTTTGGCAGTTCAGTTCAGTTCATTTAGAATTTGAACACATCGTCACAGTTTGATCAGTTTCAATGTAGCTCAAGCGCAAGTTCAGTCAGGTAGACACTCACGCATAATCTCTGTCTCTGCTCTCCTTGTAATTACTCTATCAGCTGATTGGGGGGCGTGCACTTTTAAGTAACCAACCAGATTCTGCACACCGGTTCCTGAAGCCAATCATATCGTTGCTGTCAAACTTTAAATAGTGTTCTCCTCTCTGCTGCTGTCAGTTGTCATTTCAGCGAAGCGGATGCGACCCTCCTCCACCCCAGTCACCTCCAGTCAGCATCACAGTTATGCTCCTGATTCATCATCAGATGGCAGCACTCCTCTCACCACCACCACCACCACCAGTGTCTGGACTCCAGGGGGGATTAGGCCTGTTGGACCTCGGTATCCCTCGGTGATAGTACTTCAGCACGGAGTCCAAACGCCAAAGACTTTGCACTTTTCATATTTGATGCATGTATAATAAATCATTGTTAAATTATAAAACAAGTCTCTCCTGATTGAAATCATACTATCTTAATATGAGTAGCCCATAACACGTATACTTTTTAAAAAGTAATCTTAAATTGTCATTTTTTAAATTTGTTTTAACATTTCAGAAAATGTTTTCTAAACCGAGAATGTGAAGATGTACTATGGGCCACCAGTTAGTTGTTCATTTGAAGAGACCCCTCTTAGTTTTTCTTTAATAATAATAATTCTCTAATAAGCAAAAGGATTTCTTATCTGATTACTCAATTAATAGATGGAATAATGATAATCAATCAATTGCTGTTAGATTTATGATCTGGCCAACGGAGATGCGTACATGTGGCTGAAAGACTGAAAGTGTGTTAAATGATATGAAATATAGAAGTGGGGCCTTAAAGGTCTTCCCACTTTGGACTGAGCATGTAGCCATGGTGGATACTCGCCTTGTGTATGTCAAAGCTTTAAGCGAAATCAGGCGAAAGCAGCTCACATTTGTAGATGGTTTTAACATTTTCTATCCGTCAAAACTGCTTCACACCTTAACATTGCAAGGATTTGCAAGAAAATCAGATCAAGTTGGCCAGTCTCCACCTGAGTGGAGCAGTCCTCAAAGGCATAACACATCCGGGTGTAGCAGTGGACTCCCCCGAGTGAGCATGAGGAGGGAACGTTAAACACTTGCAAATGAGATTCAGCTACACATGCTGGGTTCAAACCTATCTTAGGATGTGTCTTCCAGCACTCTTTTTTTTTCCATTTTTATTCCCATTGAGACGATACCAACAGGGGAAAAACTTCACAATCTTCAAAAAGAAACTGCAAACAACCAGTTGGTGTTTGCTGTTTGGCACGGACAGGAAATTGAAGTCTAGTTTAGAAATAAATTAGTCAGTCGCTCAAGAAGCAGTCAGAGAAGTATATGGCTCAAAGAGCAAACATTGTGATGGAGTCACTCATGCCCGGAGGAAGTCTGTTACTTCAGCTCAACCTCTGAGGAGAAACTTGTTTTCAAAACAGAATTTTTTTTCTCAAACCTTTGTGTTCACATTGTCTTTTCTGCGTGACTGTGTACATGCTTCACTGCATCTGACTGTGTCAGGAAGGATGTCTGTATGTGTGTGTGTGAGTTTTCAAGGCTTCTCACTCAAGGCTACGAGTTTCTTTAAAAAGAAAAAAAAGAAAAGTTGGCCTCTCCTTAGTCGTCCAATCAGGCGTGAGTTGTACGGCCTTGTGGTTAATTGTCTAATCAATTAAAAGGAATAGGTTCTTTCCTGCCTTTCAAGGCTTTGATTTAACAAGCAGCAGAATTAAATATCCAGTCCATAATTCTCACTTAGGACAGCCAAGGACACTGACAAAAGTTGTTGTGCTCTTTGTGCTACTTTTGAATAGTGTCATGCTGATATCTGTCTCTCTGTGTCTGTGTGTAGACTTTTTGGAGAAAAAACTTGAAACCAGTACATGACAGGAATTCAATACGTACAGGAAGAGAGGAAGGGTCTGATTAAATATGAAGTACCTTGCTGCATAGATTTACATTTCAATGAACAAAAAAAATGATTTTCATAAAACTACTATAACTTCTCAATGCTGAAAGTTCATATCGAAACAATGCAAAGTATGTTGACATAAATATTTGCCTTAATTAATGAATTCAGTAGAATAACTGATTATTTTGAGTAGTATCACAGTGATTATGTTTGATGCTGTCAGCTTAAATGCCTCTTGTTTTATTCATACCCTCTTTCAAGCGAAGGTTTCATAATTAATTCCTGATGATATTAACGACTCATCAGGATGTATTCGATTTTGTTTTCTACTCTTCTGCGTTGATTTCCTGCAATAATAATAATAATCCCTGCGTGCTATAGAGCTCAAACAGTGAAACATGAATCAAATTGTAATATTAAGGATCGTTTTTTAAAATGAGACCCCAGGTGCCACATTCTCTACGGCTGCCGATAGCTCATGGGATGACTTGTCTTCATCTTTGTCTGTCTCTGATGGTGCTGTGGTAATGTTAGAGCAGCCATTCCCTTTTTTCTACTTCTGTTAAGAAATATATATTTAGCCTACTTCTCCTTCATTATACCCCATCCATCATTCTTTCTGCTTCATGTGTGTGTTTGAAAAAAAGAAGAGAAATAGAAAGGGAGGAGAGGAAATAGAGTTTAACAGGTGGTGATGGGAGTAAAGGAGTAAAAGCGAGACATAAATGGTGGGGAGCTGATCTGGTGCTGGGCGCCTGCCAAGAACTAAGACGCAGATAACTGAGGAATGGAGGAGATCCGGGGAGCAGGATGGAGTTGTGTAGAGCAGATTGGGTATTAAAGTTGAGAGGAAAAACAGTGCTCGAGAAATGAGGGGATTGGTTAGGAGAAAAGAGCAGGAGGCTGAAAAAACGGAGAGGGATGAGGGGAGTAGAGGAGGGCAGGAGTGAAGTGATAGATGGAGATAATAGGAGAGGAGGGAGTTTCGGAAGCAGACACATTTAGGTTACGTTCACAGGAAGCATTAACAAATAAGGGGCGGAAGGTACTACTGCTCAACTTAAACGGGTGCTTTACATATAAGTCACATCTGTAATGTTGTCAGGCTGTAGAGTATGAATGCATCCATGCACAGTATTGATCTGATGTACTGAAACGTACAAAACCACAACCAATTTTAGTGGATAACCATGGACACATTTGACAGTATTTCCAGGGCAGCTGTATTGATTTTCCACTTTGAAAGTCACAATCAAAGGCCTAGTGAGTGATGCATTGATCCAGTCATGTGCAGGAAGGCTTCATGTTGATGTCGCAGCAAAAACATGTGTCATCAGTAGGAACTGGTTAAAGACATTTGGGTCTATGATCACTGATAACACCGGCACACTGAGCCTTATCTGAAGATCTGTGTTACACGTCACCTTTCTTTTTCCTTTTATACATTGCAGAATATATATATATATATACACATTTCTGTACATCAGTGTAAAATGCAACATTGAATCTGCAATGACACACCAACATTTATATTTCTGTCCACCTACAGGTCCATTATTCTCTCTTCTCTCGTCTGGTCTCCACCAACTCAACAAAATGGCCCAACTCAAGGCTTCCTAACGTTCGGTCCACAAACCAGTGGGTGACATCACGATGACTACGTCCACTTCTTACAGTCTATGGGCACCACTGACGAGAGGTTATCGCCATGTTGTCATGAAGTGGTATCGGATGTGAGAACAGTATTGCAGCCAACACTACTGGTACATCCCTATTTGCTGTGGGATACTGTATAGTTGTTAAATGTCTACCTGAGCAGAGAATGAAATGGCTCTCCCTCTGTGTGTGTTGTAATCCAAGCTACTCTGTGCTTTGTTGACTTAGCCAAGTCTTTTAGTGCATTGTGAGTGTGCTCTCAGTGTCACGACTGCTGCTCTGCACTGTGCTCATACGCCGGTTACAGCTGAAAAACACATAGATTGTGTAGCACCCACCCTCCGACTCCCCCTCAGATGAATAGTGTTCCTGTTATTTGCACTGTTTGCGCTGTTAGCACCATTAGCAGCAAGCTGCCTGCTCAGCTCTCGCCATGTTCAGAGCCGTGTGGAGGTACTAGATTTGCTCTGCATTTCAAATGTAGTACCTTTGAATCTTAATTCATTCATATGTTTAGTATTGCTATCTACCCACAGCATCCACCTCGACAACAACAATTAACAATTAACAAATGTCAAAGTTGAAATTCAGTCACATTCAAGCGAGGTGGAGAACATGAAATTAGAGTCTTTTGAAATGACTGTCAATGTTTTCCTTCACCTGCACTGAACATTGCCAACTGCGGTTACATCTGGAACATTGTACCTGGTGTTTGTTTAAACGCCAACGGTTGATTATATGTTTCATACAGAACAACTAAAGCTGGAGATAGAAGATAGAAACAATGCTGCCAGTCTATTTTTGTTTGTTTATTAAAAAAATTCCACACACCATAGAAATTACATGTACAAAACTATAAGATTTGAAATTGCTGTATGTACACATACAAAATATAAAGCCCGAAAAAAAGTGAATGGAGCACAGAGGGAGGAAAGTGAAGACATAGCTTTTGTGGTTTTTTTTTTTTTTGTTGTGTTTTTTGTGTATTTCTTCTGAGATGGGTCAAACGGTTTGACGGTCTATTTCCTCTTCTACCAACGTACATCTCTGCAAGGAAATGTAACAAATCATGACGATCATAATGACACTGGGGGAACGGCGGCAAGCGCAATCACGTGCACACCCAGACACACAGACACACATATGGACAGCACATATCTAAGATGACACCTGTGTACCACATATCCCATTTACAATAACCAGCTTAAAAAGTCAGAGTCAAAAGCATGGAAATGATGAGAGAGATGCTAGTATAGAACACCTGTGTCATTCTGATGATTAATATAAAGGGATATCTGTCAGACACATATGGAGATGTAACTCTTTTGGACCGAGAACATGAAGTGGGATGTGTCCTGTTATCTATCATGCTGTGTGCACGTCAACACACTCCACAGTGATATGGGGATGTTCTAATGAAGATGTGCAGAGGGCCTTTGTTGGATACAACCATGATGTTAACAATGCAGGGGGGTGCAGTCATATACAGTCATACAGCATTTTTCTTTAAAATAAAGTATTTTGATTTTCAAAGTAGAACTCTGGACCTGTAAACGTATTCAGTGATGACAGCGATGAGGATTTGGATGAGGATGGAGGCTGATTCGCGTGATTTTGGCTTACTGATACCCTGCTACTTTATTTCTTAAACCTCTTTATCTGTTTCCTTCTTGACTTGAGACAATGTGGCTTTCGTCTGGATCTCTGGGTCTAAAAACAAAAAAAGGAACAAAAGAGAGCGAAGTAAATTAGTATGCATTTTACTGTCGTTTACAGCAAGAAACACATGCAGCGTCAAAACCTGTCAAAGTCATAGCTGATGGCTAAAGGTGTGTTTGGGGGGTATTGGGTAATATAGTTCCAAACATGAAAAAAGTAACAATGACGTAATCTTTTATTGCAAAAATTGACATTAACACAAATGATTTTCAATCACAAAGCAGAGTTATTCAACACCTGTTAGCTACAGCGGTTCCATATTTTCAGCCTTGGGCAAAAAAAGACATGTTCAGCTAGAAGTGATGTTCTGTTTGTCTGGATAACATTTGTGCTTTGTATGCCATGGGCAAAATGCTGTGTGGGTTTTGGTGTCTGCGTATTTGTGTGATTGTTTTCTTCAAAACATGGCCAAATTAGCAGCTGATTACAGTTGAAATTACGAAGAGCACTTCATCCACCTTAATGGATGGATGGCCATGACAGGCAGCTACTTTAGGAGCTCTGATCGGAAACATCTACAACCCACATTATTCACGAACATTATCTTGTTCCCTATTAGAAAACAAAATGCAGAGTAACACAGTGATGGACAGTCAACACTAAGGCAGAGAGATTTCCAGCTTTCTTATTCTCAGTGCTCTACTACTGGAACCAACTGGGTTTGAAATCCAGTGTACTCAAGTGTTCGACAAAAATAACCTTAAACTGATTCATATAATCTCTGCATTCTGATATCACGCACAGCTGTTTAAACTGTCAAATAACAGGGTTTCTAAAAGCATAGCAAAAATAAATAAAAATACATTAAAGCTACACGATGTTGGCTGTCGATTCCCCTGTTAGAACAAAAAAATGCATTCTGCTAAGTGACGATAGATTTATAGGAAAACATGTGACGGGAAGCAATTGGCCAGCCCACCAACCTCCTTGAACAAATCTCCCACTGCTGGCCTCATTAGTAGTGTAATGTGAGCATGCTAAAAATGATTAGCTGTCACGTTGTAAGTAGCCCTCTTGGGAGGAAACCTGGTTCTGTATTCACATTGCGCTCATAGAGTGGTTGGCTGAAAGAATATGGTTAAATGTTAATAATAATAACTGGTCAAAAAAACAAATCAGCCGTGATAACACCCAAACTAGACCCAAGTCATTTGAAGTGACGGACTACCACTGGCCTTCTTTGAGATGTGCACTCTCACTAGAAGGCTACAAATTCCACCAAATATGTTTGTCCAATTGATTAAACCACTGCCCGCCCTTCCTCGTACACTGCAACATGTGCATGAAATTGTACTGACAAAGTGACATGGAAGTACTCTGTGAACCACGACATCTAAACCCATCTGGACAAGGATGAAATGACACTACTGTGACTTCAAAGCTAACGTCTTTATGTCAGACTGCTTAGTATATGGCAAAACATATATCAATATTTAGCATTATATGCAGCTCTCTGCAGCATTTCTTTTTTCATTTCATGCGGCTGATGCATTATTTAACATGTGGAGTACTAATACATTTAGTCTTTGGTACAAACTGCGCCATACATGAAGAAAACAAATCCTGGGTTGTATGACAAATAAAGACAAACCTGCCCCTCCCCTACAAACCTGTTCCAAATGACAAATCTAACATCTAATGGAAAATAGACATTTGCCACTTCGTCACCAAAAGCCCTAGAAATCTTTACCCACAAACCCATCTCAACAAGGATGTCCTGTAATAAACTGAGCAACAAAAGACACACAAACCCCAGATCTTTGTTCACCCTGGTATTTTAAAACAAAAGCTTGTCTCTCAATCTTTATTTTCACGGCGTCCCCCCCTGAGACCATTATTTGCGTAAAGCTTTGAATCCGCCAATAAGCCAATAGACCACTGCAGAGCACTTTATGTTTGTAACACATAAAAGACTCCAATCTCCCAATTCAACACTCTGGAATCCCACCATCGTCTCATTCTCCTCCCAATACAAATAAACTGCATCAGCGTTTTTTTGGTGTAAATCTACCGATATAACGGCCAAAAGGCCATTCTGAGGCTAAAACCTTAAATCTGTACTATTTTAATCCAACAACAGTCCCATTTTCTTTCCTGCCTGCAGAAGGAAATTGTTTTCTGCCGAGAGGGATAAATGGAATGGTGCTAACTCAAAGTCCCTGTAGTCAATAGATGCATGAATACCTGCACTGCCATTGATTTAGTGGACGTTTCATTAACACTTATGTGTCACATGTAAGGCAATATAATACATGGAAGTTACATTAAGACTATGTTGTAATTATGAAAGTGACAAAAATGAACACACTGCATACTTTACACTGACAAGATTCATATTTTTGAAGTGGTGTGCGGGGTGATACTTGTTAAAATTAACACACACACACACACACCCACACACACACACACACACACCCACACACACACCCACACACACACACACACACACACACACACACACACACATAACATTCATTTCCTTAAGACCTCCCCTCACCATATCACAGGCTCTCAGTGCCAATTAATGATTATTCTGCTGTCTTGAGCCAGATGTTTAAATCACTTTCAATGCTGCAGTATGTTGACTGACTTGCTCTAAAGGAAGAAAAAAAAAAGATTGCAGCCAAAGACAACCACCCACACGGTTTCATTCAGCACTGTCATTATTTAAGTATCATTTTATTGTTTTCATTGCTAAGAAATTGTGCAAATATACTGGGATGAGTGTAAAAACATTGGTACACTGAGGTAATATTCCAAAGAGGGAGTCAAATCTTCACTCTTCATATTTTTTTTTGCTTTCAAATTTAAATAATATATCTGATGGGGTAAAGGTGCTGGGCTGTAGACTTTTATTGAATACAGTAATTGACAGCACTGCTTTTAAACCGTTGCTGCATTGCTGACCTTCAAAAGCTGACGCTGGAACACTAAGAGCAAGATCTTTTGCAGAACAAATCCCAATGGTGCTCACATTTTAGTGCTGAACACCGCCCAGAACGCTTTTATTTTTACTGCATCAGGGTAGTTTAGTATTCACAGCTCTTCAGATGCTTTCCCTGGACGGGCAACTGGCAGAAATGTCAACTTTTTAGTGTGACTGACACCTGAATCCGTCCTCTGAATAATTCACACGCTCACTTATTCATGTTAATATTGTCCTCACGAACATACATGCATCATTGAAATGGCACGGGATCTTTCCACAGACATGTCTTTTGACTCACTGAGTACGTGTCCGTGTGTTGACGTATATATATATGTTTAGATGAGGGCATCATCTGCCCCGCTGAGTAGTTTTCAACCATTTAAAAAAAAGGGGTAAGGAGTCACACACAATAAACACTTAGAAAAATAAACATTCATTGTGTGTACGTGTCATCTATTATTCATACTACCATGTTTTCTTTCTGAGGAACCAAAGACACCTCACTGCACAATACAGCTGGAGCTCAATACGGACTTGTGTAATCCTCCACACATCCCACTCGCTGTTCTCCCTATGTTTTCCTCTCTGGTTTTTTTTCCCACTTCTCCTTCTTAACTCTTGCCCATTGCGTTTACATCTCATATCCTCTCTTTAAAAAAAATCAAAAGAATCTTGTCTCTGCTCCTTTACCGTCTCGTGTTCATAAAGCTGCTTATCTTGTGCAGCCTCTCTCCTTCATCCTAACAGTACGATTCAAGAAGCCAATCACTGGCACGATAAGAGTTCAGCGGGAGCATATGAACATACCAGAAGACCATGTTAGTCTACACTGAACAAGCATGTGTATGCAAATGTTGAATTATCTCACAGAGCCCAGCTCCTCTTATGTTTCTCTCATTTGTATAACCTCCCCATATTCTCACTTTATCCCTTTCCCTCGCCTCCAGTACTTCTGAACCTGTCCCTGGTCTCACCATAGACTGTAACAAATATGAACATAGTCTCTCTGACTCCACCCAAAGGTCTCTGAAGAGCATTTGTAAAGCTTGTGATGATCGACTTCGGATCTTGGCAGTGACGACACGAATAATTCAAACATGGGCAGAGAGGTGGGATCGTTGTTGGAGTTGAAGCTGGCCCGTGTGACGCAGCGAAGGAGACAGCTAGCAGCTAGCAACCTGGTACACCACCCACCTTTCACTAAAAATGGCCTCAACCTAAATGATGCCCACTACTTTAAGCCTTATTATAATGTAGCTCCTTTGGATCCTGAGAGGGACAGGCCAAGGAGGCTTCTCTGTCTGCACAGGTCGTGCAAACCATCTTGGCGGCTAGAGCGGGATCCACCATTTGCCTTTTTACAAGCCAGAGTGGTCAGGTGGTCAGAGCTGATGCGAGGAAGGAGGCTAGATCCCCTGGCTCGTGCAATTGGGTCTATTCTCTCCTTTTTGCAGTGTTGGGTGGATAGAGGGCCGTCTCATGCCACCTTTAAAGTGTATGCGGCAGCCATTTTCTTCCTGTCATGATGGTTTTGGCGTAACAAGTCTTTGGGGACCTTCTTTTGCAAGGGCTTTCTTGCAAGGGCTTAGAAGGCAACGGCTAGTGATGCATACTCCTCCCTGCAGTGGGAACAGCCTCTGGAGGGCTCCTCTCTGAAAGCATTGTCATTGGCAATTTTGCTAACTTTATGCGTTGGCATGTTATGGTAAATGCAGTGCCCCCATCAGACACAACAGCTATTTGTGTGCTTCAGGGATAGTGTGTGTAAAGCCTGTAATGGTAATTCTTTACGTAGTATATATTTCACCGTGTCTCTGGTGTGCAGAAGAAGAGTTCTCCCTTGCCTGTTCACAATAACTAACTGTGCTGTATGAGAATGTTCCAGCACCAAGGCCTTTGGGCCGCTTGTTTGGGTTGCTGACCGTTTGTTTTCCATTGTTGTTCCTATCAGTCTGAGACCAAAAGTCTGAGACTGAAACGTCTGTAACCTTGGCCATCGGCCCCCACCTTTGCTCATTCTGTATAAAGAAAGCTTGTGCACTTTTTTCTAGGTTCTTCCTCACTGAGACTGTACGCATTCTGTTGTGATGATTCAACCTTCTCTGCGCAGAGAATAAATACTTAAAAGACAACCTGGTTTTTGGTATTATGTTTTTCAGCATTAAAAGACTCACGCAATGCGGGTATAGGACTTTTTTTCCATTACAAGCCCTATCCAAGAATCGACTGACGGGATGGCTTTGTGAGTGCATCTCCCAAGCCTATCGATAGACAGGAAGAGACCCTCCCACTGTGGTTCGCACGCACTCTACAAGCAGTGTGGCAGTGTCATCGGCGACAAAAACAAGACTGACTGTATGGAAGTCTATGACAAAATGACTCTTCTTCTCACTTGATTTATTACCTCAGTAAACATTGTGAACATGAGTTTATGGTCATACAGCTCAATGTTCATTTAGTAGATTATAGTCCAGTTTAGAGTAAAATAGACCATAAAGTGCAGTATGCTTTAGGGCGGGCTTACTGTGATTGACAGGTTGCTGCCGCTACGTATAAGGCATCTCTACATCACTCCTCTGCATTCCAAATACGGTAACTTACGTTCATTTCCTTAAAAAAAACAAAAAACAGGGTGACGGCTGTAATCCAAGATGGCGACGGCAAAATCGTCAAACTCGAGGCTTCAAAACAGCAAGTACGCAATTCAATGAGTGATGTCACGGTGACTACTGTACGTCCACTTCTAGTCTATGGGCTTCACGTGTGTTCTCCCCTTTTCTCCTTGAAGCATATAATGGAAAGTAATGTGTAATGAAAGCAGGATGTTTTTAGATATTTAAGTGTACATGCGTGTGTGTGTGTGAGAGACGTGTGAGAGATCATTCTACATAAATGCAGTAATGTATGCATGGTCACATCTAGCTACATCGCCACCACATCAGCTACCAGATGTGACATGCTGCTTAGTTTGAAGTCATAGAATAGCCCAACTGCCCACACAGAGGGAAGCACGCATTGAATCTCCTCTACTTTAAATTCGTAATAACAACTACAGTGTGTGTGTGTGTTTGCTGTGCCATTCTAGCCTCAAATGAAATTAACTGAATGGTTGCTGGGAGGGACTCATAAATGCCGCTGCAAAACGACCACAGATGGAAGCTGTCACATCAAGTGAAAAAAGCACCATATTGCCGTTTAGACGAAATAGTGCAACTGAAGAGACGTAGACATAAAACGCGTCTGGTTTACAACGTTAGCTAAGGAATTACCAGTTCAATCCTTGTGAATTTGAGAGGTTGAGAGACATCGAAATGTCGCTGTTCTGTGGCATAAATGTTCTGTGGCATATGAAGTATGCTGGTTCTCTCCCTCTTATAGGGTCTCTATACAATAAAACATGAATATAGCATCAAACAACCTTTTCCGATGTAAAGATATAGTGGAGTGATGAAGTCACTCTCCCTCTGTATGTATTATAATCCGAGCTTCTCTGTGCTTTGTTTACATAGCCAGGCTGGCCTTGAGTGTCTTTATGTGCATGTTAGTGTGTGTGTGAGTGGGCCCCACTGGGGAGCTCACGATATCCACTCTGAACTCCACTCATACGGTGGTAAACGCTGATAACCAGGTTGAAGTTAGTTTAATAGTGAAGCCAATGCTGATGTACCTTAAATGTACATTCTTTATAATGGCCACCAGTTATAGGGCTCATCTGGTTGCAGTCTGATTGTATCGAAGTCTATAATGAAATGACCCTACTTCTCACTTGATTTATTACCTCAGTAAAGATTGTGAACATGAGTTTATGGTCTCAATCGCTACTTTCAAGTCTTCTTCAATATTGCACAATATCTGTTACATAAATCATGGTCACATTTAGACTGAAATGGACGATAAAGCAGGGTATGCTTAAGGGAGTGGCTCATTGACAGGTGTCTTTCAGAGCCGTATAAGGCGTCTCTACCACAGCGTCACTACTCTGCAGTCTCAATATGGTCCTCTTACGTTCACTGGTTGCAAAAAAAAGATGGCAAAGGCCAAAATCCAAGATGGCAATGGCCAAAACTCAAGGCTTCATAACCTCTGTTGCTTCATGTGGAGGCAATAGATATATGTTCAAAACAAGGAATGTATTGGAGGGACACACACTCTTGTAAGTCAACATCACAGAACTTGTTGAAGACACAGTTTAGCCTCTATCCACATCTGTCACAGTAGCGGAACCAAGGCATCAATAATCACGTCTTTGATAATGTAATGCAATTACCATAATCGTTGTTTTAATACACAGGACACAAAGCTTAATGGATGCCAAAAAGGTTTTACAGTCTCTCATGGGTTCAATATTTTACATTTTTCCTTGGCAGGACAACTATATTGATCACCATAAAGTAAAAAATCAAACGTCCTTTCTACCTGTTCTCCCATTGCCATCCTACCCCTGCGGTGTTACAAATTCACCATAAGATACTGTCAATCGCTACATGCTTAAAGATATTTATTCCATCAAACCTATCCACCAGTCAATGAGCTTTTCACTTGGATTACAATTAGAACTGCAGCGTACGATCGATCCAAAATATGTACGTCAATGAAAACAAAAACTGCAAAAACAAAAAACTGCAAACAGAGAATCCAGAAATAAAGATAGACGATAGACCGGTCGTCTCCTTAACTTTGAAACCCAACTGAAGGCACTTTAGGACATGCACTTTACAGAGGTATTTCTATTTTTATACCGTGCTTTTAGTTTGTGCGTTTGTTTTGTGTTATCTCTCTCTGGTGTGTGTTTCTTGTGTGTATGTAAGAAATGGGCACGATGGCTCAAACAATCCCCAGCAACAACGGAGAGAGGCATTGTTTGTTATGTGTAAACAGCTTCTGGTGTGTGACATGTGTAATCATACGGTTCATGCCGTCTTGAGAGGACACACAAACACATAGTTACACAGTCATAGGTGTCTATGAAGAGATAACTATAATAGAGGTGCCCACAGGTACCCACTCTAACTTGTGTCTGTGTACCAGGTCCACAAAGGATGATGGAGGGATTCATTGATATTGTTACTGAACGAACAACGAAAAGTGTTGGTGTCACTTTGTTGTATTTGTAAATTGAAACTGGAGATAGTTGTCATTACTGTCCCTGCAACATCTTGTAACCATAACTTACAGGAGGAAATAACATCTTTGTATTGCTGCCTATAGTCAAAGCACAGAAACAGCAGACATGACTGTATTATCTCACTACTTTATCCTGTCCTTTAAATATTATATATCTTACATTAGAATTATGACAGAATTGCCAAACAAACTAAAAAGATAAAGCATTATATGGACTCTTCTTTCATATTTTGTATGTTTGCCTGGGAAAAGATGAAATGGAGACTATCATTCAAAAAACAGCCTATTGCAGTTTGTTCATGTGTGCTCATGGGTGTCAGGCCAAATAAATGATCTTTAACCAGACTGAAATTAACTTGAAATTGCCAAATAAAGTAATAATGGGTATCTTAGTTATCTAGCACCACTGCACTGCACAATGAATCAGATGAACTGAACTGCGGTTAGAGTAAATTATTGTTTGTCGACAATTAGGGAAACATATCCGTGCATGATGAGATTTATTACTGATAACTATATGCAATGGTAATTTTGTATGCATCTTTTGAAAAGCTTATTACATACTCTTCGGTAAAACACATGGATGGTCTGAATGGACACAATGCAGTTCGTAGCGTCAAAAATCTTTGATTAATAACAAATGGTTGGACCGGTGTTTTAGTTCAAGTCCAGTAGAGAGCACTTTGAACAGCAGTTGTGCGCCAGGAAAAGAACATATATAATAATATTCAAATAGTATTCAAAAGTGTAAAGGGCACAATTCAACTACTGGTGCTGTTTTTGTTTACACCCACATTCGGTTATTAATGGGATATATACTTTCTCTGGAGATTAAAGAGGTTTAAATACGTTTGGAACCCTACTAGATGCTTACAATTTGACTACAGATTATGCTATTGATTACCTTTAATACATGTCTAACTTCATTTTGACAGTGAAAACCTCTCCAGCCTGGGAGTTCAATTCTGCTGCAGCAGACATCAGCGTCTGTCCGTGACTAAAGCGATATTGCTGACCCCTCCCCACCTCCCTTTTGTACAGGAAAAGTCCATCCCTGAGGCTGTGGTGTCATAACCATATCCTCCCAGCCAGCATATTATATTATCCAACAGTATTTTATCACTGCCTCAGGCAGGCAGGAGAGAAACAAGAGACATCTGATTGACAGGGGAAGAGAGAAGCATGAGATAAGGAGTGACTCAGACACTAAAGGAGCGGGAAACAAAAAGGTGGGGGATGCATTTCCTGTGGCGTGTTGCGATATTGTCAGTGGAGAGTTGTAACGAAGCCGATCGTTAGCCAGGGTGGCTCTCTAATTGTCCTGCTGACAGCAATTAGACGGCACTTGTTAAAGCATTGCCCTTATTAGGTTACAGAGCACTCACAGCAGGAGGAGACAGTGCAAAGTGTACTGTCTTAAACTATGGGGCAGGACCCAAAATTGGTGGACGGCCAAGGTGACTGCCGGTGGGTCGCAATTTTTCACAATAATTAATGAGGCCGGGTCTTTGGGTGAGAGAACTCCACATTTGGCTGCTTGTTTGGTTAGGTTAATGGGCTAATCAGCAGATTACTCACCTGTATAAGTGGGCCTAAGGCGATGTTAGAGAGGCTTGTAAAGGTCCACAAGGTCCTCACCAGTCCCATCCAGTGGAAAACAGACAAGACCAATTGATAACAGGCCTGTCTAGTCCAGTCTAGTCCAGCTTAGTCTGCATCAGATCACTGCACAGTCTGAATCCTTAACCAGTGTACAATTCCAGTTGAGGCTGCGCTGCGTCCAAGTTTGGGTCCAGCTTAGTTCACCTTTTTGTTTTATACTGCATGTGCTTTCCAGAAACAGACTTCTGATTGAGAGATAACAGGGTCCAGTCAAGGTTGAGATCCAGCTCCAGGACCAGCTCAGCTCAGTTCAGTTTAGCACAATTGGATCAGTCCATATGGATGAATGGAGTGCTGCTACTTGGAGCCAGCCATGTTGAGAGTCCTTTATGTTCATTTGAGAAAGAGTCAGTCATTATCATTCGAGTGCTTGAACACATCTTCGTATCCAAAGCCAAAAAGAAATGTGTGTAATATTATTCCCTTTCTGTTTGTGCAGTCTATCATATTGTATATCCGGGTTATGTGTGATTATCTATGTATCAAACTTGTACTGTCTGTCTGTTAATACCATCCACTGGGTATCATCATTTTGATGCTGCTTCAGATGATGAGAAGATGATGCCTATCTTTATTTTGTAACACATTCACATATTTCTTTATGTTTCCTTTTTTTAAATTACCTACGACCATTGTATCCACTTCCACTGATACAAATGTTTCAAAGTGGAAAATCCAGCATTCAGTGTGTGCCGTTCCATGAAAAAAAGGTGATTTATGAATATCACACCGAAAGCTGGATCCTGCAGCAACTGGCCAATCAACAGCCAAAGAGACACCGGGCCTTGACAAATCCAATCCAGACATGACAACCAAGATTGGCAGTTAATAGTACACCAGACAGTTTAGTTCTTTTACCCAATGATATTCATGGAAACAAAGTGATGGGTACGGTAAACAGGAAATATGGGAATGGATCTTAAGGGCTTTTTTTCTTCAGTTTTCACCAGCTCCTCCCTGCTGGTGCCGTTCTCCACATCTTCCACTCAGAACAACAACGTCAGGGTTCTAGAGAACAGAAGAGTAAGAAAACAAAGAAAGGAGAACATTAAAATGACTCCGTTAGGCTGGAAGGAAAATGACATTACTGTAAGGACTGAGCAGTTCTAAAAGGGACTATTTGGCACAAGGGGGTTAAAAGGATCAATAAAGCATCAGGGATGTAGAGTAGGACATCAGGTCTTGACAAAAGGATAGAAAACGAAGGTTCTTGGAACACAATATTTAAAACAGCACAGGTCTAGAAGACACAGTTTGGCACCTGTGGGATCTGGACTGTTCCAGTTAGAATTCCAATTACCACAGACCATAAATAATACAACTACCTTCAACATGTGTGAGTGACGCACAATTTAACTTTATGTGACTTTAACTTCTGTTTGGTGCCCCGAGTCGAACTACACTGGCCAGACTTAAAACATTCTCTAAAGGGGGTTTCATTTGTTTTCATAACTTCTGCAATGATTTAAAGGACAAAGAAAAGCTTATATTCAAAGAGGACACTTTTGTATTTGTTTGAGTACATTACCTCCTGAGGGAAAACAGAAGAAAATGAAACAATATGAAATTGGAGGAAGGGTCAAATGTTTTTCCTTAGTGGTTACATCATACTTTATTCCAAACAAATGGAAAACAAGGAGATGGCTAACAATTCAGGATGTTTCTACTTTTCGCCAGGTTTGTGTTCGGTTTATTAAGTGGCATGTCCGACATAATATCCATTGACTTCTTACCTAGCAAAATGGTTTTCATTTGTCCCTTAGGACGAGAGATTCAACACATGCCTGTATAAACGAGGTCTTCTGACATTAGAAAGCAAAGAAGTGCAATAGCTTGGAGATTGATGAAGCTGTACTTGCTGGGGCAGAATATGGCCACAGCTGTTATTTGTAATGTGTATGTTTATCCGGAGAGCATTTATTTTCCATATTTGTCAGGAGGAATATTTGTTAACTGCACTTATGTACAGCCAGTGCTTACTGTGTCAGATTAAGAATGAAGGAGTCTTCTCAATGCGGCAGTCTGTATTCATCCATCACAACCACAACACATCAACACTGTCTTATCCTCCATCATCCTCCACTCCTCTCCCCTCTTCTCCTCCATCACCCTTTGCACCACGCAGATGGATGAAGGAGATGGGGTGATACAGAGAGCGGAGCGGAGGTGGCGGTATGTCGAGACGATAACGCAGTCGTAAAGACGTGGATAGAAAGGACATAAGTTGCTACACAGACAACTGAATTGAAAACGGATATTAAGAAACGGTATGTGCAAACAGAGAATTAGAGAAAAAGGGAGATGCCAGCAGAAAGGAGGCAAAGGAAGGGATGAGAGAATGAGTATTAGAAGTGAATACAATTAAGAAAATCAAGGAAAACGAAAAGAAAAGTTAAGATAAGAAGAAAAAACTATAAAGAAAGATATGTCATTAAAAAGACAAAAAAGGGAAGAGAGGGAAGGATCAGTTCACCCACCTGACACAAAGTCAGTTCCTCTAGGGGAGTCTAGCCATGCAGTTTTGTTTAGCACATTTTGAGATGCTTGTCCTGGAGATTCCTGCCTCCCCCCTATGAAATAATGGTGAATGGAATTGTTTGTGTTGCTCATAACATAGATCAATTTCATCTATGAAAACTCTCAACGGGCTTTCAAATCACAGCCCAAAGTGACAATTTCCGTGATTGTCCAAAACCCAAAGACATCTTTAGTTTACTATCATATATGACAGACTGGTATTATCACATTACATTTGAGAAGCTGGAATCTGAAAATATTTTAAATTTCTTTCTTGAAAAATTACTGAAATTATAAATTTGATTATTTAATTTCTGTCAAATGACAAATCGACCATTCAACTAATTTTCTCAGCATTTTTCTGGGCTGTGAGAACCACAGACTCAATGCTTCGTTGTATTGTGATGGAGGCAGGAATCACAATGGTTTGGATATCTCAAAACATCAGCAGACAAAATCACTAGAGGATTCCTGTGAGAATTGACCGGACCAGAAAAGAAGAAACCCCAAAAGAAAGGCTCAGATGGTGGTAGTGACACAGGGTGAGGGAAACGGAGAAACTGTACGTAGACTTTAAGGAAGAAAACACAATCCAGGGACTGCTCAAGTGTTTTCAGTGCCAGTCATTACTCTTTGCTTGTAGTCTGGGCGCGCTCTCTTTGTGAGGCCAAGAGACCTTCAGATCTTAAAGTCTCTCCATTCGACACTATGAGGCCGCCTGTCGTCTGCTGCTGGACGAGTGAGAGAGAGAGAAGGCAAAAGAGTGAGAGAGAGAGAGAAGGCAAAAGAGTGAGAGAGAGAGAGAAGGCAAAAGAGTGAGAGAGAGAGAAGGCAAAAGAGTGAGAGAGAGAGAGAAGGCAAAAGAGTGAGAGAGAGACATTGAGAACAACAGTGAAAATCAGAGAAAAACACTTATACATATGGAGCAAAACAGCACAGAAAAAATTGGGCAAAGAAAAGAAGCAAAAATGTCAGGATAGTCAAAAAGCTGGTTGAAAGTGACAGAGAGAGCTTGAGAAACACTGTGTGAGGGTGGAGAGAGAGGGGGGGGGGGGGTATTGCGTGAGATGAATTTAGAGGGACAGATGGCAGTGAAAAATGAGGCCGGGCATACGGGATGACACGGAAAGGAGTGGTGATAGATTAAAATACATGGAAGACAGACAGGCTACAGGGTCATGGATGGGCCATGGGGAGAACACATTCCTGCACTTCGCACAGAGTCACACACATCCCCGTGTTGTCCTCGGCTTTTTCACTATCTGGCCTAACCTCGTGGGAACATTTACACTGGCTAAAGGCGGTTAAACCTTGTGCACAACACACCAATGCATGCACAGACCGGCAGGGATTTGGTAGCCAAGCTTACACACACATACACACACACACACACACATTCTGTAAACACTTGTTTTCATCCCTGTGAGGACATTATATTGACTTCCATTTAGGTTCATGTTAGGACATTACCTTCAGGTAATGAATGTAAGTCTTAACTCCTTAAAATGAATGGTTTACCTTGAGGAAACATCATTTTTGTCCCCAAAATGTTGTTAATACATTACACACACACACACACACACACTCATACATTCAATGTTTGGTTGCCTGTTTTTATACTAATAGCACTTTGCTTGAAATAATCATGTGTCAAGCATATAATTACTGATAATCTTGATAGTAAATTGCCCACTTAGTATTCAGGTTAAAGAGGTACTTCTGGTGCTGACTCCACATGCGGCATCATGCCGCAAGCTAGAGCTAGAACTCCAAGGTGAAACTTATGATTGTCAAAATGTTCCGTACTGTCTATCTGTTCATTGATTTATTTTTCTAACTGAGGGATAGGTTCGGATTTGTATGTACAATACAAACATAACCACATGTACAAAGATATCTGTTGCTGTGTTCATGCCTGATTCCCTTCCCGGTATAACTGTACTCTAAAGGATGACGGACGAAATCCTCAGTCCTTTGGTGCAAAAAAATTGCATTTAATAAGGCTCAGCAGAAATGATGAGGTGAGACAGATACATTGAGTATCTCCCAGAGTTAAATTATTTTAATTATTAAATAAATTAGGACGAGCAGGGTATTCCCTCTGCCTCCTTTCTGAGCCATGGCAGGGGGATACAATAGAAAGTAGTACAGCAAGTACAGAATTTTGCACTTAAAAGACTGAAGACTTAGACCTCTGAAAATTGATATGAAAATGCATTTTTACAGAGTGAGGAATGTCAACTCTGTCTTCAGTTTCTTACATTAGTTTAGGAATCTCTTGCACCAGTGGGTACATCACAGAAAAACAAACTGAGTCTCTGGTTAAAATAGATTCATATTTTTGTTTATCTATAGCAAAACCCCAATTATCATGTAACCTGTTTTCCGTTCAAAAAAAAGGAAACATAATCCTATAAGCACTTCTCAAAACAAGATTTACCAAATTAAAAATTATGTATCCAGTTCAACATATGAATGTGAACAAAACAGTCTATGAAAAGCAAAACAAACAGGAGGAGAACTATCACCCACAATGTGCCTATTTTTTTTTCATGTCGGGTTACATATCTGACAACCGTGGGCCTTTAATGGGGCCTCGCTGTGTATCTGTCAGCTGCTCTGTTCCTCAGGCGCTCTGACTCACTGCGGTTCTCTCTCTCTGATCAGATCAATGTTGCCTTTCTCTGCAATGCAGCAACCAGTGAAACACATCAGACACGGCTACACCCTGAGAAACCCCAACAGCCTCCGTACACACACACACACACACACACATGAGTATTATCCCTCCATTGTAGGTTGCCCTCAAAGTGCCAGCGATCCTGGAATCAAAGAGAGGAAACACGGAACACAAAAAGGCCAGCGGTAACTTTCTCCCCCTGGGTTGAAGCGTCAAAATGAAAACTTTAATAATTGCTTTGTTTGTCTGTGTCGTTGCAGTCTGGGATGATCTTTTGGAAGCTCCTTTGAGTGACACACTTCAGTCGGTGTCAATTAGGCCTATAGGGGGAACTTTTGACTTTGCGCATTTGGTGGCACCTCATTGCTACAACAAAGAATCATCCATGCTAATTCCTTGATCCCAGTTTGCAAAATGATCTCCTGTGACAGCCCAAATGAGCACTCCTCGACGGCGCTGCTTTGTAACTCCTAGTTGGCCTTCAACCTTCTGAACAAACTCTCCCCCTCATAGCTTCAGATGTGAGAAAAACAACTTGTTGTCACTATGATGTTTTTTTTATCCAGTAGCCTATTATTAATGAGAACGGCTCTTGACACCATCAAAAATCTCCACAACTCCTCTTTCATAATATCATTATAGACTGTGATGTGAGCTCACTTCATTTGTAAAAAAAAATGTCCGACTAACTAAAGATCCCTCGGAGTTCACGAAGGTGAAAACTTTCCCTGAACTTTGTTCGCTAAGCCGCTGCACAGATCTCTCGTCTCTTTCCCCGCTATCAACGTGAGGCTCAATGACGCCTCATTTCAACCCATACAAAGAGGCCAATTGAATTGACATATCAGCCGCTGATAAAGAAGTTCAACTCAGCTGTTTAAAGCCACTCATGTGAAATGGTGTCTCCATTTATTCGTTCTAATGAAACCCCCATTTCCTGAGTGGATTAGTGTTAAAAGGGGGAAGAGCAATGAAGTGGGCTTAGCACATTCAAAATGAACCCGAAAAGAATATTCTCATGCTCTGTTGGATTACTATTAATACTATTATTATTATTATTATTGTAGCTGTATTGAGCATTTTAAGCGATCTTTGTGATCATATGCAAGTCACTTCAAAAGATTGAATCAAGAGACTTGGGGCCTGATTACATAATAAGACGGTTTTATCGAATAGCCTTTGCTGGCAATGAGACAAAAGTTACATCAAAAACACTTTTACATCAGTATTAAGTAGTTAAGGAAAGAGTATACCATCCTATTATTATCACGCTTTTACCGTCATGGGTTTTGCACTACATCGATAATACTGTGAATACATGAATTTTTTAGTTTAGAAAAAATGGTGTGTGTACCTTTCTGTTTCTCACCTACTGTCAACCAGCTGACAGAACATACTGTATTCAAGCTGGCACAAGAGGCGAGACATCAAGTGACAGTGAATGGTAGCCTGAAGTTTAACTAGTACTAATAGTTTTAAGGCTGGAAAATAAAAGAAACTACACTCACTGGAACATCTTCAGAAAGTAGTTTTATGTTCCAGCACAGTCATGGGTTCTTTTTTTATGTCTAGATGTCAGAGAGGTTTCATCACAAACCTTGGCTCTGCTATCCAAGGTCTTCCAGTCTTCTGACTTTATAGCAAATCATAAAAGCTTTTTTTTCCAATGTTTTTTTTTTCCTTCTACGTATTTCAGCATCCTTTATCGTTGAGGAAAGAAGAGAGAACACTCTAGGGGGCAAACATCTGAACTGTGAGTGTATGCATCTGTCTAAACATTCATATGCTGTAGTAAATGTTGAAGTTTGTGAAGAGAGTGTCAGAAAAGCTTGTAAAAGTTATGTATTTCTTTTATCGGGGAAACGAATAATTGAAAATATAATAGTCACAGCAGAGACACTAATGAGAGCATATCAGCCCCTTCAAAGACTTAATAGCGTCTTTTACACAATGTATATTGTTTTGTATACACAAAGGAACTTGAAGGAAGGCACACAGATGTGATCACTAAAAAGACAAATCCAGTTGTCAAAAAACGTTTAACTTCCTCATGACGATATTTTTTATAAAGCGGTTTGGTATTGACCTTCAGTCGCCTTCTTTTCTGTACTGAAGTAGAGTTCTTTTTCACTTTCAACAGCTCTGGTTGTGTCAATTTCAATGCAAACAAGCCTTCTCAGGGTGCTTAGTCTAACAGTTTGTAGCACCTTCAGAGAGGACACGCAGCAAACACTAGCCGTTATAATGTTAGCTGGGATGCTTGCATTACCAAATCCCTCTCTCCTCTGATTCCAAACCACAAAGCTTTCTCAAGAAAACAAAATAAACTCACTAGTTTCTTAAACTCCTTAACAGCTTTTAGGCCTTTGAGTTATCTACCTGGTAAAGTATCCTCCGTTGTTCAGAAATGAAGATTGGTAATTGGCAAGAGCAGAAAACAAAAAATCAATGAGCTTGGAGGAAGTGAGGTTTTAGGTTAATTCCACTACACTGTATGAGGGACTTTTTTGTTTTATGCGGAAAATAAAGAATGCAATTATTTTGCAGAGCGAGAGACGAGCGATCTGAGGTACCAACAACCGTAGAGAGTTTACTATGACTTCAGATGCTACTTCAGTGTTTCCCCCTCTGTCTCTCTTACTCTCTTCCCAGTGCTAGGATGGCATCTCTCTTCATTCTCTCCTTCACACTCACTCAGTTTCTCACTGTTGCACACTCTGTTATCATCTTGCTCAATTTCACACCCCCAATTACACATTGTCTATTTCTTTCTGTTGGACTGTATTTTTGGGCTTTCCCTTCTTCCCCCGTTCTTTCCCCAACAACTTCCTTTTGTCGTTCTTTACACCTCTTTGTAATGCCTCCTTGCTCTACTGCTTTCCTCCTCTATGTCTATGTCCTTGTCCGTCTCTCTACTACCTGCCAGTTCCTTGGGGGAGGTGGGTTCTTTGGCGACAGATGGCGGTCTGCTTTTCATCTCAATGGCGACCCTGGAGGAGAAGCGGGACTTGGTGGGCGAGAGCAACTCCTCATTGGCCAAGGAGTCTGTCCTTGTCATTAAGCTCCGTCCGCCGCACGCCTCCTCTACCAATGCCACAGTGTCTCTCAGAGTGTTGCTAGGCGACATAGCCCTGGACGGTGCTAGGTCCTCCTGACTGTCGGGCATTTTTGAGGCAGAGTGAGGGAGGACTTGGACCTGTCCGCCTCCTCCTTGCCCGTTGCTCTGCGGTCTGGGCGCTGTCGCTGCAATGGCTGCTTTTCCGTGGCCCGCCCCTTGGTGGCTGTAAACCTTGTATCGTATCATCAAGATGATTATAAAAACCAACACAGAAGCAACAATAATCCCTCCAATGATGATAATCATAGTGCCACCCAGGAAGTGGCTGTGCAATGCCTGGCACTGGCTGAACTCCGTGTCCGTCGTGAATGACAGACAGCCCAAAGGACGAGTTGCAGTCAGTGATGTGACGACATCATCAAACACGGCCAGCACACAAAGATCATAGTTGCGTCCAGCGGCGAGATCCCGAACCAGGAAGTCATTGCTGCTGGATGGAATCATCCTGCCAAAGCAAAAACAAAAAGAGACACAGAGAAATTACGTCAGGCAACTTAATGCATTTAAATAAATTAATAAACATCAATCAGAAGTTTTTAATAAGTTCCCAATTGTTTCTAAACAGTTTTTTGGAAGTATAATTTGGTTTTAGTTATAGGAAAAAATACATACATTCAATGTAAACACTTCTAGTTAGTTAATTCCCATTAATTGCTACCATGGCTTAAGTCTTGTACTCTAGCCAGTAGATTAGCTGAACATGCAAAATGTGACATTTTTTGACAGGCAAGCATATATTTAACATGTACGGAGAAACAAATCTAAATTCTAAATGACAAATTTATTTTGAACGGAGCTTTTCTTTCTCAAAATCCCAGTTTTCTGTAAAATGTGTCACCGATTATACAGTTCTTTACAATAAACTTCTTATTAATGTTTATGGAAAATACACTCCCATAGATTAAAGCATTACTGGTAGTGATGCAACGGATCATAAAAGTCCCAGTTCGGATCGTATCACGGATCAGATCACAGATCGGATCAGCACAAAAGAAAAAAAGGGAGTAAATATAACCTTTAGAGATCCATGATCACGTTTTATTGCCGCCGATACTATTTGCCGATCACTGATGATCCATATTGGCAGATACCGATCCCTTTGTTGTTTGATTATAGCAGCTGGTCTACAAGGCTCCAGGCAATTTTCTTTTTTGGCCACCATCCAAAAAAAATCATTTCAACCGCTCTGAAGTCAGTAAACCCTCAACAATTCTAAATGTTATCCTTTTACTTTGTTATCGTCATCTGTAGTGTTTCATTTTCTTCATAAAAACACACAATTCAAATGATAAGGAAATAAAAGATTCTATTTTTATTGATTAAAACAAGTCTTGTCATTAGTAGTTTTAATGATGTAGTATAAGCTGCATAGAGCTGTAAACAGGTCATAATTCATCTAATATCTATTGATGTTGTTGTGAAAACATCCCCTTCAAACAACTGGATTCATTCAAGTTTCTCACCAGCACTACATTTTATGAGTTTACATGTGAACACATCATGATTACGTTATAATTCACCTTTTGAATTCTCATTTTCACTGAACAGAGCCTGAACACATCATGTAATGCAACTGAACGGAACCTTCGTTTGTTGGCCGTTAGCGGTGCTGCCAACCTTACCAGCTCTCCTGTCACTTTAAACAGGGATTGGTTGTTTACAGTGTAACACTATCAGAGATCCGGGACTAGTAAAGCACAAATGCAGATGTCCTGATCACATAATTACTGAATATCGGCGGATAATCGTCATTAAGACTTTATTTTACACTATGATGGTTACTGTTAAACTGTGTAATTAATCCGCGGTTCACATGCGTTCCGATCCGTGAGAGGGGATCAGTACGGATTGACAGTGGTCCGTTACACAACTAATTACCAGAAAAGATGTGCAATATATCAGTTTTTAAACAGCCATAGAAATGGACAAAAGGATTGTAACACAAGTTACCTGATGCATATACACCAATGCATGAACGCCTATATAAATATATTTGGGCGGACCAGTTTCCGGCCTGTTCCACCTCTGACCTCATCCAACTGTGATGTCAACAGGGTCCTGGAGTCGGCAAAGGCCACATTTTGAGGGGTTTGTTAACTCACTCTTTAAAGGCTTCTTAATTTTGTGACAGTCAAAGAGAAGCAGTACGGCCCTTATTTTGCTTGCTAAATGATGTCACAATATCTTGTCACAATGACATTGCACGGTGAAGCTGCTCTCACAGGAGCCAGATGGACTAACAGCTGGCATCACAAAGCCAACACACCTGCCAACACAAACTTGCTCTATCCAACTCTGTGTGTCCATTCACCACCACACTGTACCACCAAACAAGCAGCGCAGAGTAATATAACAAAAAAAATGACTTATGATTACATCTGCTTGTATTGCTCCCTTGTATTCTGTTGTGTGCTATTATGTGAAAGCAGCAGCGGTGACACATGAACCATCATCATATATTTCCAATGCGGTGCCGCCCGTGGAACAGCAGCCACCTCATCGCTCTTATTTCCCCACAGAGTTAGAATTCATAAGCCTGCGACCTGACAAACAGCTCACACAGATCCATCCCCCACACAGCTACAGAGATCATCATTCTCTGATTAAACGCATTCCTGATTCTTACCATTGTCAACTTCTATCCCCGTCTTTCCCGAGGTAAATACTGTAGCTCTAGTTTTTCCTTGGCAGGTTGCTGTCCTGGGGGAAATCCAAAGGGAGAAAAATCTCCCCGGTAAACAGGAGCAGGTGCTTATCTTAGTTTTTCCTTCACTTCTTGCCTCTACTTTCTCAAGGGGGCTTCAGTGTAACTAGTGGAATTGTCAAACACCCATATGTCATTGCCACAATTTATCTAAATCATTTGTCTCTTCTGCTTCTTTTTACATTCCCCCCCTATGTACTGTATATATATGTATGTACATAAGTATTTCTGCCTCCACCGTAACTGTATTTCCACCTCTGCATGGACACAGACAGGCTTTGCGATACAGTCTGAGTGAAATAGAACTGATGGGAGGCTCGTCTGTGTGTTTGTAAAGGCCAGTGGGCAGCAGGGTATTAGCTGGCCTAGTCTCAGTGCCAAAAGCTCATCGATGGCATTGAACCCCCACCAGGAAGTATATCTTGGCAGATAGCTCTGTGTGTGTGTTTCTGTGCATGTGTGTGTGTGACCTTGTATGGCTGTGAAGTCTGGTGTGAATAGGAATCAAACCAGGAAACTTTATCTGCCATGATGTCTTGCCCAAGGGTAATAGCATGATTTGAGAGCAGAGCTGGACTGGGGTTCCTGTAAGCAATTTCAAAAGGGGTATTGAAATACTGTAGTCATAGAAAACAGCGCTTCCGCCCACCTTATTAAACTTAAAATACTACGGATACTATGGCTGTTTGTCGTTCTTCTCATCTCCAGTGCGACAAACCAAATCATAGTTTATTAGGGGGAGAAACGTCAGGGAAATCAGTAGGAGACCCGGGGTCTCATTCATAAAACAATGCGTAGGATCCACCAATTGATTGCCTATGTACACATGAGAAAACTAGGCCAAAAACATATTGTCATTTAGAAAACCTTGCGTACGCCTATTTCTTTTAAAATGTACACACATAGATCAGACTCATCCTGCCCTCTACACGCCAAGATTCAAACATAAATGGCCGAGGCAAAGCACCTCGTGAATGTCGATGTATAGAAATGGGTCTGCTGATTAATGATCGTTTACGGTGAATCGCGTCCACTACCGAGAGGAAGACCAACAAAAGGATTGTTTTCTGACGCAGAAATCAAGGTGCTTTGTGGGTGAGTCCCTGAACATCCTCCCCTCTTAACTCTTCCATTAACATCGTCCTCGCAGTGCCAGCGCATCTATCACGCAGCATTAAGCACCAGTGTCACAGCAGTATTCTTACGTTTCTAGTAATCAGCCTGGTTGCTTCCAGAATGATATCACCCACCCTAGGGTATCATTTGAAAATGGAAGTTTGACAGGTGAATACAACCTGTTTATTCATTTGAGATTTGTTATTGTGAACTTTTCCTGCTAATTAGGACTTCACGGAGGAGACGGAGTGTAATGATTTGTGCGAGGGCTTTTCACTGACTTTATTTCCAGACTTTGCTAATTGACACCATCCATATGTACAGGTGGTGAAGATGTGCTGAGTGAGGTGACTGGATGAGGAAGAGAGTGTGTGTGTGAGACTGTGTCCTTAACCCGATCAAATAAACCATCAATTAATGAATACAATCCTGTTCACTGCAACTATTGCACATGTCTTAGAAGATTATTGAACATGATTGGAGCTATGTTTTACAATTCTTTAAGGCTATTTGATGTTATCTTTGGAATTTTCTAACCAATGATAACATTTTCATGCGCGGCGGTGTGCGCTCCACAGCCGACCACGAGTGTTTAGAAGTCCGGCCCTTCCCTCATGCGCTGAGGGGAGCAGACAGCGCTGAATATTGAGTGAAATGTGAGATTTGAGTTGGTTTCTATCTTTTCCCATTGAAAGGTGCTTATGGAATAGGTATGGCTCACTAGCACATAGTACAAATAACGCTGCTGGTTTGAATGTTTATGATGTGATGGAGTGAATCTAGGAGTAACATGTGCTATGAAGTGAAATCAAATGCACCAGAGGAATCATTATACTAGTTTTCTTTACAGGTGAGAGCGCATTCTTCAGTCGAGTTCTTCAATGAAATCAGTCGATTTGATTTGTTTTGTTCCGTTTCATGATGACTGGGCTACACTGAATAAAACATTTCAGTCACATCCTTCTGTGTTCTGAGGATGCAAGATTTGATGTGCGTCTATTTTCATTCAATCTGCAAATTAATCCGAAGTGCAATAACAGAAAAAAAAAACGAAATGTTAATAATAAATGATCTTTAACTAGAATCTCGGTAAAAGCACGGCTAGTGAGATGTCACTGAGGACTAAGCGCATTATGTGGAAGTTAGCTGGTGATTCATTTCCATTTGTCATAACACGGGGTTTGAGTGAGTATTCATCATGAGCAATTACCTCTTCGCCTTGCTCAAATTGGCTAGAAAGTCTCTACTCTTGCCACGAATCTGTAAACACCCCACCACACACACACACACACACACACACACACACACACACACGCACCACTGGACTTGATCAGGTGCCATGTCATAAATATCAATTATCTTATCACTGAAGCAGCTCGGATCAATCTAATCATAACTGATCAGGTGAGCCTGAACCAGTAAACCCCTTCACACTACCCAGATCATCTTTGCACACCATCAGCGTTGCTTCAAAACACAATCTCGCCTACGGTTGGTCAGGATGGGCAAATCTGGTGGAAATCCGCCTTGAAAATCCTTTGGTGTCCCCCCCCCATCCCCCAGCCTGTAAGTGCTCTCTGTTCTTAATAGGAATCAAACCGGGGAACCTCCACTGCCCCGAGGCTTTGTTAAAAGACAGCTGCAGATGAACCGAGAAGTGAGTGGGTGGAATGAGGTGGAGGGAACTCTTGTGGGGGATGTAATACCACCACCACCTGCCTTGTTAAACTTCAATGATTAAATGTTCTGAACAGAATTGAAGACTTTAATACCAATGCTAACATTTGTGTACATGCAATTTTTTCCTATTTTAGACAGAACGGCCTTATAAAGGGTCGGTTATAGAACAACCTTGGAGCGATGGAGGATTCAGAGTCACAAGAATGAACCTGCATGTTCAACTTGATGGATGCTTTTCTTATTTACCCACCTATGCCGTTACCAGATGTACAAACATGATAACAGCAACCTCAATTATATCTAGTGAAATCAGCATATGGCATTTAATTTGCTCACTGGCCAGCATCTGTTTGTGTTTTGTAACATCCACAGTTATACAGATGTGAGGATTGACGCCACAGTTCCAACCAATCAATAATTAACTGCTCGCTGGGAGCTTTGTTTCTTGTGCAAGTGTGTCATGTCTTTAGAAAATATGAAAAAAAAAAGGGACAAGGACTCCTGGGCAAAGCATAAATGGTTCAGCAAGTCCATTTGACACTGCAATCATCCTGGATGATTTATTCAGTTAATGGGGGTTCAACCACGGACACTCGCACACACACTCGGAGAACAGTTAAACAGAGCTACTGAGCAAAACTAATGGTTTGTACAACTCTGCTGCTCTCTCTTTCAAACGCCACACAAACAAGTCAGTCAACAAAATGTTTTTGTCAATCCTCGGTGTTTATCCTCGCACCCACAGGCACACATGTGCAGACACATGACCGTGAGCCCACACACAGCTACAAGACTGCCAGACTCGTTGGAAACACACAAACGGAAAATCTCAGTGTTTGAATTAAACAGATTAGCGCACGTCATGTGTGATCTTGCTCTGTGTACACATGCACAAACCTACTGACAATAGATTGATTTAAATGATCGCATAAGCTGACAGCTCCTCAAAATAATCCCTTCCCCCCCTATTTATTTTAAATTCTTCAACAAGGCTGTTGACACATGATCACTAACAAAAGCTTTGCATTAGCACGAGCGATTGTTTTCTTATGGTGAGAGCAATCGCACCAAACCTTGAGGCGCTTTGGGTAACGTTGGGTATAGCACAGCGCTCAGGTTTTACACTTTGCTGCTGCAAATTATTTAAACTTCAACTTATGCTGACCAAGATGCAAAAGCACAAGTTTAACCCAAAGGTTTACAGCCATACATCTGCACGATACATCAAACACTACTGAAAAGAATATGATCACATAACAGACATGACAAAGAGAACGCCTCAGATGGACTTTAGCCTCTATTATGTGACTCGAGGCTGCAGCTGGAAAAAGCAATGGTCCCAATGGACCTCATGCAAGAACACTTTCCTATTCTCATCCCGACTTTCTCTCGTGTCTTTTTGTACGGTGTACTCCAGTGTGCCACGCCTGATTCAGCAAACACTCCCAGCTTGGGATTGTTTAATAACTGTGTACATGACCAGCGTAAAACATGATGAATTCCACTCGTGTGTAAATAAACGCGCGTTCGTGACCATAATTAAGGCCCCGGTAATGCTGTAAGGGCTACGCATCCTGCCCCATGTGTCCTATATTGAAGTCCTTTAGGAGATATTCTGTAAACAGTGTCCGCAGCAGTATTAAGGGACCTACTTAAGTCAAAGAATGGGGAAAAGGAGTGTGACCTGGGGATCGTACTGTCACTGAAACAAAGAAGAAATGGTGATCCACAGCAAGGCGTGATGACTGCAACGGGATGCCGTCAAACAGTTTAAGTTGTAGAATTACTGAAAGATTACTGATATTTACCTACTTGACTATTCTTTCGGCAGTTTACTCTTTGAATTCTGGTTTTAATAACGCCTCTTAATTCAAATTGCACCCAAATGTTCAACCACGACAATGTTAACCTCCACTGCGATTCTATTGACATCATACAGTAACCAGTTGGAAAAAGGGGAGCAGGGCGTCCTCCCCCTGTGCTGTGCCACAGAGCAATCTGTCACATCACACGTATCATCCTGAATACTGAGTAGCTATGGCAAGGTTGCCGTCGCTGCACATTTTTCAGGTGTGATTCAAAGAAAATGGTTTGTTCCTATCCTATCGGGCCTATTTCCTCATGTATCTCTACATCTAAACAGAGAATACAGTATATACTGACATGCTCTCGATTACTGGCTTTTCATCTCTGCTTTCATCGCCACTGCAACCAAAGACGAGAAATTACTGTCTAGATTGATGTCATTTCCCGCGGTTATTCCTCGCCTGTCTGTTTGATAAATGCAACGGAATGCAAAATATGCAATAGAACTGAATTTGCATACTTTCTCCTACAACTAGAGCTGTCCAACCACATCATAGGCTATATATATATATATAAGTAGATAGATACCATTGCCCCATAACTACTGAGGGTATAGTAGCTCTAACAGGCTTTGTCTGCAGTCACTGTTAGACTTAGCTGTACAACTAGAATGTTGCTGTTGAAAATCAAGTCATCACATGTGAATGTCACAAGTTTTGATTTTAAAATATACACACACACACACAGCGTCTGTACAGTGTCTGCACAGACAGAGGAGTTGTCAGTCGTCAGCTGACGAAGGCCTTGGTGTCTGTGGCCAAACGACATTAATATCTGCTAATAGACCCGTTATCAGCAGCTCTACATTGCTCGCGTGTCATTATTGTCTTGTCTGTTTGGTTGGAGGCTCTTGTACCAGCAGCAGGCGGACAGAGAGGTCGGTGCGCTTGCTGAGACCCCGTGTGTGCTTGTACGTTCATGAGTGAGTGTGGCCCAGTCTGAGTGCGGCTGACATTTCTCCGTGCCCACTGCGGATATGTATTTACCCACGTGCACGTCTCTCTGTCTGTGCATGAGCCTGACATTTTCATGCTGTCTGCATTCAGTTATGTTGACTGACGGGTGGGCGCTTTGTTTGTAAATACTGTCCATCAATCAGCCCTTGGGCACTTCAGAAATGCACACATATCCCTACACACACACACACACACACACATCTGAGATGTCATGAAGTCACATCAGGAGCCCTGGGTTCTGACTGTTGATCTAAGCAAAACGTCGAGTGAATATTTATGATAATGTGCCCTGGCTGTTATAAATAATTTAATATGCCAATTATTCCTTCACTGCAGGCAGTACAGAGTCGGAGAGGGCAAAGGGCTGACGGCAAAGTCCCCGCAGCACTCACGGCCTGTCCCTCCTGCCAGACACACTGCAAAAAATGACACAAAACACGTCACTGAAGAGGACATGGATGGAGGGATGGATGGATGGAGGGATGGATGGGTGCACCTACGTTGAACTTCAATCACAAAACAGGATTTTTGGAAACCTAGCCCAGGCATCCGACATCCCGGTGACATTTTTCATTGAAATGATGAATCTTTGGAATCATGAGCATTTCATCAAATGCTTTTCAGAGCTTGACGTTTTTTTCTTCTTCTTTTGCAGTAGCCATTAGGTATTCACAAGACCCAGGGGACAACATTTGATGTTACAAGCTCTAATTATGAAAAATAAGTGCCACATAATTAACCATTCTGTGTTGACTTCCCCTTTGGGACCTTTGTGAGCTGAGGGCCCGGTGCTGCTGCCCCCTCTGAGGAGGTGAGCTGTCGCCCCTTCATCCTCCCCTGGAGAACTGAGTCAGTATTTTCAAGGTTTCCACTGAGCGGCCGGATCTGTCAGATTTCCGTTCGAGCAGTGTTTTGACAGTCTCTCTCTCTCTCTGCCCATTTCTTTTATTGTTATTATCATAGCATCTCTCTTTCTCTCCCTTCAACCTGCATATCATTTTCCCTCCTCTTTGTTTGTTTTTTTCCATTTTTAAGCCTCCATGTCCTGATGACGCACACATGCTCAGACGGATCAGATTTTAGATTTGTGAGACAACCTCGCAGGAACATTTGCATTTAAATCATTTGCAATTTTTATAGCATATGTAACTGTTTTTTAAGCACCCACACTGACGGGCATACCACCTTATGTTTCCCCTGGATTTCTATTGAGGTAACACAAGTTGTACAGGTGCATACAAACGGACCTCAACGATGCACGTTTTCTTGCTTTCGTTCTTGGTTTGATGTTGCAGGGGCACAGGGCAACCCCCAAACAAAAATGAAACTAGATTTCATTACATTGCAGTCATTACTGAAGCGGCTGCATTGATGAGAGTAAACTCCAGCTGTCCCCAGGACTGAACCTATAGAGCAGAGAGTGATGAAAACCAAATCAAAATTATAGATCCATGCAGTGGAAGATGCTTGCCTATTTGTTTTGCTCCCCACATGCCCTTTTTTTAAATCAATTTAGTTTTTTCTTTATGTTTTTTAGAAGAGGATTATTATTGATTAAATCAGGGTTGATGGGAAGTAATGCAACATTATTCATAGAATCCTTCTTTTGCAAATGACTTTGTGCCTAGTGTGAAAAATGTCCACGCCCCACCGCCCCAACAAAACTGTAACTAAATGGTCCATGTTGAACTTTTATTGAAATAACAACATTTTGTGACTCCTCCATCTGTGCTTTTTCAAATAATAGAATGAAGAAAATTGCAATCACCTTCAAGTAAACATCAGACAAAAACAAATAAAATGTGCAATCACTTTGTTAGAACAATGCAAATAAAGGCTGTGCAAAAAATAGCTTGTTGTGGCTGCAATTAACCTGTTTTGCACTGAATATATTTTCAAGATAATAACAATGAAGTGCAACCTGTGGAAAACTAAACAAGTTCAAATATTTGGCAATAAAGAGTTTTACTGAGTTTTACACTGCATATCTTTTCAAAACAACAATAAAGTGCAACCTGTGCAAAACATGCATGTGCAAGAGTAACATGTTAACGGTGTAATGTAAACATTTACACCAAGGTACAGGCATTTCGCCATGTACCGGTATTTATTAATGACTTAGTTTTATGTCCGTGTACTTTGTAATATGTGAAGTTCTCAATAAAGTTCTTGAAAAAAAAATATTCTGCATTTCCCCCCCGCGCCCCACCTGTAATACCACTGCGCCCCACAGTTTGAGAAATACTGCATTATAGAGTGTGTTGCAGCTGGTAACTTAGCATACAAATCACCAGAGTTGGTAACAACAAGCTAACATCTCTGTGATTGGCTGATTTCACATTTAAAAGTCAAGCAAAAGCCGATCAAAATCTAAAGAGCAAGCGCTACGAGTCCTCTGCTGACTTCAGCACCATAAGTGTGACAAAGACAAAAGCTGGGGCACGCACTCAGTAACAAGAGTGATAAGAGGACAGCAGTAAGAAAACAATGGTGGAAGAATCTGAACATTCAATCAGCTAACTAGAGGCCGGCTAGAGGCACTCACTCTGGGAAAATAATGTATTGGTTTGACTAACTTTTCCTTATTTCTTTTCTTACTCTCCCATTTTTACATTCCATTGCCTTTTCTCCTCCTCCTGCCCTGAACACACTTAATCATAATCCACCTGGTTCCAATCATTCTAGCCCAAAGGGAATCCCCTAACCAACCTTCCCATTCTCTCATTATGAACTTAAAACTCCGATAAAGTTTCCAATCCTTGATTCATTAGTTCATGCAGGAGAACGTCTCTGAGAATTGTGATGCCCAAGTAAGGTATTACTTTATCTGACCTTCATCAATAGTTACACAGGATTGTTTCTTCTTTTCTAATAAGACTTCTTAGATTTCTGTAGGTAGACCCTTGTGACAACATTTCATTCGGAGCAGTAGTATTACCCCCATTTCACCTCTCTTTGAGCACCTGCGGCAGCAGTAATGAGGATGATACTGTCCATATTCCAGTGTGATGGTTGACGGTAATATGAATTTTATAATCTCCCTGTTTTGGTCCTTGTTTAATTGTAGTGTTTGTTGGGGATTCAACTCGAATCACACACACACACGCACACACACATGGGTGACAAGACTTTCTCTATAATTATTGTGGAATGTTTTGTGTATAATTACAAGGGAATCTAATTACTGCAGCAAGTCCTAAGATTGCTGAGGTTGCACATGCTAAACGTGCAAATACCAGGATGTCCGTCTTCCAACAGTCGTATTCTATAAATAAGACACAGAGACGGGCCACTGCAACAGCTGCATCACATCTGGCATACTAGTGCAGATGTAGTTATGCTCATTGAAGTGGAATGCCAAAGAGTATAATCCCCATTATTACTTTTTGATAAAACTCTCTATGTTAACTGCTCACTTGTCCAGCACACAAGACAAAATGACATTTTGTCACACATGACTGCAGTGTTGGTCTCATTAGAAGAACACGGAAAAGATCACATCCTTGATTACATACTGTTTGAAAATAGCTACAAAGTTCATGGCTGATAATCATCTGTTTTTTGTTCCACTTGAACTTTGATTTATGAGTGCAGTATTCATGAGTACAGTATGGTCACTTTTCTTTTGAGATTTGCCACAAACAGGCGGAATACCAATTACCATTATCTTTTATGGAGACTATAATGGGATGATTTCTGATTTTTATGGCTTACAAACAAGTTGAAGCGATCATAGCATGCTAGAGGCTTCCGAGATGTGTTGGGAGCATGTCACATTGCAGACTTTTGTGGAGAGACATTTGGTGTTTTTTTCCACAGTGTGCCCCGGACATCTGAGCTGAAGTCTGAGAGTGTCCAGTTCTGTGACATTATGATGGCATTTCTCTTCACAAATGATGTACATCCCTTTGCCTAACAGACTGTGATTTCCTGTGTGCAGCGGAGCGTTTTTCGCTGCTGGATTTCAGACGGTATATCAGCTCTGCATCCTTCACAGAAAAGGGTCATCTGCAGATAAAGCGACCGCACGAAGTCAGCAGCAATAGTCGGACCGTTGGCGGCAGAGAGTGCAGCCCACAATGCGTGAATCTTTATTTACCGATCAGTTTTTATTTTGACCTTCTCCTTTGTCCGAGAGCTTTGGGTTAGTGACCAAAGGAATAGGATTATGGATTCAAGCAGCCAAAATGAGGTTTCTCCTCACGCTGACTGGGCTCGGTATGCGTGACACAGTGGAGAGCCAAGGCAGTCCGGAGGGCCTCGCGTTTAAGCTCCTGCTCCTCTGCACTCGGAGGAGCCAGCTGATGTTGTTTGGCACCTGGTAGGGATGCCAACTCCTCATGTGTGTCCCTTTCAATGTATACCAACCACGGTTGACTGAGAGGGACAGCCCAGGGCAGAACCGGGACTTGCTGGCGAGGCTTGCTGGAGGGGCTTCCACCTGGCATCAGAGCTCACACTGGGATCCAAACTGCATAAAAACTGCTATAACTGCAAACATAATCTGGGAAACAAAAATATGTTTCCCTTACTACTTAATTTAGTTTTTGAAAAAAAGAAGGTGAAAAAGAATGAACTGACTGATTTGATTATAGGACCTGATTGGCAATGCCCATATTTGGCTATTTAAATAAACTCTAACTAGCTTTCATGCTCAATGAATTCTGACTGACCACAGAGGAATATCTTTTTATCTGATCATTCAATCCAATATTTTTAAATACCCGGCTACATATGCTGCTCTCCAGCCATTGGACATGAACCTGAATGAAACTGATGCAGAAAACACTCCTATTGTCAGGCATTGTGTTTTATACTCGTAGAAAATACATTTACAATCACCAGTGAGCATACTTGGTCCAAAAAAGTATTGCCAAGGAAAGCAGATTAGTCATTATTTTTCGTTGTGTTCAATGGCTGGATAATAAAAAGATTGTGGTTGATGCTTCCAAAGGTAACTGTCTCATCACAGCTAAGATGCTCTACATATTTAACAGCAGTGCCACAGCTGTGAGTTCTTTGTCCATCAAACATGAACAGTTCTGCCAAAAGAAGCTTTTCCTTTGGTTAATGCATTTTCTTCTGACTGTTGATAATATAACTGAACGAACTAAACTACCCGAGTTCCATTGAAAACTCTCTATGTGAGTATGAATGCTCCTTCTGTCTGTACTTTTACTTTCACATGAAAGGTCACAGTGCCCTTATGTTACTGCTGAGAATACCACAGTGAGCCCTAAAATACTCAGAATTATATACAAAAGAGCGAGTACTTGATAATGATAATAAATTACTTAATAATAGAGACGGCTGTATAAGTCCCTCTTCAGGAGGAAGATGAACAGAGGTGCAGTAAATCCTGAATAAGGTATGATTGGAACAGGGACATGACAACCCTCTGTGGTGACATCTTGCTGCTCAATATAGGACAGACCTTAGGGGGAAGGTTGCTAGTGCCGTGCACAATGCAAAGTGAATGAGGGATGAAAGGTAAGTGGTTGCGTAAGTGTGGACTGGAACTGTCTTTCTTGTGGTAGTCGGAGAGAAGGCTGACGTACATTTCATAAGCCCAATGGAAGCACAGGCACAGGAACAGGGATACAAATGGCACTTGTGAGTGTGGCTTATAAGTAGGTCAGTTTATTTAATGGCGCTCTCCACCTGAAGTTACATTAAATCTCCAAAAGCTGCCTGCGACATGCTCTAATATATATACGACTGCCACGCACAAAGGTGCTGTCGCAGTGGTTTTCTGCTTGAACAAAGCTCATCTTCATTAATAAGACCGTGCCCTGGAAGATCAAATAAATCAATAAATATCTGGTAGACACATGATTCAATACGAAGAGATGCATGAACTTTACCCTCATTGAGTCAGAGGACAGAGGGTAGATAAAGTCAGCGGTAATCCCCAATGTTACTACCGTCTATAAATACAAGCCCAGATTTAACATTCAGCTTATTTTAAACACTTTATATATTGGCCAACCGGAGCCCTTCGATGGCAGACGTCCTATACGAGATAAATATGAAGTAATCTGTTACAATAATACAGAAATATAGGATTTACTTATGGCCTAACCCTGTGATTGAGAAAACACAAAAGCAATTTACTGATTTAATTCTCTGGAATAACCTTTGGAAGTATATTAGAACACATTCCACATAATTAAATACCCATGAGGATTGATTGTGACTTTGCTTCATGAATAGAAATTTGCCATTTGCTTACGTCTGATAAACAGTTACATATGTGTTGAGACCTTTTTTCATTCATCGTTCACCTGTGGTTCCGATTCAGATTTTCTCTTATTCTGCTTTTGTGTGCAGTTTCACAAACATTACATTGTACTGCCTTTTAAACTACGCAATTGCTCCTCTCTGGCTTGTAATAGTGAGGCATTTTATTGATCTCTGTAGGGAAATTGCCTCTCCACATGCATACAGAGATCAGAGTTCATGGTCAGCTATAAGCCTGGCAGGTAGTGTGTTGATAAAGGACCTCAGTAGGAATGTAAACTCTTTATCCATGCTGTTGCACTTACATAGGGTCTGTATTCACATTAGGACTGTGGGATGAAGAAGAACTGTACTGCTCAGTGAAAAGAATGTGACATTTCTTAACCCTTTTCTTTGAATATAGAAGATGATATGCGAGTGATGTCCTCTGCTGCTGCTCTACAGTAAAGATGTTTGACTTAATACTGTGACCCTACCCCCACATATGAGGACAATGGATGACCTTTATAGGATAACCGCATGATAATTATATTATCTTTTGAGTTAATACTGTACTCTAGTAATGGCCTGTGTTGTAACATCTCACTATGACTGTTGACACCACGTGTGTTTTGATCCTGACCCCCCCCGAGAACAGTGCCAGCAAACATTGGTAGTATGTGTTTGAATCATATACTGATCCTGACATTAAAGTTTATTAAAGTTCTTTTTTTTTTAAACCTAAACCCAATACTACCGCAACATCTTCTTCTAATGCTGAGAGGCACACTTGATTCATATGAAAATAAATAAATAAATGAATGAAATAAATAATGAAGTTAAATGTATATCAACAAGATAAATGATGAATAATAACAAATGGACAGAAAATCTATTTTGTCTCTTTTTGTCCTCTTAGGTGCGACCTAGATTATTTTTCTTTCAATATGCAAATCAAAATTGATGGGACATTGCAAAAAAAAATCCTGATATGGGGAAAGTACTTTAATTACTTTGGAATCAAATTACACTTGATTATATTTCTCCGTTTCCTGTAGTGTGTGTACATTTTACCCATTCATTTATCAATTTATTTGAACATTTTACTCATCTACTCATTACTCATTTGTTCCGTTTTATTTATTTTTCTATTTACATGTCCTGGTAATGTCAGAAATCAGGATTAAAAGCACCAAGTACATTTAATGTACCATAGCAGGTTATGATTCACAATGCCCAGTGAAAACACTGAAGCACCAGCTGAACAACACCAGCCACATCTGCGTGAAAGCAGCGACTTTAACCAAATAGTTGTAGATTCAACAGCTCCAGATAAACGCCGTTCCAATACACTCAAACTGCTTTTAGATACATTAACTCAGTAAACGCAGCGTATCAAATGATAATGCTTCCTCTAATAACGAGCTCTACCACTCGTTTTAAAATTGTCCCTCTGAAGCAGCACAACGAGCCATTCTGAGGACGTCTTTATCAAAGTTAAATACCCGTACAACTTTTAAAGCTGCCGTTGTTTCATGAGACGTGTTTTAATGAACTGGGGAAGTTATTGACCCCATAACTCTAATCTCTGTCTTTTCCTCTCTCACTCGATGCTGCCTCCCACTCCAACAGGAAGAGATAATCTGGGGCAGAGATTATCGTGAGATTAGTTGTGTCTACTGTATGTTGTGTGTGTGTGTCCTCTGTTGAGGGCGGCTAGACTATGGCTAGAACGGATGCAAAGGGATGGACTGAAGGAGAACGAAGGGACAAGCGGGCAGATTTACAGTCAAACACAGATATATATATATAGTCACCTTGAGAGAGACAGAAAAAAAGATATTAATAACAGGAAGGCACAAGACGGACAGTGACATGTGGCTTTGCCTGAATAAGGTTGTCAAGTTGGCTGACTACTATTGAAACATAAATGGTTGCCTGTGCATTATGACCTGTACCATTCACTTTGTCATGCTTTAAAAGTCACGTACTTTAACTTCAAGCGTCAATGAACGATGCTCATTGACCGTATATATCGGGCTATTTCCTGTATGTTTATATTTCTATAGAAAGCACAAACCATGTTGTATATTTTACAAACATTTGTATTTTACTGTACCAAACAGCAGTGCTAATACAATGCTAAGCCAGAGTCAGCGGTCCTGAATTAGAACCATCCACACAAGAATCCAAATATAAAGCACCTTTTAAACAGTGAAGGTCAAGCAGCTGAAATAGGAGAGGTGCTTCAAAATGCTATCCGAGCCAAAATATACTGACCTCATTAAGCTGAAAAGGTATCAGCCACAATGGGACCAATCCACATTAAATGCAGTGTCTTTGTCAATGTCATTATAAAAGGTTCACTGTTTCTGCTATCAGTTGCATTCATTCAGTCACGAGTTGCAACTCTGTCTTTTCTTTTCTTCTTTCTTTAATTTTTTGAGCCCCAGCCCAACAGCAATCTCTGGCCTTATGTAATTGTACGTAGAATTATGCAAGTAAGTTCCACTCAGTGAGGTGTGGAACTTCATATGTATAACTAGACTTCATATTTTGCCAAAAGAGAGCACTGGTCTTACACGGTATCAGCAGATAAGTATCAGCGGAGATTTTGTGTCGGAATCAGTATCAGGGAAATAAAACGTTGGATCCATGCATTCCTACTTCACAGGTGAAGTGATTTCTCCCTTCTCTCTATCTTTGATGTACCCGGACAGTTTGGCTTGAATAATCCTGGTCCTCGTTTGAATAGACGTTGATTGTTCAGTAATTACCTTCACCTCCATTTTTTGAAAACTCTTGACTGAGACAGGACTCAAGAATTTCTGACAGACATGAAGAAATACTTTTGTTTCTCAACAAAAATTTGCCGCAATTCTTTAACCAACCAACTGTCAAGACTGACATTTCCAGGTTGCATATTGGTCAAACATTGTGTTCGCTGTGTCTTTTGAGTGTTATGCAGGCAGGTGTGTGTGTGTGTGTGTGTGTGTGTGTTTTTTTTTCTCCACTGCCAATCTCACGTCGTCTGAAAGGGCAGCAAAGAGGGCCTGGAGTGTCTGCACTAAAGTGAATGCAATACATCAACTGTTGAAGTGTAATGAAATAAAAATGATGTAGGTGTCGTTGACACCTTGGTAAAATGCTCCCCTGGCCATAATGATAGACAGCAACATGAAGTTAGACAGAGAGAAAACGCAACAGAATTTGAAGTAACCGTCAATAATTTCCCCCTTATAGTTTTGTCCTTTTGTCCTTTTCCCATTTAAAATGGCAAGACATTTAAACGTACACATCGTTCCAAATTAAAACATTTCATTGGCCAACTTTAAGGCAATGCGTACACGTTCAGCATTTCTTCATGAATTGAACGAGGAACTGACTGAGCCTAAGCCCAGTCAGTTGATAATAGGAGATAATAAGTACACATCTGAGCATGGGTACATATTGTAGCATTGGCCCAAACGTACACATAAAAACTCGCACACACGTCCCTTTGCTATCTGGACTGTCCTGCCCCTGTGAATTAGTAATGTGTTTAAAACACATTGATAGTCACTTACGCAGGTTCCTGTAGCAAGAGTAAATAATGTGCATGGTCAAACACACACACACACACACACTGACAGTCATAACCAAGCAGAGGGAAATGCCAGTCTCTTTGTCAAGCAGAAGAGCCTGACAGAATCAATTAGCAGGCTGGGAGAATGGAGAATGCTGGATTCAATTAAACTGACAGCTTTCCCCATAGGCACACCACTCACAGGGCCATTATTCAACCAAACTGTGTGCTTGTGTGTATGAAAAAACAGAGAGATGGTAAGAGAAAGACAGACAGACTGGGAAGAAGTGTGTGTGTGTGTGTGTGTGTGTGTGTGTGTGTGTGCGCGTGCGTGCGTGTGTGTTAGAGAGAGTGTGTTTATGTGTGTTTATCTTGAGGATGAACTCATTTCTATCCATCCGCCCCGAGGTCAGCTCGCTCTCTTAGGGATTTAGACCCACACACAAACACTGTCAAAAACCTAATCCCTCCTCCAGCCATCCCCAGCAAGCCACGCAGAGCTTCTAGTTCAAAGAGCAGCTCTGGTATCAACACAGTGGATTCACAGGCCACATAAGTAGGAAAACAGCTTTCCGACAATGGCCTTAACAGAGAGCTGCTTTTGCGATCAGTCTTAATTATAGCCATATGTACAGTCACTGGCGGGGATGTTGTTCGGGTTTTCAGAGCAGCATTTTGCAGAGCCAGAGCAAGGGAGTCCAGGGGCATTCACCCTGGGAGAAACACATGTAACATTTCAAAATCAATAAGGTGAATACATCTGCCAACATACATAATGTATGTAAAAAGGGCAACAGCTGAGTCTGGGTGGGTGTTTGTGGAGGTTGCACTTGAGTGCCGGTGTTGTTATTGTACCCTGAGAGCACTTTGTTCTATCCGTCTGTAATGCCTTAGCGAGTTTTGTAGTTGGTTATTCAAAGTAATTTATTCTTAATGTAAGAGTGTTGTGGTTGTTGTTAATGTGGGTTTCTGTCCGTCCATTTCCATAAGCACTGAGTTTATTTCTGAAAAAGCCACTGAAGTAAATGATCAGCAGTCTGAACAGACCTGCAGAGGATTATAGAGTGCAGTCTGGCTTATCTGTCACTCTGCCTGCACTGCATAATGAACAGAACCTCGACTGTTATCTCTCTTCATCTCTGTCCTTGTCTCATCTGTCATTCCACAGATAAACAGAGAGAAATCATTTATACAACAAAGTGTTGGTATTGAACGGGGCAATGAACCGGACCAAGTCCTTTCTTACTGTTTCTAAGTATTAGTGAGGGACTTGAGTCACAAGAGGCACCTTGTTTACAATACTCCAATAGAATGTTGACTACAGTAAAACAGAATGCTGTTTGTTTAAATAATGTGGTATGCTTATATAAACAATGGGAAGCTTAGCCTGAATAAACATACATTATTTGAAAGCAAATAGCACACTGCTGTATACACATGGCATCCAGCAATATGCAAAGAGCCAAGGTTCATCACCTTTTATGGTACTTCCTGTGTACCCCTAGGCACACTATATTAGGCCGTAACACATGTGTCAGACGGTCACACTTAGTTGTCACTTAGTTTCACAGCTTTCATAAATATACTCCAAGTGAATGGGGGGGGGGGGGGGTTGTTTGCAAAAGAAACATTGTTGTGGTTTTCATAGCAAAACTCCCTTTTGCACATTTATAATTGGCTTTTCTTGCTTTAACAAATGCTGAAAGAGACAAAAAAAAAGTTTATCTAAAAAGACGGAACGGAAGGCAGTACAGAGGGAGAAAAAGATCTCCAAGCTGTAGTTGGTGGCCTCTGATTAAAGATCAAAGATTAGCCTTTCCCTGTAGTACAGTATGGTTATGATTGATGCACCATTGAAAATGATGGGTAAAGAAATGATTCCTAACTGAATTACTTAATATCATGAATGCTAATTCTTTGCATCGAGGCTTCTTTAGAATACGCGATTATTAAAATAATCGATTGCTGCAGCCCTAAAAAAGTATAATAATCAGGGCTCCAATTTGCGAGAACAAACAAAGTTGTCTTAAAACATGTGTACAAATGCTGTTATTCTTCAAACGATTCCCAAAGCACAGCAAGTGAAGTCACGTGGCTATTCAGAGCCTCTCAACAGCACTGTCCATGGTGCTGAAGAGGATGATGCATTTCATTTAGTCTGCTGTCTTATGCAACTGTTTTAAAGCAGTACACTAAAACATAGAAAACAGATACAATACATCTATACCGTTTCCATTCTCTTAACAGATCACTGTTATTGTCTACACAGCAGTGTTGGCTATTGTGATTGCTTTCATCTTCCAGCAAGTTAGCGTTCTGCTAAATACTGTACTTTCTGATCCCCGTTAAATTATAGCTTTTTTTTCTTGACCATTTAATTCAAGTTTCCAAACAACTAACTATTGGATATTCTGTACAAATCACAATTGCTACATTCAGTGTCAAAGATTGATCTAGAGAAATACATTAAAAGCTGTCCTGCTGCGCTCCCCCCTTCGGTCCTCCAGTGAGTCACCACTTACAATTCAAATGCTTTGTAACCTTATGGTTTTTGAGATTGCAAAGTAGATATAGTCACTGATTATGTACATTTATACTTGAAAGGTGGGACCATCCAGCTCCCGTCAGGCTCTCACACGTGCTTTGCAGTCATGCTGTTTTAGAGACATTCATGACATGCATGAATAAGACACTGACATTAAGAACGCAATCACACACAGATATATCAATCATAGCACTGAGAAATACTGCTAAATGCAGAGCACTAATGTCCAGAGATGTATAGAAATATATGTGAAACAGGTGCTTCCAACGCATGGCAAGACATATTCTGACCTGCTTTCCACGCAGGTTAAGTCAGACTAAAGTCAACTTGCTTGTCTTCCTGGCTAGTCACATGGAGCTATAACTCTGGTCGTTTTATGTTTCTTTTGGTTCTACGCAATAAAGCTGCTGATCCAGAGGTGCATTATATTTCTTTTGAATCATCCTCTCATCAATTTCTGCTGTCTTGTTCCATACAAGATTTGCGGTAATACAAGGGGATGGAAAACAATACGAGCGTAAGGATTTAAAACACCACAGCTACATGTTATACTCTGTTAAGATATAGAGACAATCTGCCACAACTGTAACTAACATTGAGGCAGTCTTCTATGTTTTTCTCTACCTGACTTTGTCTACCTGTCTCTGTCTCCCTCTGCATGTCCAACTCACTTAGCAGGCTCTTTCTTCCCACTGTCACAAGCAGCAGTAGACTATGTTGCTGTTTTTGTGACCTTGAAACGCACGGGATTGAAGAACAAAATGGGAGTTGCATGCAAATAAGGTGGCACGCGGCTAGGTGTGTTTTTTTTTTTTTGCAGTTGCAAGGACCAAGTCTCTCATCTTCTATAATTTGCCTGCTGGCGTGAAAGGAGTGCATGCTACAAATGTGCAACAGCGACACAGCAATGCAAAAAATAATGTGAATAAATAAGAGTGATAACAGGAATCTAATAGTAATCTAATTTGATAAGAATCAAATAGGCTTCTTTGTACTCATCGACAGTGACCACAGGGCATTAGTATTCACCGTGAATATTTGCATGTATCTCTCAACCCGTTCACAGCTAAACCAAGTATTACCAAGTCTCCTCTTCCTGTCTGTCTCTGCTTGTTTGTAAGTAATGTTGACACACACACACACACACACACAGACACTTAACCAGTTAGCGCCTAAACCAGCTGTGATAGGTTAGATTTTCAAGAGCGACAGCCAGATTTCCTCCCATTTATCAAAACTATCGATCCACAAACCGCCCATGGTCCATCAACCACAGAGAGAGAGAGAGAGAGAGACAAAAGGGGGGCGAAAGAGAGAAACAGATACAAAGGCAGCGAGACAGAGAGAGGAGATTACATTCATTTAAAGTGCAGTGTTGACAGTGGGAACCATGTGCTAAATTTAGCACATCTATCATAGAGTCAATACAGAAAGGAGAAGAAGAGAAGAAGTTTAGAAGGGGAAATGAGGTAACATGAATGTAGAAGACAGAGAGAGAGAGAGAGAGAGAGAGAGAAATTAAATATGATAGAATGGCGGTGTTGACACGAGGGAGCTTGTATTTAGTTCAGCTGGTGGATTAAAGCCTAATTTTACATCCATCTAAGTGGGCCATAGGGGGAGAGAGTGGGGCCGAGGCTGATGCTTGTTAATGGCTTAAGAGTCTTGTAAGGGCTGGGATAGACTTTGAGTTCAATGACAAGTTGCACTTGATAGACACTGGAGGTTTTAGGGGCTCAAGAAAAACAGGTTTTCAGTTCAATACTGTCAAACAGAAGATCCAGGCCTACTAAACCCTTCAGTTTTAATGTAGTGCTGGTGCTAAATGAAAACCGTATAACTCCCAATTTTGATCATGTTTAGCGTACTGGTTTTAATTGAATGCACCGTCCCTCCTGTGCTGCGTAAAGGTCCCTTAGCTGAGGCCCAGCAAAGCCCACTCAACATACAACACAGACTCTATTTAGACACCTTCATACTGTAAACTGTGGCACTAGACATGCACGTGGAGTTTTTGGGACAGTCGCTTGAATTAGGAGCTTTGCTGTTAATGGATAGCAAATTTCAAAAACTCTCCATTGAATCCTGTACTGGGAGATTATGAAGTATAGTCTTATTTGAGTGATCCATCCATGCATTCATTAAAACAGAATACATTCAATGGCATTATAACTCTGGTCTGGAATTTAGTTGTTTTTTTTAACCTGCCACTGTGGCATGTCACCACGCATGTCACCACGCATGTTACATGTTTACACCCTCACACATACAGTCCTTGCAAATGATCTACTTGGTTTATGCAAATGCAGTGTCAGCAAATGCAATAACACTATTAAACCGAAATGCATCCAAACAGACCACACCAAAGACCTCCGTATACACACATGCTCAAAACAACACACACGCACACATGCAAACACCTGCTTTTACATAATTAATACATATTTCACTCGACATTATGCACTCTCATACATAAAAGAGGCACTCCTGCATGCATGTACACAAACCACGAGCTAGATCAGCAATTATTAGGCTGTAAACTGGTCTGTGTGTGCAGTAAGGCGCTGACATAGACATATGTCCATCTATCCCATCCTCACCTCTTCTCTGTCCTTGTTCTCTTGTCTATAAACCTTATAACAAGCACTCACACGTTTTCCACGTGTGCCAGATTTCCATCCAAATGTATCGCAAATTTTAACCAAATTTCGGGACAATCTGCATAAGAAAATGTGTATGCATGCTTGTTTTCGTCCACTACCAGTTTGTGATTATTAACATTTGGTTCATCGAGATAAGCCCTAATTCTCCATTCGGAAAAAAAACATTATAACATTGCAAAAGAAGAGGGCGCAACAAGATGACATAATTAAAAGAACAGGTCGAACCTGCAAAAACAATGTAGAAAACTGGATGTATCATTATCCGCTGATTCAGTTTCCATTGTACTTGATCGCATCTTGCTTTTATATCAATACACCAACTCTTCCACCTCCACTAAAACCTTTTTGGGTTTATTGCAAGATTTTTTTCAAATTTTTTTGGTGTTTCCACTTTTTTTTTCTGCGCAAATTGAAAATGTGCATTAAAACAGGTGGGCGGAAATGCACCTAATGACAGTGAGTTTCGGTCTCTCTGTGTCGTTGCGTGTGCGTGTGTGGTGATTATTTAAGAGCTGGTCATTACTGTAGCTTCCTGCTGTGTGGAAAACAAAGAGACAGACATGAGGCAGACATGAGAGCGGAGGTAGAGAGAATTATAGACAGAGTAAAAGAGAGAGTGTAGCAAAAAGGAGGAAGAAGAACAAAAAGACAGACATGAAGGACAGTGAGAGAAGAACACTAGCCTCAGTATTTACTGACAGATGCCACATGTGAACATCACACATAAACAACATTCAGTACACATCCCAGTGGAGTACAACACACTCAAATGGGCCAATTAAAAGAGGCCGCTACTGAGACGCTGGCCTATTAGCAGTGACTGGGCGCTGTTTTCAACAATTAACAGTGATTGCTCAGTGCCCATGTGAGGCCATTAGATCAGGACACAAGAGACACATGAAATGCTTAGGTTTGAATAAACACAATCAAAATCAACTTGCCTCTGACATGAAGATTGCCCGACCTTTTAGCACTTTATGCCCACTGGCACTTTACTCAGCAGTAATATCCAAAGATCTACATCTTAACACAGAGGCTAGAAATAATAAGGGCCTCTATTTATCAATAACAGTGAAGCAGAATGAAGCTGTAAAACACAGCCCGCCTTTCAATAAAGAGAAAGCTAAAATATTAATTGAGTCATCATTTGCCAAATTCATAGCTCGTAAAGTACTCAATATATGTAAATATCTTGTTCTAAACAGGTTCAACAGGTTGTGCAAAGCACAGCAGAATGTAGATTCTGCTATTTTTTTTCTTTAGAGGTGCCGAAGATGTTCCAAAAGAAACTGATGACATCTTGTAACATAATGTCTTACGGCTCTCGGTAGGCTTCGTATTAAAATGTTAATTTCCAAAACACAAGGTGATGTGGTTTAAAAAGACAGGTTGTATTTCCCCACCACAGCATGGTGCCCTAAAGAGGCAAGTTATTTAGAAAAAAAAGTGTTTTATGAATCACCCCATGTCAACACAGTGTTTTTATACCATACTGAGAAACATAACGCTGACAATATTAAACAAATCAACACCTGAATCAGTGCAACTACTGAAACAAGACTATGGGCCATACTGTTTTGCAGACGGGCGTGCGTTTGACATCGGCATGGTGTCAATTCGGGCAGTAATTGAATGATAAATGGAGAAAAATGAATGACAACCAGCATCACCTTTTGTACACTTCTGCCACAGTTTCTTCTTCATTGCTCTCCCGTCCTCTCGGAAAGTAATTGAAAAGAGTTTGAATTGTTGCGAGTGTTTCTTACATGACTCTTTATGAAGTCATCAGACCAAATGTCCATTTAACAACTTGGTGCAAATCAAACTGAAAAGTCTGAATTTCCGGAAATAAACGAGGTGTGGAAGGACGCTGTGACCAACAGCCCCGAGGGTGATGAATCCAGAGCTCACTTCCTAATATATCAATCACAACTTCCTCACATTTCATTTGAATAAAAACAATATTGTAACCTAGTACCAATGCATTTGTATGTGTTGGCTAATAAAGGCAAACTGACACTTTTATGTTGTCAATCTCAGACTGAAATAATGTGGAAATAAAAGATGAGCTTCCTTTACTTTCATCTACATTATCTGTGGCTGACTTTTGGATAACTGGGACAGCTATAGCTCTGATCATGACTTGGCATTATGCTCTCTTAACTTATTCATTCCAATAACAAAAAAAAAAGCAAAAGAACACAATACAAACATAGTTCCAGGCACATAAGAGTTGTTAGAGCCCCAGACAGCCCATTGTCTGGGCATCTTTCCAAACTCAGCAAGACAGTTCTGTGATAGCGCTGGTCACCAGAAGTGCATCATTGCATACAGACTACTCCTCAAACCCAAATTCATGTTGTTGTTTTATTGACACTAATCCTGGCGGAAACCACATATACAGTTACCGATGAGATTCAAGGACTGAGGAAGAAGTGAACACCCAGCAACTGTTTCACTTTTGAGTATTTCTAACCGGCAGCACTCTGTCCAGGTGTGTGTCTTCTAAAGTTCAATATAACTCTCCCGGAGCCTCTCCTGTTTTCATACGAGTTGTTGCACCTGCACCCGTCAGTCGCAATGAATAAGATAGGTGGCTGTGTGTGTTCAGGAGGTTCAGTCGTCTCAGATCCACTGTCTCAAAGCAGGTGCTCTGTGTGGAGCTGAGGCAGGGTCCTCCCTCCTAATGAGGCATCATCCCCTCCTCCATCCTCCCACCTTATTCTCTTTTGCTCCTTTATTTCATCTTTATTTTATCTTCCACTCTCCTTCCACCCTTTGCCCCATCCCTGCCCTGCTCCCCATCCTCTCTCCCTCTCTTTTTCTCTCGCTCCTTGCCCTTCCACACTCTTCCTCTTCACCTTCTCCTCTTTTTTCTCTTTCATCTGTCCTCAAGTCTAACCTGTAACTCCTCCCCCATGTTTCTTACATCTCGCTCCACATACTTCTCACTCATGCCGCTGCCCTATTTACCGTCTCTGCCTCGCATCTCGATAATATGAACGTTAATTAATAAAAGAGAAGTGAAAGTGAATGTATGCACTTCTTTGAAGTTATTGTGAGTCAGTCCAGATAAGAGCATCAGGCGAATGCTTAGAACATGTTTGTGTAAACGAGGATCAAAGGACACCACTCTGAAAGCTATATTTGTCTGCTCCATGTCATTTGGAAAGAAAGAAGATGGCGTACTTGGGAATACAGCTCAAAAACGACATTTACGTGCTTAACATGGTAAGCAAAGACTATGGGTATTATTCATTATCAGCATCGCATGAATGGAAAAGTTAAACAAAACCATTGGAAATGCATCCCTGAGTTGAAGAAGATATTTCGTGGTCTATACGTCTGCGGTTGCAAAAGGTATTATAATGACGAGGTTTTATGGGAGGATTAATCTACATTTGGAATGTAATGACTGACATGTTGGGCAGAATACATATTAGAATAACAGCGCCTTTAACACATTAACAAAGTCATGATTGAGGTTTACGGCCATGGGTGAGCCAAATCACTTTATGATTGGAAGGAGTCGATAATTAAATATGAAGGCGCCACAACAAAATTGCTCGGTGCTGTTGTTTTTAATAATTACACTTTAACACACGGACATATGAGCTAATATCGTCCAAAACTGATTATGTTTGTTTTAGGGCTGCAACTGACAGTTACTTTGATAATCAATTAATCAGTCAATTATTATTTTAATTAATTCATTTAATAGTTTTTATAAGAAATTTAAAAGAAAATTGTGTCTAAAATGTATTAAAACGTATTTAGATTGAATCTTGGCATAAGGGACTAATTATAAATATTGTGCATAAGAGGTTTACTATCCATAAACAATACAATATTAATTATATGGGTTGATACAGAAATTTCTTTAGGAATCAAACGTATTTCAAATTCACAGATCAAACGGCATTATGGGTAGTTAGAACTGATTGGTCTATGGTGAGATCCCAAATACTGTAACTCACCAGTTTTGTCCACAGCTACTTATATTGTGCTCTGATACTGTGAGGTGAAATACACGGCAATTATATATATATATATATATATATTCAAACTCTTGAAAAATAGAAAAGTATGACTGAATACTGTACAACACTGGAAGGCTGTATACATATGAGTGGAGGTATGTTTCTATTTATTTATAGAAGGAATCTTGGATTAGAAAGATAGATGGAAATAATAGGAGACACCTGAGAAAGGCGTAAGAGGACAAGGGTATGAATAATAGAGTGATCAAGTAAGGGAATGACAGGAAGAGGGAAGAAAAGAGTGAGAGAGACAATCATAGTTGTACGTTTCAAGTCTATACCAACATCTTACCACGATATCCAACACACCCACAGAGCATACGGATCTATTCCTCATTATGGGTTCACATGTCTTATTCTTGATCTAACTCAAATATAAGCACCCATACACTCACACAAATGTATTCATTATTGGGGTATTTTTTTACTCTTATCAAGTTGAGAAATGTTTTCTAAGGAACAATTTTCTCCTTTTTTTCAGCAGAGTAAAGGCATATTTATTAGAAGGAGGAACAGAGAGGGAACTTTTCAAGGTTGGACCGATTATGTACTGCACATGATGAGGAAGTGACTAAAAATCCATCTATTTTAAGAAAATTAAATGTGAATTTAATATGGAAAATGCTAGATATTTATAATTTTTTTTGTTTCAACTAAATCTATTCACAAACAGCTGTTAACGCATGCAAAGATGTCAAAAAGGGTTAACAGGATGTTCATGTTGTAGTCACTTCTGATTCCAGCACAAGCATTAACTCCAATCAACTGCAAAGCAGCTGCAAATAGGACAAGGACAAAACAGCCTAAGATTTAGAGTTAATCTCATCCTAGTAATGCTGAACTACATTCAACTGCAATGCACTTAATCTATTAGATTGGGTTTCCATGATTGGGATTAGTTAGACTCGTCTTGTTTACTATTGATCCTTATCTTGGTGGGCTTTAAAAAAATTAATTATATATATATATATATCTATATCTATATATATCTATATATATAGATATATATATAGTTGTTTTAATTAGTGTGTCAAATGTATTTTGATAGAATACTTTATTTTCATATTTGAAATGCATTCTTTATCATTCATATTTTTTCCAATTATTCATTTGTATTAATGAATTAATGTTGAGCATTAAAGGGGGGCTGTAGCTTAGCCACCCAAAGCATGGATCAAAACATGGTGTCTGCAGGTTCACCAGGTTAAATGTAAGATCATTTATCACTTTTTTATTACCACATAGAATTCAATTCTGTTTCAGTCATACCAGCTCAGATATGGTTTGTGATGAGTTTTTTAAACGTCAACACAGTTCTGCTCACTTCAATCACGATCAGTCCTCACCCCCGACTCCATCAGAGTACTACAGACTGGTTACTTGCAGGAGTAACTCCTAAACCTCAGTTATGAATCTGTATTGATCCCAATTATAATTGGAGATGGCCTGAAAATATGCTTGGGATATTGACACTTATGAACTATGTTGTGAGGTTTACGTCTCTCACAGCTGCTGTCACATCAGGAGGTCTGAGTTCAACACTACTAGGCAGCTTAAAACACAGATAAATCGAGATTGAATATTAAGCTTGTGAAGGCACATGATGGGAACTCAATCATTAATGAAGAGTTTATTTACTCATATTTCATTGAGTGTTACGAAATGCAATCTATCCACCATCTCTCAGCTCTTATCCCTACTTAACATCCAAATCCCCTTTTCTCCTTTCCCCTCATCCTCTCATGTTTCTCTCTGCTCTGCTCCTCCCCCCCTCCTGTCCCGGTCTCCTCCTTTAACCCAACCCACTGCCCCTGTCTTTGCTCTATCATTTCATAATTATGTCCCCTCACTCTCTTTCTCTCATTGTCTGTTTTTAATTACGCTTCTCCATCCATGAAGAGCTGATGGCTGGGTGTGTTGGGGCTGGAGAGGGAATGTGAGTAGTTGACCAATGAAGAGGGGAAAACAACCTAGGAAGGGTAGGTATGGAGGGGGGAGGGAACTACGACGCAGGATAATTAAACATTGATTTGGGACGATGATGAAGAACGGCAACAAGACGCCAAACAAGGGGATTATAGGTCAGGCAGCCGACAGCGTTCTGCTGAGCTCCGCAAATATCCGGGACAGGAGAGGAAAGGGAGGCAGAGTGAGGAAGCGATAAGTGAAGGGAGAAACATGCAGGGTGGGGCTGCAGGTTTAAGAATAGAAAGAGGAGGAAGCATGGAGACAAGAAAAAGGATATAAGTAGAAAAGCAAAGGGACATGAAGTGAGAATAGCAGAACTTAATCGCTCTGATCTGACTCATTAGTTCTGCACTTAATTGGCCCAAATACAGCACGTACCAGTGATGCCAATGTGTGTGTGTGTGTGTGTGTGTGTGCGTGCATGCATGCGCATGTTTGCATGTGTGGACAGTCATTTGTCATTAGGGCCCTTTAGCTCATTAGTACGTATGCAGTGAGTCATTCAATTAAATGACAATGACCTACAGCAAACTGACTCCTCATTGCCACCAATGGGATTGGGGATTTGCACACGCGTGTGCATGATTGTGTGTGCGCGATACATTCAGTCAGATGCATCATTTTAGTGATATTGTACATTGTGCTGGTATAAGAGCCTAAATGTCTTTCCCTTTGCTGTTTGGTGTTTTAGTGTGAGTTTCTAAATGAGCTTAAAGAAGCTTAAACCCACTAATTTCCTGAAAATTGTCACTGTGTCAAAGGAAGATACTATTAAAGCAAGCTGCTGCCTCACACTATGGCAAAATGCCACATGCTTCTTCAACCATATGATCAATTTCTTTCCCTTTTCAAGGTTAAACACATGTGGCCAGGGCTCACTCATTAAATTGTAATTTAGTGTGTAACAGGGCGGCTAACCAAGACTAACTCGTTATTCATATCACTCAATTTACCACCGAGGGTTTCTGTGAAACCTCTTTTTTGAACTGAACACAGAGATCTTAAATGTTACCAGGTAACCAGCTTGCTACATTTAAACTAAAAACATGCTGCTTTTGTATTACAATAGTTTAACATGCAATAAAAACAACAGCCTTGTCAAACAGTTACAAACTTGCCAAGTCACAGATTTTCTTAGAACACTGAATAAGATAATTAGCATATTGACGACTCACCCCAAGCATGTTTGAACTATGACTTGATTTAGTTGGTTGGTTCATATTCTATTTAGGTCTATGAACTGTAACCAATCACAACATATGCATATCAAACTTTAAAAATGGACGGATGCACATCACACATGAACAAGCTTGTTTGTGCTTCATATAGTGTACATGTGGAAATATGTATTTGTAGGCTGCATGCACCCACCTTCTCGAACACACGCTCTCTCTCTCTCTCCCTCTCTCGTTTCCCCCCCATCCTGCTGTACACACAGTCGCCCACATGCAGCCCACCCAGGTTTGTCACAGATGTTCGCAACACCTGCTCCAATGCTATTAACCCCCGAAACACCCTTTAACCACTCACCAACCCACACACACACACACACTTAAAACTACTTGAGCATTGACACCAGTTCATTCATATTTCAGTTTAATAATCCTCGACAATTTACTATTAATACCATAACCAAGCACTCTAATGGATTTCATCAATCTATACTTCATGTATTCATTCAGAAGAGAACTGAAGGTGTGCTAAAGGATTTAAATACTCATCTGTTAACCTATTTGTCCCTGACTGTGGGAGGAAATTGTCCGATCATTGCATAAACAGGTCTGATGATTTGAGTCTAACAAATAACGAGACATCGATGTCAAACGCTTCTTTTCATCCATAAGGTACAAAAAGTGAATTTGCATTAGCTGGCGTCACATAATGTGCACAGCATCTCTGAGTAAACAGCAGCCACGAAAAAAGCAGCTATCTACTGCAAGTGATGTAAGCGTTATTAATGCATGTTTCCACTCACTATATATCCTGAGCAGATTTTATGTGTCTGTCCCATTATCCAAAGAACCACAAACCACGGACATTGAAGGAAAAGGTAGAGAGGCAGTTAGGTCACAAGCAGTGTTCTGCTGTCTGCGTGTGGTTTTGTGGGTGTGTATGTGTTTCTGTGATTGAAGAAAGGTTCACATTGACCTCTGTCTGCCCTTGCGTGGCGAATAAAAATGTGAGGCGAATACAATTCTTTAGATCAACCTGGACAAACAGAAAGACGAAACACAAGCGTGCACGCGCTCAAAAAATGGTACCTCACATATACTCGACGATGTACTCACTGGTACGTGATCCAGACGGACAATGTGCTGTGAATGTTAGAGAAGAATCGAACGCGTGGTCTTACAAGAAGGTTTTGAAGCGATATCTATTTACCGTGTTTGTGTGAATGTGTGTGAATGTGTGTGTAATGGTGCTGTGCATCGATGGCATGAGATTAATGTACTGCGAATGCACCTTTAAAATCCCGTCACGCTACCACACCAGAATTAAAGTGTGTGCTTTATGGAGTGCCCCCCCCCTCCCCGACTGCATGTCTGAAGGTTGGCAGATACTTTTTTTTCTCGCAGTGCAGGATTAAGCTATGTGCTCCAACTGGCTCTGCTTATGTCACATATTGTTGATAAAATGTAGTGTACTGTAAATGGTAGAGATGCAGCAATGCGTGCCACAGCTGAGGCACACTTTCCACTTACACTTTGTATCCTCAAACAGGATGCTCGGATTGGCAGATTTCCACACTGGCCAAGTCAGATTCCGCTCACAAAGCAATATGTTGAGCTCGACCACATCCATTAGGTGATCAAGTCTGCATTATGACTGTGAATCTGCATACCTTCGATAAACAAACACTAGCATTAGGCATAAAGGTATAAAGCATGAACTGAACACCTGGTTGGTTGAGTTGTCCTGTAAGTGATAGAAACATTTTCTAAAGCTGCACCGTCTTGGGTCTCTAATAAGCATCACCATGGTTACAGGCATCACTCGTAGCAATGTGGCAAGATTGCTGACGGAGATCGACTCCATTTACGTGTGCTCTTTTCATTCTGTCTTGTGAAATATGTAAAACACACACATATATAGAGATTCACTCTGTACGCAACGCAGACAACATAATAATGACCTAAATGTCGACACCGAGCATTACATCAAAAAAAAAAGTGTTGTTTTAGGCTAATATAGCTCTGGATTGGCTGCTCAGCTATAGAGTGCGAGCCGAGCTATATGCCAGGATTGTTTGGTTAGATAATGTGCTATCCCTTGTGAGGCCTGCGGTGGAATTTAAGCTATTGATCCTTCTTGACCTCTCGCTTGTCCCAAAAGCTCTACCAGAATGAATGAACATGTACACACCCACACACACCCACACACACACACACACACACATGCTTTTTAAATGACACTAGGTTAAACAGCAACCTACTGTACATAATGAATACTGTACAATGTACATAACAACATAGGGGAAAACAGTGTCTCTCTTTCTGCTTCACATGGAAGGCAATATATTAATCAAATATGTGTGCAGCAAGCAGTTTCATTTATAGTATAGTGCTCCTTTACACAATCGCCATTATGTGGTTTAACTTTCAGGGAGAATACAAATAGAAGGAAAGAGGAAAATGCAAATGTGTGATTAAAATACAAATGCAACAGAGGGGAAACAATCGAGGCAGGACATGTTAGGGGGAAAAAAAGAAAGCTTCACGAGATTGAGAAAAGCTAGGTGTAGATGTATCTCAATCATCCAGGTTGTAAAATGTTGAGTCAAAATTGAATTATTCAGCGCACTGTTGTAGAATTGTACTACTTATCTGAGAGGCTTCATCTGTTCCACTGTCTGATGGTTTTGTCCGACCTAGACTATACAAAAAGATACTATATGTCAAACTAAAGAAACTATCTCTTGACTTTGAATATGTTGGATAACTGTCAACTGCTTTAGTGTTTGTGCAACACACAATTTCAGAAAAAAACATTTGGTGACTTCTGAATCGGTACAGTAGCCAAAATCAACAATTCCTGCAAACAGGACTCCCCACCACTCGATAGAACTAATAGTCTAGTTTCAATTATAGGTTGAATTTGTCAAAAAGAAACCTGTTAGAGGGAACATGCCACTGATATCAATTATTGTCCTTAATCGACAGATATGAAACAGACACTAACTTTATAGTAAGGTTCAAACAGAGCCAAAAAACTAATTATTTATGTATCACCTGCCAGTCGTGTGAAGTTGGCAGAACTTTGACACTAGTAAGCAGGATTCACATCCTGTTTAATGCAACAACAAGCACTTTTATAAAGGGTCAGGGAAAGATTGTCTCTCAAATGTTAAAGTCAAAACATTAGTTATGTCACTTTTTTTTCAGCAGGGACCTCTGTTGGGTCTCCCCATCCCTCTCTTTCTGTCATCTATAAATGATCACTATTAAATAAAGGCATAGTGAGGCTTATAATTAGAAAATAAACACGTTGGCTTTTGTAAATTAGTAAAAGTAAAACAACAAAAGTATTTTAGGAGACATCACTAGAAAGCACATTCAACGATGTTAATTTATTGATGTCTTGTTACTGTCTCTATTTTCACATAAAGTAATGTCTTTGTATATTATGTAGTTGTGTTGGAGATACAAGAAATGAGATTCACTGTGAGCGAATGCAGTCTCACTTTAAAAAACACACAAAGACACACACACACACACGCACACACGGCGAGAGAGGCATCGACACTAGAGACACTTAGAGACACTTAGAGAAGCCTCCTGCAGAGGTCTGTTACCATTGACGGCACTGCAACTGCCATTAGGTTTCTGGCTAATACACAGCTGCCATCTGGTCCAGTGTGCACACACATGAACACTCGTCACACGTGCACACAGATGCACACTTGAAAAGGCATTGATCATATTAGTCAGGGGGTTTTGAAGAGCATGTTTCAGACACAGGGTTAACTAATACACTGCCGACCAATGGTTGTCCAAGTCCGTACAATCGAATGTGCACGCAAACTGTCTCACACACACACACACACACACACACTCTGTGCTATAATGGCATTGATCGTAAGTAACCAGGGGGTTTTGAGACTGCGTCAGAGAGCCCTCTTTATGCTCCGAACTCGTCAGAAAATCTGGTCTATTGGTAGTCTTTCTGAAGTAAAATATGATAATTAATTTAGCTGCCTGATTAAATAAAAGCTAAATGAAAAGGACACTGAAGGAAATGTATAGATAACAAGCTGTTATTTGGATACTCTGGAGGCTGGAGTTATTTACTCAGTGGAGGAAAATAAATCATGAGTAGTAGAAATTATTAAGCAGTAAAGCTAATAATTGTTATGCAATGTGGCCTTAAACACCAGATCATTAATAAAAATGTATTCTGATCTCATCAAAATACCGTTATTAAACAATGTCATTATCTAACACACATGTGGAATCTATCGTCACTTCTTGTGGCACGGAGCAATTATTACAATCTCTGATTGTGAGGAAGAAGAAGAAGAAACGCACTTTGATTTTTCTTTCTATCAATTCTAATCAGCAACATCGACGAAGCTAAATACATTTGTTAAGCTCAAATGGCCTCTCCTTGTGTCGCCAAAATGTGGTTTTCTCGTTCTCCTGCCACCCCCCGCCCCCCCCCCCCCCCAACCTCTTCTCTCTTCATGGCTTTGTGCCTCACCCCTCTTAATGGATATTGACCAAAGAAAGACAGAAGAGAGGAACTGTACACACATGCACACAGACACACTCAGAGCAGAGCTGGTGCAATGATGAGGCCTCCTAATGTATGTTAATCTCACGTCTGCCATATGATTCCATACATGGGTTTAGAGTCACGATTTAGTCGTGTTCTTATGCGATGAAGTAAGATTACGAGAAATTATTCTCATGCAACATGACGTTTTTTTTTCAAACCGCGACATGAGCACATGTGATCTGGGTAGTATGTAGTATGGCTCAGACAGTAATATGAGAGAGGTATTTAAGATGAAGCTATAGTGTAGCTCAAGCCTCAATGTGTTTTTCACGTGCTGTGCCACATTTCACATGTATCTGTGAAGCCAGCTCCTCTTTCGTTTGACAGTTAACCGGCACAGAAACTGTCAAACTTCTGTTAAGATCTCGTTATTGTTTTTTATTGAACTCAAGGTTCAATAAAGAGTTCAGTCCTGATTTATTTGGCCAACACGTTTGGTTACCATGTCAGCAGCAAGAGCGGTTTAATACAACAGCAAACATTCTTTAAGCTAGTTTGTGAAAAAATACAATGTTTTGATAAAGAACACAGTCAAAAATGATTGCCAATAAAAACAAAAGAGGTCATTGAATATAAATACTGTACACTGAATGGCTATTGCAGAAAGACACGTGTGTTGGATTTTATTAAAATCTTAAGATTTATAACTTTTGGCTGGGGCCAGGGATTTTGAGCAGGGTTCTAATACTTAGTTATTCTAACAAAGTTTTTCATTTGCAATATATTAAGAACTAGGTTACTTGGTTATAGGTAAAGGTTAAAAATCTGTGTAGATAAACACTCATATAATGTCTCAGTGTCTCCAAGTATATGTGTGTGTGTGTGTGTGTGGGTGTAAATGTAAATAGTTACTATGTTATATGATGAATACTGATTACTGCTGTGTTTTGTCTTATTTCTTTAATTCTATCTTTGATTGTTTCAGAATGTTGTGGGCCATTTAAGGTCTGAGTTATACAGTTTTGTAAACATCCAGACAATCTGCTTAATAATGTGAGGCTCATACGATTGACAGCTACCCCCACAGAGATCTATACACACGCACACTGACCTGTAAGGAGGGTTATTTGTACCTACGGGGCTGCAGTGCCCACTAACTGCATCCAGCCTTGACCGGGCAGGTGCAGATGGCAGGTTGCAATGCAGGAGATGGGTAGACATGCTCAGAATTGTAAGAAGCTGCTTGTCTCCGACAGTTGGCTGAGCTCTCTGAATAAACAAGTGTCCTCTAGCTTAGAAATAATATTATAATCACTTCTCAAAAATCCCCCAATTCCATATCACACAAGTGTTGACTTTTCACAAATTCAGAGTCACTGTCTGATTCTCCCGTCACCGGGGATGGATTTGACACATTCTATCACAGGTTTTTCTTTCAAGAATTATTTTTCCCCCAGAGACAATACCAGCTGTTGATGACCAAGCAGAGCTAAATTGGTTATCAGATAATTCTGTTGGGCAGTGAAGACCTCTTTGATTCACAGAGCGATGGGCCTTTATTTGGCCGTATTATTTGCACCTTTTTGAAAACAATGAAACTAATTAATAGTCAGCTGCACTCGTCTCTGGTAGTATTAAAGCCACCTGTCACTCATCACAAGAGCTGGGAGATATTCCCAACCTGTTGCCATGACAACTTCACAACATATGAAAACTCCTCAGAACCAAAAATAAACAGAGCTTTCTGAGAGATTTGGCCAATAATGTTGCCAGTGCGTTGTTGTTGTTTTTTGCACATAGAGGAAATGTGGAAGATCCCCCATGACCACCAAGGTTTAGAAAAAATCATAATCGAAACACATATAAGTGCTCTATGGTAGTTAACCGCATTTTTGTCTTTTCTTTTACAGCTGGATGACTGAAACAGTCCCCCATGAAATAGTCTGCTGCTGTTGATAATGGAATGAATGTTGTAACACAAGAAAGCACCAATTGGACCATTCATTAAAGTTATTTAAATCTCATACACAGGTCTACACAAGTCCAACTTGCCCTTGCTGTAGTTCAATAATAAACACGAGTCGCTACACAATGACCTTCATGTAATATGTTACCATTTCAGTGATAACATATTGCATGGCTGCAATCACAGAATATCTTGAAATGCTCTTTCAATCCATTGACATTTGTTTTGGTGTTCATTTTAATTCTATTTAGACTTGGGATGACAGTATGCTGTATGTGCAGTAGCATGTTGTGCACACAAAGCAGAAAACCTCCCTGTTTGTTTATGGGATCAACTTAAATGTTCCTTCCTTCTACTTTGAAACGTTTACATTTGACCAAATGCTGTCGTGGTTTGATAGTCACCAGTTTAAGGGGTGCCAGTCAGTGAATTCTGACAAAAGTAAGGAAAGTAACAATTTATGGAAAAATATCATATTCATAGAGCCATAATATAAATATCAGCGATGAAACAATGTGGCTACAAGATCAGCACATCAACGCGGCACTGAAGCAAGTTGACAGACAGTAAAACAGGCCGAGCGAACCCAGCAATGGCTCTGCTCCACTACAGATGTCTTTATCATTTCAGCCGATTAGACTTTTACGACTGGACGACTGGCTAATCTCCATTTTTATCATCTATCATCGGCTCTCATCCTCATAGCAGCGGCTGATGCCTCCTTATTAACGCACACACACAACTGCTCACAAGCACACGCTGACCTTGGACTAAAACAAACGGGCACAGACATGCTTTTTTACTAATACTCCTCAAAGAGTCCATAGCAGTCCCCATTAAAACTGTAATAAGGACAGAAAATGAAAACTCACAGACAGTCAGATCATAAATTGACAGTGTAGATAAACAGACCTGTAAACCAGTGTGTCATCCCCAGAGCTGTTGTACTGGACCTGGAACATCCTGACTCCAGTTGAAGAAGTCTGACTGCTCCATCTAATGAGGGCCGAGTTCCCTGTCAATTCCACCAGTGAGACCCTCCGGTCGGCCCCTCTGGTCTCGTTGTTCGGCAGGGCAACCTTAGAGGAGGTTAGGATGTCAGAGGGGGCAGGTTCAGAGGACGGGTCTCGGCTGCGGCTTGTGCTGTTCGCCAGATGGGGCATCGCCGTAACAACTAGCTCCACCCTTCCTGTGGATTCACCTGCTGCGTTGGAGGCAATGCAGGTGAAGTTACCGGAATCCTTCAGGGATGTTACATTGATCTCCAGGCTTCCATTAGAGAAAACCGAAGTTCTGAAACAGATTGAGATGCATCATGAAGTGAATAAGTTCAATGGATTAACTGTAGTGTAACTGTTACAACAAAGTAGCAATTATATACTGTAAAAAAAGTTCAGGCAGTTGACATAGTCAGGACTTCATATGAGATTGGACAGGCCTTTTCCTTCCCCAGTCATTTCAAACATGTTCACTTCTGGTTACAAAATGATCCACCATTATTCTGTCACTTTCAATTTAAGAGGCGACTCACTTCTGGTCCACATATCCCAGTCACGTAAGCCCTCTGTCTCTGTCACCCACACAGGAGCCAATTGGTAATCACTGTTCTTCTTATCAACCCATTAAGTCACACCTGTACTTTGCTACCACCAGCATCCAACCACACTCTATCCAGAACCAATGCAGTGACAGCCATGTTGAGGGGATAGTTGCTGACAACTTGTGGGCCTCATCCCCATAAGTGTCAGCCTACACCAAATGGTATTCTTCAACAACCCAACAATGCCTCATTTCCATGAAATAGCTTTTACTGAACAACACATTAAAAGATGCAAACATAAAAGTTCTGTCACATATTTCAAAATACTATCAATTCTTTTATAACTGATTTTTATAGGCAAAGCCATGACCTCAACAGCTACCTTCTAGTCCTGATTCAGAGCTGGCCCACACAAGCCATGTGCCTACGCCCTACTACTACAGCCAAGACAGAGATTATGTGAGACAACCCTGTCTGACTTTTTGACTCGGTTGCACATAGCGCTGAGGTGAAGCAGTACAGGGAGGACTATTTAAAGGGCCGCTTCTCTTGCACCTGCCAACTGGGTTGCCAGGTTTCTGACATCATTGCATATAGAGCCGAGTCTCATGCCCTAAATTAACACCTGTCCTTTCATTTTGAGAAAATATACAATCAATACGCTTAATAGAGAAAAGTAATTGTAAATTGTATATCAAACAAGAATATAGAACTGTATAGAAATAATCTTTGTACCTGGAGCTATTAGATATAAGTCGCCCTTCAGGGCTGATCCAGTGGACTTCAGGCTCTGGGTCGCCATTTGCCTTGCACTTCAGGCTGGCAGGCTGGCCTTCCATAGCCACTGTATGAGGTGACTTACGGGTCAGAACTGGTGGGTCACAAATGAACTCCTAAAGGGCAAAAAAGTACAAGGTCATTATTAATATTTAAATGATATAGTTTCAAGGTTATGATTGATTTTGTTTTAGTTCTCTGCAAGTGAAAAGCTTAAAATGTCACCTCTTCAGGTATTGTCCAGAAGTACTTGGCACTGAGGTCAGGAGGAGAGGCGCATGTCTCAAGATCGTCTTCTCTGGTCAGTCTTCTCAACCATAGAAGTTCACAGTTACAGTGAAGGGGGTTGCCACCAAAACTCAACACCAGGGAGGTGAGGGGGGAGCCTTTGGACTTGGCATAAACTGGGATTCTCAGGAACAACGGGTCCGGGGGGATTTTCTTCAGCTTGTTAGACGTCATGTCTAGCCTGTTAACGGACGGGGTAAGGAGAAGATGAGGGTTGGATACATTATCAGTATATCAACAGTTATCAGTAAACCAACCTCTGCATCTTTACATTATCTGTTCTCACAACATCAGATCACCAATCAATATACCTGGCCAACTTGTGTAGGTTGGTGAATACTCCTTGGGGAACATGTTCTATAAGGTTATGATCCATATTTAGGGTATTGACGTTGGTTAGGCGCTCGATCGTGTCCCAAGGCACTTGGGCAAGGTTGTTGTAGCTAAGGTCGAGATCCTCCAGTGTGGATAGGAAGTCATCAAAGGCATGGGGAGATATGGAGTGGAGCTGGTTGCTGGCAAGGATCAAGTGGCGAAGGTTGGTCAGGCCTTTGAAATGGTCGTCCTGGTTGGTGAAAAAGCAGAAATGCTCAGAGAAGCATCACAACAATATCAGAAAGGATATTGTATCTACTGCTCTGTTATATTTATCTTTCCGTCATTGTAGCTCTATCGTTTACGTATGTGTATCTATTGACCACTCATCCAAACGTAAAGGCCTCTAAGTCGGTTTATCACTGCAATAATCTATCCGACTATTCATTCCCATTTGCCATCATTAATCCATTCCATCAGTCTCACCTTTATCACAGTTAATCTATTAGAGTCTAGATGAAGTGCTCTCAGTCGCCGCAGGTCACAGAAGGCTGAAGGGAGAATCTGACTGATGGTGTTTCTGGAAAGGGTTAGATGTAGCAGGCTGGTCATGTTGGCAAAGTCCCGCCTTCGGACAGCTGGGAGTGAGCAGAATGAACACACAAAGAGATGTTCCATCAACAGATATATTACCTTGGTACAGTATTAAGTAGGGCTTGGTATCGTATAAAATCACGATGCCAGTATCATTATCAGTCGCCTTAAAGTGATACCAATACCAATAGAGTACTTCATTTGATACCCATCATGTAAATGTCCCATTGGCTAGCTAATTGCCACCGCTCTGCACAGTGCTTATACAGCGCTCATACCACGGTTATTACTGATAATGTCGTCCCCCCCAGCCCAAGGTGGCGGAACCACATTGTTGTGGATAGTGTAACCCACCCTCCGGTTCCCCCGCCAGGTTAAAGCTGTTAGTTTTGTCAGCACTTGTTGCTAGCTTTGTTTGCGCTGTTAGTACCGTTAGCTGCTAGATTTTCAGTTGATACCTTCAAGGTATCTAGTGCAGATACCCAGCCCTAGTATTAGTGAAAGAATGGACGTCAGAAAATATACATATGCAACAATGTTTGATTGATCGCTGAAAGATGACTCTGGTTCTTAATGTTCCTCAACTTTTTATAAAATCTTTTTCGAAGATAGATTGCAAAAAACATGTATAAGAAAAGTGACAGGATAGTGCTAAACTTAAACTCAATTGATTTGGACATTATCAATGTGACTTAAATAAAGTAATATTGTTAATGGTGCATTAAATCATCTTACTGGACTTTGTGAAATTAGTCTTTGTTTAGTTTGTGTGTCTTTTGTTTTAGCGAACTATGGAAAATAATGTATTTAAAATGCCTCGGTGGGAGCGAAAGGGAATCCAGATTCAATTAAAAGGATAAAGCAACACTTCGGTTCTTAAAAATAAGTATGTTTCAAAGTAGATAGCTCTTTGATATAAAAGGATGAATCATGAATGAGATTTGCTCGACTGAACGACAAAACTAAAAAGTTTCAAAGTATGAAAGTTAAAAAGAACCAGACTCGTGAGTAATAATAGCCAACATTCGTTTTCAGTGCTATTACTAACTTGTGACCTATTCTCCTTACTGCATCCAATGTTCCATTTGAATCACAGTGGTATATTTAAGCTTGACAAATTGCTCAGTCTTTTGCAATCCTGCTACTGCTCAATATTATAGTATGCAGCATGTTCCCTCTTGAGGAAATTATTCAAGATGACGGTTAATGAGGAAGAACTGACTGAACCATGCAAAATGCCTTAATTCCCTGCCTTGAGTCATGTTTAAATGGAATACAAGACAGACTGGCAGGTATCTTTACCTGTAATGAAGTTTTCTTGGAGCCGGAGCTCCACGGTGCGCCGGTCAATGGCAGCAGGAACAAACAGCAAGCCTGTCTTGGAGCAGAGAATAGCGAGCGATGGAGAAAGGCTCTGGCACATACAGCGTTTCGGACACGGCTGGCCCCTGCATGCTGCTGCCAGCAACAGCAAAGAGAACCACAGCCGTTCCATTATCCTGCACAGGGAACAGGGCAACTGGAAGACAGAAAGAAAAGAGCAATGACTTTGAGTGGGCACAAAGAAAGCCTTCCTCAAGAAAGGGCAACTGGCAAGAAGAAAACAAAGAAGAAAAACAGATGTATGAACATTTACAAATATGTAAAGCCCTCTGTAGAATCAACAGAATGAGAGGTTCTTTCTTCATTCTATTATAGCTCAAAAACAAACATGGGTAGCACTTTATAATAACTACACACTATGAAGCATTAGTTAAGCATGAGTAAACACTTAATTCATCATTTATAAAGCATTGTTCCTACATTAATAATTCATTAGTATGCAGTTCATAACAACAGTTATAAATGTTTTATTCTTGATTAATAAGCTCGTCTATTATGTGTTCTATTATTGTGTTTTCATACTTTATAAATGATGGATTCCCCATTTGTAAATTAAGTATTATATATTTTACAAACCAATAATTAAGGAGTTGTAGATGATTAATAAGATCATTTATAAAGTGTTAGTAAATGATTAATAACTTATTTAGATGTAAATTATTCATGCATTTATATATAAAATTATTTAGATATGCACTAATGGTTAGGAACTATGTTAATATATGCTTTATAAATGCGTATTAATACTGCAATTCATGATTAATTAATGATTTATTAAGGTAGTTACTAGTCCTTAGTAAAGTGTTTTGTGTGAGCTCATCTAAAGTGAGGACTATCTGTGCCTTATAAAGCATTTATTAAGTATTTTGTGTGAGCTCATCTAAAGTGAGGACTATTTATGCCTTATAAAGCATTTATAAATGACATTGAAAGGCCAGCAGTGCCTCAAAACCCATAGTTTTTTAACAGAAAAGGCAAATAGACACAACACAAAGTGACCAAGAACATATCAATATTTATTGCAAGATGCAAACAATATACTGTTAAATACAAACCTCTCAGGCATTCATTCATGTAAGAAACAAACAAAGACATTCTCCTTCAGGAGAACATGGCTGGATATAACACATTTGTAAATATACAACTGGAGCTAACCAGGAGCTTGCATATTAGTTTACATTTACTTATTTAACTATTCATTTTAACCAAGCATATCGATCTCCACTGTTCGCACTTTACTTCAGTTGCATGTCCCGATGGCAGCCGGCCGAATCTACTCATTGTTTGCAATAAGCGAAATAAGTGAAATCGAGTGAAGTCCCGCTTTCAAAACGTCATCAATGTGGGACGGACAAAGGAAAAGACCGCTTCATACGTCATCAACGTGGGACAAACGTTTCGCTCAGGAACTGATACGGAAGTGCACTTACGCGATGGTAAACTCCGACCTATGTTGAAAGGACGCGCGGACCTCCGCCAGAAAGAATGACTGCTGACGGGCCTCCAATGCCCGTCTGTGTTTCTTAGTTTGCTGGCACGTAACGTTACACATTATGGACGATGAGTATCCAGCTAGCCTTCCAGCTAGCACTAGAGGTCCTGAGACAGGCGCACGCTAACGCGTCACCTCCGTTGTAAATAGCCATCTGTCACCTGGATCGCTCTAACTAGCTGTTATATGTGGAGTGGATGTGAATGAGATCGATATGCTTGGTATGAAATTAATAGTTAAATAAGTAAATGTAAACTAATATGCAAAGCTCCTGGTTAGCTCCAGTCATATATTTACAAATGTGTTATATCCAGCCATGTTCTCCTGAAGGAGAATGTTTGTTTCTTACATGAATGAATGCCTGAGAGGTTTGTATTTAACAGTATATTGTTTGCATCTTGCAATAAATATTGATATGTTCTTGATCACACTTTGTGTTGTGTCTATTTGCCTTTTCTGTTAAAAAACTATGGGTTTTGAGGCACTGCTGGCCTTTCAATGTCATTTATAAATGCTTTATAAGGCATAAATAGTCCTCACTTTAGATGAGCTCACACAAAATACTTAATAAATGCTTTATAAGGCATAGATAGTCCTCACTTTAGATGAGCTCACACAAAATACTTTACTAAGGACTAGTAACTACCTTAATAAATCATTAATTAATCATGAATTGCAGTATTAATACGCATTTATAAAGCATATATTAGCATAGTCCCTAACCATTAGTGCATATCTAAATCATTATATATATAAATGCATGAATAATGTACATCTAAATAAGTTATTAATCATTTACTAACACTTTATAAATGATCTTATTAATCATCTACAACTCCTTAATTATTGGTTTGTAAAATATATAATACTTAATTTACAAATGGGGAATCCATCATTTATAAAGTATGAAAACACAACAATGAAACACATAATAGACAAGCTTATTAATCAAGAATAAAACATTTATAACTGTTGTTATGAACTGCATACTAATGAATTATTAATGTAGGAACAATGCTTTATAAATGATGAATTAAGTGTTTACTCATGCTTAACTAATGCTTCATAGTGTGTAGTTATTATAAAGTGCTACCCAAACATGAATGCTATTGTTGGTAGCTTCATAAATTAGCTAACCACAGCTTGTTAAAGATAGCAGATTCTTCACATGTAGAATACAGACTCTGTAGGAACCGGACAAGATTTTGGCATTGGAAGTGTTCTGGTAGTGCGAGGAGTAGTGAATGATCAAGGTTGAGCTGTCTTTGGTTGAATGCAAGTAAACATTCTTTGTGGAGATCAAAAGAGGAAGAACGCATTGGCCGAAATGCATTCTCGGAACCCACCGGCTATCGCCTGACGATGATTTAACTTTCTATTGATTTAAAATTAGCTCGCAAACTGGCTACTTGTGAAACAATCCAGTCGTACACGTTATCTCTTAACGAGCTGGACTAAATTACCCAATGCTGTGAGCACATAATGTCACGGCCAGGCCGTGCCTCCTGCTTGTCCTGTGTGTGTGTGTGTGTGTGTGTGTGTGTGTGTGTGTGTGTGTGTGTGTGTGTGTGTGTGTGTGTGTGTGTGGTATGGGCAGGGCTCCGACCTGGTCTCCTCCCGGATACCTGATTACAACTCATCTCACCTGTCTAGTCAAACCAGCTGCATTCCATCAACTCATCACTCAACAGTATATCTACCCTGGTTCTTCATCCGCTCCTTCGCCAGATCGTTGTTTCCAACTCACATGGTAGTTAGTCGTTCTTGGCCGCTCTATTTTGAGAGTAATTCAGAGTTTTTTCCCCCAAGTGTTTTTCAGTGCATTGACCCTGTCTTCCTGTTCCAGCAGTTTTGTTCATCCTCCTGGTTCCCCAGCCTGCCTGCCTGCCCTGCCTCCTCCCTGGATTTCCCCGCTGCGCCCTGTTTGTTTTCCCCCCCTTGGTTTCCTGGTTAATAAAGCTTTACACCCACACTCCCTGGTCTGTGCCTGCGTTTGGGTCCACCTCCACACCCCGTGACACATAATGGGCTTCATCATTGTGCGGCAGCATGGTGAGCTGGCATTTTCCTAAGGCACACTGGGGTACATGTTTGATATTTTGGCAAGATTTAATATAGGTGTGGGGTGTCAAAAAAAAGGAGAGGTTGATATCTGTAACAGTCATACTTGCATCTCTCATCCACAACAGCTTGTGTGCTAAATAAAGGCTTCTTACGAGCACACATCCCTCTGTGCTCTTATCCACGTCAAACTGATTTGTTATTTCTCAGTATTTTGGACTAGTTTGGTATTTCAAATTAACAGTCCTGGGCATGATGACACTCTCAGGCCTCTGGGGGGACACACACACAATTTAACACAGTTCCATCAAAAATTGTCAGAGAGATTTTTCTCTTCCCAGTTTACACCACTTAAACCCCCTCGGGGACATCCTTTCCTCACTCGGTATCTGTTTCCAGCAACACCTGTCTAAGTCTTTCCAACTGGTGTTGTGAAAAGTTGTGACGCATCACATTTACAATTGCAAGAGATGTTGACCTCCTCTGCGATTACATGATGTGATAGAAAAGAACTGTGTCTGCTCACAACTGTACTGGTGAAATTGTAGCTGTGCTGGGCTAGGTGGCGTACCAATTCATTCCGTGGCCGGGTTTAATTTCCTGTGCGGTGGGGACGACTATAAGTGCGTTGAGAATATTAACTGTGTACCCTTCTCACTCATGGTTAGAAATGTATAACACAACAATTAATAACCTACAACAATTTGTAAAACTAATAGTCGTACGCCACCAAATTGCATGCTGGGTAACAATATAGCTGCTAACTAGCAGAATAACATTCTGTTAATAGCTGGGAGAGGCGTGGTCGTTATTGCACATTCAAGAACAGAAAAGAGAGATAGTGGATGAAGAAAGAGACACCGGATATGCACTAGAAGAAGAACTTGTGTCCAAGAGAGGAGCTGTCTTTGTTGTTCTGAAGCCTGTTGTTGCCAATGCCAAACAGCTATATCCCAACATTATACCAACAACGCATACACACATATACAAACATATAGTTGTCCACTTTTCTACAGTAACAGAACTCAGTTTTACAACTTTTGCTTGCCTATTAAAGTTGAAATAGACTTTTTTTTTACTTAATGTTTTGCAATAGTGACACAGCTACATCTATTAAATGCAACCTCAACAATGAATCAATTAAAAAAGCTAATATATCAACCCTTTCTTAGACCACATTTTTGAATATTAGACCACATTCGTATTTAGAATTGGAAATGTGGTTATTGAGTGCATAATTAAATGTGACAAAAATAAAGGATTTTTTTGACCTGAGCATGGTTATATCATGATTTGGAATTTTAAAAGTTCAACTTTCTGAGACTATCACCATTTATTTTCTTTTTCTGATAATCACATCTTATTCAAATAAGCGAAAAAACAGGTCATCACAGGGATCATCCATAACTGTTGCATAGCACAATCTAATTTAGCCCAAACAAATTGAAGGTGTGACTCAAAAACCAATGCTTTGGCCATCTGCTGCAAAACAGTGAATAACTTAATGTGTCACAGAAGTCATTATGGATCATCAGTACGATCAGTTGAACCAGGCGGCTAAATATGGAACCACTTTCACTTTTAACACAGCATACGTGCCTCATAACTCATGGTGGGATATGTGTGTGTGTACCAGTGGGCAGAAGTATATTAGTCTGCTCAGTTTGACTCCCAGGCTAATCAATAGCACTGGACTTGTATTTAGTAGGAGGCCTGTGTAAAATACTACTCCTCCCTTGATACTCCTTAAACCCTCAGAACATTTTTATTAAGCGATGACATTGTTTTTCAGCATCACAAGATAAACAATACCCAGTGTTGCCCTTTGTCTTAGACGCCACTGTTTATCACCAATAAAGCTAATCTGTCAAACGCATACAAGCAAACAAATGAGAGTGCATGCAATCTTATAAGCCTACTAAAGATAGATGTGCTGTTGTGTGATACTTAATGTTCTCCATCCTTTCACGATGTTAAACATAGGGCAGAAACATTGATTCGTTGTAACTTACAGACACACACAGAGACGTCTGTTCTTCTATCTGCCTTTTTCCATTTTACTCCCTCTCAACCATTTTCTTAGTCATTCAACATATTTCTCTCCATTGCTCTTGATTATTCCCCTGCCGTACCTTCACATCACCGTTTCTTTCATACACCACATTAATCCCCCTCTTTACACTCGTCTCACTCCAACATCCCATGTTATATAAAAAAATGTAAAGTAATTTGCAATTTCCCAGTCGTATCAGATTTATATCACTTGACCATCCTTCACCCTCTATGATATGCTCTAGCTGTCCATCATTCTCTGTGATTAATGAATTTCCGTTCCCCCCCCAACTCATGTTCCCTCTTTATTTCTATCATAAATTCCTCTTCTTGTCATCCTCTTCCTACCTGCCTCTTACCTCCTCTTCCTTTCCTCCTTGTCCTAAACCTTTATTTATACACCATGGTTCCTTCTTTTCCCGTGGTCATTTATCTTGCAGGCTTCCTTTCTCAGGCTCTCTCTATGCTGTTCCTGTTTTTCCCCACACCATCCTCCCCTCACTTTAGTGATGGCTTTATTGTAATGTAGCTATATTGTGTTTATGTTGCAGAAATAGGTACCAACGGTGATTTGAAATGCACACATCTCTAAGTTTGTTCACCCACTCATCCGGCTTGCATGTGTATAGCTCAACTCAACAGCATAGTCATTTAAGTATAGGGGTTCGGGAATAATCTTTATTTTTATTATTATTATTATATACCTTGATGGTGTATTCTGGGGCATTTTGTGTTTAGGTATATGTCTTATATCACCACTTACCCTCATTCAACACCTCTCACTCACCCATTATCCTTATCACACACAAACACCTTCAGTTTGCTCTTTGTCTCTTTGATTGTTTCTTTTCTTCCGTTGTTTTTTCTCTCTATCACTCCTGGCTGTTTATGTGCCCCTGTACTTGCTTTCACCTGTAATCCATTCACACAATCAATACAAAAAAATAAAAATCTTCAGTATAAGTGTCCTATTTTAAACGGTAACACACACCTCACTTGGTTCTTCCCCACATCCAAAGTATGTGTGTTTTTAACGCTATTCAATCAGAGACGTAGGGTTTTTCACTGTAATTCAGTGAGGATGATAGCAGTCAGTCACCCACCATTACTCACTGCCGTGCTTGTTCAGCTATGGAGAGTTCTGTCCTGACTCAACACAACTTCACCTTGATCCAATCAGCTGTGATAGTGACTGGTTGTCCTATAATAATAATAATAATAATACATTTTATTTGTATAGCACTATATACACCTTCATACTCAAAGGCTCATACTGCATGACACATTTGAAGTAGATAAATACTGTACTGCTGAAGAAATATGACTAAATTACAGTTTAAGCTTGGTCTTGGACTCAACATTGGTGGTCATGATTTCTAAAGCCCTGATTGGTAAACCCATGACAGTTTTCTGTGTGAAACCAAGGTCAGTAAAGTGGTATGAATATACAGTATGAGCCTAAAATGAGAATTGTACCCCCTTCTGCTGCATGTGTGGGTGGCATAAAGTATAGGCAAAACAATGTGGGTCACATCAGGGCTTATTATAATTACAACCCAAACAGGGGCGATCACAAATCCTTCACGGAGCTTTGTTAAACCCATCTTTGGCCAACATACAACCCAAACTGTGCCCTTGTTGGATAAGTCTTGGGGCAAAATAATGCAATTATTATACGGTATGTTGTCCTGATGGCCTCATATTAAGCTAAATTAGAATCCACTATGTAACCATCCGGGCAAACGCAAGATGAACATACTGACGAACTTTGTTACCGCCCATAAATCAGCAACACTTTTAATCCAGTTGGTAGCCATGGAAATTAGGATACTAGGATGGTGCTGAGAAGGGCAGCAGTCATTTTAAAAGAACAGGACTGAGGCTAAGCAGGATGTGCCACTAACTATCTTAACCCTTGCTGACCGACCATGTTGTGTCAATAATATGAAAAAGAGTCAATTCTGGGATTGGAATCTGAAAAAAAAAAAATCTATTTAGTAAGCTGCATTCACGCATCTTTTTTTATTTTAATTACGAAAGCTGTCAATCATAATGCGTCAGTCTTGAAAAAGCTCTGAAGTTTACAGGTTCAAAGAAAACAAACAAACAAAACAAACACCATCCCGAAAAATCATTTCAACCGTCCCTAAAGCCCAACAAATGCCAAACTGCCACCATCATTTTTGCTAAATTTCAGGTCTTTAAAATTGAGTATAATGTTTCTTTGTGTCTGAAAGTGGGAGGTAAAGGACAAAAAGCATCCAGTATACTTTTGCAGTAATAACACAGAGGAGCTCTGCATTGATATTCATTCTCTACAAGTGGCTGTGCAAAGCTGCCAGAACATTGGGGATGTCTCCAACAGTGACAAATGTTTATGTTTTTGTATGATTTTGCAAAGTAAGGCACAAACACACACTGACAGTCTCTTTGTTTTGTTTGACGGTATGATCTGCGCTTTGCATTTGTGAATCAATCAGCTTCTCCCAGGCAGAGTATTTTTCAATGTGTTTAGGGCAGATATTGTACCAGGCTGGGATGCCACATTGCTGTATTTGTGTGGAAAATGCTCGGATTTGAATGTATTCTTCAGTCAAGAGAATGGTTATTAGTTATTGGAAGAAAATGTAAGGGATACACAAACAACTTCAAACACAGCTAAAGGTGTTGTTGCTTTGGAGGAAATGAAAACAGTTGTTTTTGCCTTAGTTATACTGAAGGGTTCTGAAGAAATCAGTAATTAGCTACACACATACTGCAAAAACACGCCACGTCCATTTTCTAAGGGAACAAAAATCGTCTTTGCAGTTCATATCGACCCTACCTTTGAAGATTAAAGAGCCCTTCCTCTGTGTACTTTTCTTATATATTTCGAACCCAATCAATGGAAACAAGGGGCTGTCTTTACTCGTGTTCCATTTCAAGTATCGCAGATTGCAATGCTACGACGTCTACTGTGTTTGAAAAAGCAGAGCGCTTGGGTCTCCTGACGATTGCAGTAGACTTTCCTCTGATTAAGTCTGTGAGCTTCTGTCACAACAATATGTGATTAAAGTAACCTAAAGCCAACTAAAGCTCCTTTATTTAATGCACACATAATGCATTTACAGGATGATGGAAAAACAAGAAACAACAAACAAAGTTTCCACCATTCAACGTTAAAAAGACAATCAAAAACCAGAGCAGTGGTCTGACACACAGATTAGCAGCTTCTAAGAACTACAACTAAAAGCAAAGCCCCCGTTATTACATCCCGATCTGAAGCAATTAGCAACGCAAATCACCACACACACGCATGCATAACTAAGCTTATAAGAGCGATGTAGAAAGAGGCAGACTGAATAACACGAGGCAAATTATCGGAGAAAACGGAAAACAAGCCAGAAAACATGAGCCGGGAAGAAAGAGTGAAGGAAATAGCAGTTAGTGAGGAAGAATGATTGGGGGAGAGAGAGGAGATAATGGAGGACAATCGACTAGAGCTCATGATTGTTTAAAAAGACACGAGGAAATACTTCAAATGTAGGCTTTAAGTAATTTAAATTGCTCGACAGAGTAAGGCCAAACATTTCCAGAAGCAACTTTTTCCTGTGGAAGACACTCTCAGTCAACTGGTGACATGACCCACATGCTGCGCTAATACCCCAGAGTGATGGGTTGACGGGAATCATTTTTTCAAAATGGTATCTGAAGTTCCAAGAAATGAGTTCAGATGCTGCCTCTGGAGATTATCTCTGGCTTAACAAGTTGAGGCATGATTGCAACCTCTGAGCAAGCAAATGCTCTCTCGTTTTCTTCCTTAATTGTCCGTCATAAAGATACCTTTATTGTGACAGCCCTGTATTGCCTCCACCCAAGTCCTGGCTATGTGATGTTGTGTCTTCAAGAATCTAATTTACTGCAAGGACCTCTGGTGATAAGTTGTACTCCACCTGGCAACCTTTGATCTCATAACCATCAAGGCTTACTCCCACTGAAGTATATCTCTACATAAACATGATACGCTGTGTATCAACAACACAGAGAAGAGAACACAACCTGTGCACATAGTGTGGTTACCCACAGAGCAAAGTCACAGCTGACAACAATGTGGAGTGCAACCACATGCCACCTTTTACCAGAGGTATTTGGGGACTCAAAGTTGGTTGTGCATCTGTCTTTGACATTATTGGTATTTGCATAACACCATCAAATTGCGAGCAATAATCACTCTTGCAGACGTGGGATTTGTAGAGCGAACGGTGCCAATCCTATAGGAAAGGTTATTGCTTTTGGAACCAAGCAGCATAAATCAGATGTGGTGGCCATGAACATAGATGTAGTGCAGTGATTGATGATCTATTACCTGTATTATTACCTGCTATATCCCCATCATCTTCATCCTGGTTCTGTGCCCCATCATTCATTACAGTAGAATTGGAAATAACCCATTGATGTGATCTTTGCACTCAGTACCAGCAATTCATCCACATCTGAGTGTGTGTGTGTGTGTGTGTGTGTGTGTGTGTGTGTGTGTGTGTTTCTGGCCCCTCACTTATGCTGTGTCCAGCCTGCGTTGCCAGAGTACACTGCACCTCACAAAGGAGATGGATCACCCTGTCAGCTTTCTTGCAGAACCACTGCAGAGTGTCTTCTGTGTATAATTTACTGTATCTGTACACGAGCATGAACATGTTCATGTGTGCATTTCCTTACTGATTTTTTATCATATTTGCTTATTTGACTATGCTCATGCAGCTGTGTTAATGCAGATATACCCTGAAACCTGTGTGTGTGTGTGTGTGTGTACGTTGCATACATTGTTGTGTGTGTGTATGCATGTGTGGATGCGTGAGTGTGTCTTTATGGGCTTGCTTGCTTTTGTACTAAGTGCTTGCTTATGTGTCTATGTGTCTGTGTGCACATGAGAATAGCTGTGTGTGCTGCATCTATTTCTGCAATGTCTACCCTAGCGAGAGCACTGGTTTAATAACGTTGAAAGCAGCATTATCCATCTGCTCCATACACACACACACACACATAATGTACATCCACACGCAAACACACAGACACACACACACACACACACACAAAGTTAACTTCAATCAGACGCGCTATGTGTGTGTGTTAGTTTACAGTAAGTGAGTAGATGCTTGTATGTACTCATAACTGTGCTGCAGCTTAATCTCTGTGTAATGCTGTAGTGATTAATGGTGAAACAAATCTGTACCGGTTTCATATCAACAATATGTCAACTGTCACTGAAGCAAAACTCGACCTAATCTACTGTCTGTGTCGTTCACCTTCTTAATAATTACCGTATAACTCATTGTTGTTATACGAAGAGGCATGCAAGCAAGAGAATGGACAGGTGGTGACCATGGCAAGGCAAAGCAAGGGAAAGAGATAAAGCTAAAGCAAAGTGCTCCTACAGATTGGGGTATCTGTCAACACCAGTGGTAAAGGCAAAGCTTTTATTGGCCGCAAAAAAACTTGGTGGGGGCCTGTAACTTAGCAACAGCCAATGACACATGGATGGTAACAGTGAGGAGGTGGGGAGAGAGAGTGTGTGTGTGTGTGTTATACTTGTGGGGGTGTAGTGAGAGTGTGTGTACGGGGGCTGTGAGAAAGTGCAAGATTGGTCTGGACATCTAGCAAGTAATGAATCTGGAGTGTTGCCGTCAGAGAGGGTGAGTGTGGGTGAGAGGGAGAGAGAGAGAGAGAGAGAGAGAGAGAGAGAGAGAGAGAGAGAGAGACAGAGAGAGAGAGAGAGAGAGAGAGAGAGAGAGAGAGAGAGAGAGAGAGAGAGAGAGAGAGAGAGAGACTGCGCTTGTGTTAAAGGAAGAGTGCAGTAATAGTGTGTTGGTCCACAATTATTTTTGCCCAAGATACACATCAAAGTGTACTTGTAACATGTTGCACTGCTGTTACAAGTGTGAAGAGAGATAAGTTTTATAGGCTCATTAAACATAATTTCAATGCAATAAATACAAAACATTTGTGTAATTTTAGCTTTTGTCATAATTTGGGGAACCCCCCCAAACGTGCATCCAGACTCTCGCCAGAGTCCCTCGCCGGGTGAATGCAGTTCTGGCTTTCTTATCCTGCCAAAACTCATAGTTGTTGAAATTGAGAAGCCAACCGCTAAAGCTGTCATTAAAACATGAATGTGATTGAAGTAAAATTAGGGAGTGGGAGTTCAGCAACTGTATCAGTGCAATGAAGGTATGGCAGTAGCCAAGCCCCACTTTAATTTTGGATACTCTCCTCATGTTAAATTTGCCTCTGCTCACAGAACAGAAAGTATACAAATCCAAAAGGAGTAATTGCCCTTTCAACACAACATAATTACTAATCATCAAGTTTGGCAAAAACATGCTGAATCAAGTTCAACTCAATCAACGTTTTCACAAGTCACAAGATCTGCATCAGCTTAAGTGCTGTGGATGATATCATAACATGACCCCACATGGGAACTGAGACAACTTCATCCACTGACGACCGTGTGATGTGGCCAAGGAGCCATGATCCACAGAGCTTCAGTTAGTATCTAAGTATTTTGTCATTTTGTTTTCCAATTAAAGGATGCCACTTTCAACGCTGTTGCCTTATGTTTAAGAAGACATTTGTGCAGGCAATGAAAGACAACGCTCGTTGTAGCTCACCATTTGAGATATTTGGATACTTTCCACCCATGTGAAAGTCAAATTTCTCGGTGCTCCTGGTGTAAACCCACCATACATATTTGACTTAACTCTTTTTGATGTTTGCGATAGACAATCTGTTCCACGCACAGACGCCATGCACTTAGACCAGTTTTCAGCTAGATGACAGGGCTACAAACCCCTGTGCCAAGTCAGTGTCCTCAAACAAGAAACCAAATCTCTCTTGGCTCCAGTGGTGCTGTTCTGTAGCTGACCCTGATGAGGCCATACGGTGTGCTGTTCACATTTTGAAGTCATTGGGAAAAGTATGCACTAGTTCTTGTTGCCGGGGCAGCAGCTGCCTTAGCTATAACCTGCGAAACAGGGTTGTATAATCTGTCCTAACCAGGCTTGGGGGAGGACAGATTACATTAGATTACCGATACATTTGGTAAAAATGGGTATTATTAGCAGGATATACTAAGAAGATGCGCGCATCATCATTAAAACACTTCAGGACACAAGTCTCACAATGCAGCAGCAACGCTGTCAGTGTGGACAAGACACACGTGAAAGCCAGAGCAGATCAGAGAGGGGGCCGTCAGGTAGAGGTAGGGGTAGGGTAGGGTAGGGTAGGGTGTCACAAATGCTATTGTGGTTATATTGTATCTAAAGCAGGAAAGGGGAACAACATCACAGTTAGCCTACAATGTACATGATCACAAAGCAGGTTGGTTTGCACACTTCCAGCTATCAATAGTATTCTTTCTGCTGAGAAGCATCCCAGGGTAAAAAAAAGACGGTTTGTAGGAAATGAGCAAACCAATTCAAATGTCTGATTCAGCAAACATAATACAGGACAAAATGGGTCATCTGTGAGGTTGTACCGAATAGATCGAAGCTTCAATCATAATGATTGCATTAAAAAAACATTTGTATTAATAACTTACAGGAGCCTTGCATTTCACCTGCTCATCCCTTCCTCTCTCTCTCTCTCTCTCTCTCTCTCACACAGAGAGAGGGCTCGGCTCTCAGTCGTTTCTGTAATTGTCTCAGTCAAAAAGTCAAAATTCATAGGAAAAACTCAAATGAACATTTTTATTTAAAGTTTCAAATTCTCCTTTAAACAAAAACATAATTCGCACTGCCGTCAAAAAAAGGGAGACAAGCACCTGTATTAACGGGCGGTCTCGCAGCAATCTAACAGCGCTATTAAATTGCATTTATTTCACCACAATAACACACACAATAATCAATAATCACACCTGGAAATAACAACTTGCACTTTACTGTGATGTTGTTACCCCTTTCTGTTTTATATACTAAATAATGGCCAAATGTAAGCATACATATATATATATATATACACATACAGTTTTCTTAAACCTTAACTGGCCTTCTGCTTTTAACCTCTAGACTCAACCACATTGACTTTGTTTCATTGCGTACTCCTGGGGCCAACACAGTGACCCATGAATAAATCATGTTTCAGGGTGTGAATAGGTCAGCAGGCATTATGCAATGCAAATATGCCACTTTGCTTTCAGCATGGGTTTGAATAAAGTTATGTCACTGCTCTGCTTTGCTGTGGAAGGTTTGAACACAGCTCTATTGTTACTACATCATTTTGTTTGGCAGATTTTGAATTGGCAGTGAGCTGTAGCCATTTAAACCAGTACCTTCTGCTTTACTCAATTGCAGAGAAGTGGTTGCATTAACTTCTCACAAGGCGCCCAATTTAAGAAATCCTATAAAGTTTAAACATATCCGGGGCATGGGAAGCACATATCGGAGCAAGCTGATTACTATAAGCCTCAAGGAGAACGTTAAGAAAAAGGAAGAAATACTTTCCTTGTGACAGAAAGCAATTTAAACGTGGCTTAGAAAAGTTGATGATTTCACAGCAGTGTGCACTCCTTTTTGGCAATCTTTTCCAATCAAATTTAAGGGAAGACATGCGCCCTAGTGTGTTACACTGTCAGCCAGAAAACACAAGGATTTTGGCAAAGGAATGTGAGTAAACAGCACAGAGCATCTCATTGTTCGTGAGATCCTCTAAAAATTGTAACTGCTTACTCTGAAAAATGGAAATTCAAGGATGCATTTGTGACTATGTGACAGCGTTGGCATTTTTAGTGGCTCACAGTGGTACACAGTCAAATCAAAGTCAATATTATTATGTTGCTAATTGGAAGGTCACAGTTTTTGTCTTTTTCTGTGCCCCCCCCCTGTCATTAAAATCTCGCTTCAGTTAGGCGACCAAAGTTGTCTGCCCTACAATTACACACATCCACATAGGTACACAGGTGCTGATACACACAGTTGGCCAGACAAACCCTTATCTCCAATGTGGAACTGATACACCACAGGGATCTGAGCCACAAACACACACACACACACACACACACACACACACACACACACACATGCCGACTTTCAGAGATCTGAGCAGGGGAAAGAAACAGACATGTGCTAATGGCTCTTTTGTTACATGACTCCTTCGCTCCCCTTTCCTATCTCTATTTACTTCTCTTTCTTGCTGTCTCACACTGTGCCTCCAATTCCAGTTTCTTTCAATCTATTAATCTCGCTCCTCTTGTGTCATTATCACTCTCACTTTTTTGTTTGTGTTCTGTCTCTTCTGTTCCTCTCTGTATCTTCTTTGGAACGCTCTGCCCTGACCCTGTCAGTACAGTAGATAATGAGGTGATTGCGGCTGCTAGCACAGTGCGTCAATGCTTGTAGCACTGCATTCCATTCTAATACTAACCACAACCTCTGTTTTACTGTAACGCTAACCACACTGCTGCTGTCTCCTCTCTCTGATACAGATCATCTCTATTGCTTCCTCTTGTCCTCTTTTCGTCCAACATGATATTTAATACATGCCTCTATCAGCCTCTATCAGCCCCCGCTACATCAGAAACTCTACATCTCGCTAATCATCCTCGCGCCTAGTTGGTGATATCTACTACATCATTCCCGTGTTTCTGTTCCAATAGAGGGATACAGTAACTAGTCACGCATCTTCTGTCTCTCGGACAGATCTAATAGCCTCCTCTGACTCTCAGCGGTGCTATATGATATAATTGTCAGCTGTGACCATCAATAATTCTATTTTTGTACCTGTGTAACATAAAGCTCTGCCTGTTGTCGTGTAGTTCCAACCCTGTGTGTGTGTTTGGTGTTCCAAATCACTAGTTTAGCATTATTTTACATTTTCATGTTGTGATTTTATACATCTGTGATGTCAGTCGTTATGTTTCCATTAAATTGTGCACAATATAGGTAGTGAAATGTTTCCATGGGCGGGTTAAAGAATGAATGTTACTCTTCTTATCCACCTGTATCCTATGGTGTTTGTATTAGCCTCCATGGAGAGAGAGAGACTAGAGACACTGTGGTTATGAACACCTCTGACACCTCTGCTCTTTTTTATTCTTCATTTCTTTGTGTGAGTGGTGGCAACACAGAAACTGCTTTGTTTGCAATCTCGACCAAGCATAAACAATACACAAAAATTACTTTTTTGGGTCTCAAATTTCTGGCATTTACTTATGTACGAGTAAAAAAATTCGAAACCTACTCATTTCACAACTTTCCCTCCCACGTTCCAATTCAATCTCAAGATATGTTGCAATCATTTCCACTCATATTCCACTTGTTTTGAATCTTAGGACAAAGTAGCAAAGAGGTAACCGTAGCACAGAGAAACTGCAAACTAGTGACAAAGACAGCAGCAGCATCAACACGACTGCACTGCGAGAGCTTTCAAGGCAGTCAGGGGAATATGAAGACCTAGAAGCTGTTTGATCATCAGCTGTTTGATCTGCTGGAACAAGCACAGCCAAGTCGACCTTGAAAAAAATTATAAACTATAAAGAGCTGACGCTAGCATAAAGGCATGTAAATGGGAAAAGGCAACAGATACAACTCAGTCATCCAATGGGGGGGGATTTCATCTTTATGTTTTTTTTATCCTTCTGTTGTTTTTTTATGATGCTTGAACCTGCCATGATCAGGTTTCTGATACTCTGGCCTTGAGGCTCAAAAGCCAAGGGACCATGAAGCATACAATACATGGTTTTCTCTCTTGCTTCCCTCCATCTATCTCTGTCTCCCTTACACACACACACACACACACACACTGTGTCTATACAGCAAGATCTCTCCAAATACTCACTACTGTAGCTAATGGGGTTCTGACATCAAACGCCTCACAATCTGAAACACTCCCAAATATAGACCCTTTCTTTTCATCAGGTCTCCATACATCCTCACACTCTTTGCATCTCCTTAATGGTTTCTCCATTAATCCTTTTTCATTCTTCCTGCCATATTTTATTTTTCCCCTTCCCCTTTTATGCTTTCTTCATTCCTTTCCTCCTTCCCTGCCTTCCTTCCCCTCTTTCTTTTTTTCCTCTTATTCAAGGTTTCATACAGATTTGAGCTGTGACAGATGTGTCTCATTTTTGCAGGGCGCAGAAGCAAAGCACTTTTGATACGGTGATTAAGGTGATTGGGAAGTAATAATATTGCAGGAAAAAATAAAAAGGGGGGGATGGGAGAAATAGAACTGAGCGGGTGAAAATAAGCAGAGGAGAGAGGCCAACGGGAAACATGTGGAAATAAGAAGCGGACTACAAGAGGGAAACACAAGGAAAGGATAAGGGAAAGGAAAGTCAAAAAAGTAAGAGAAATGAGAGAAGAAAAGAGGTTGGAGAGACGTGTGCGCCACTTGGTAGTCATCACAGAGAAGCTCTCTCCATTCAGGAACTTGCCGTGCAGCTGTCGCTTCAGGGAATTGATCACACACACTCAGTCACAAATGCAACACACACACATATATACGCACTTGCACACACTGTCTTTCTCTCTCTCACACACAATCACACATACACTCATGCTTTGGGCCGCGCTTTGAACTGATCCCTGCCACTGGAGAGGCACACACAGTGAGCTTTGCTGATTATAATATTATCCTATGGCCTTCATATGGTAATATGGTTTTATTGCTATGAAGAAATATGAATATTATGCTTTCAAAGGCAGCTTAGGGAATTACATGGCTGTCATGGTTCTCAGCTTCAATTGAATATTTAGATTCTCTATTTATCTCTGGGTCTCTGGGTGGCCAATCTATTAAGTTATTTACCTTTGCCATGATATGTACTGGCATGTGATTCACACCGATGAGACCGTTCAAAGGGCGAAGCGCGAGACACGCCTTGAGACGCCATTGAGTTGAAGGTCACAGCTCAGTGGGGTAGACTGGCGCACATCTGGATAGAAAGGACTGTGGCATGATGCAGCAAAATAAACACACAGCGGGAAGGGAAAAGAGAAATAAACAGTCACTGTATACACTAAACATTAGTTTATATATTAAACAATAGGAATTCAATACCTTGATTCTGAAAATAAAGCTTTCATTGTAACCAAACGTCATGTTCATTCAGTCTCCGGCCCAATAAGTGGTTCTAAGCTCATTATCTCCTGTTTGTTGAATCTCTGATGTTCAGAAGTATGTTGACTATATTCTCATATAGTAAGAAGAATCTTGACTAAGTCTAGTCACGCATCAGTCCTGGGCGTTCCCCAACATGTACGCCAGTGGGCAGCAATCTGGCTTTGGTGAACTGATGGCCATTGGTTTGCATTGACTGTTCCTAACCTAATGATTTGACTTACCTGCCAACGGCAACCTCCCTCTACTCCAGTTCGTACAGCCTCATTAGTACAGTAATCTAGTTAATGTCTGTGGCCATTTCACTTAATGTTTGTCCTCCTACTCTGGGAGTATGTGGGAGTATTTGTATGGACCCAGACGAGGACAGGAAATAAATTGTTTTTTTGAAGTCAGAAATTACACATATGGTGTGTGTTACGTGTCTCTTACGTTCCCCTTTTTGGCATCTAGGGGATGCGGGGAGTAACGGTGTAAATGTTCCGGGGAAAGAGAGACTGAGCAACTGAGGATGGTATAACGAAGCACATTTATTCGGGAACAGAGTACAGGAGCCAATTGTGCTGTTCAGCTTCACGCCGCTCCACGACAAAGCTGCGCCCAACGGCCGTCCGCGTGGCGCTCCGTATTTTCTGCACTTGGGTCCACTTAAGTGGTATTATACCAATGCAATTTGTGCTTCGCCTCCACATCATGGAATTAGAAGACGTCTTCATAAATGTTTCAAGGATGGCATCCCTTCTTCAAGATGTTTCCCCTTGAACCAGCTGAGATCAAGACTATCCAGCTGCAGATGCAGTCTGCCTTCGGGGAATTAACGGTCTATTAAAGTCATAGTCAAACACACTAACAATGCAGTTGAAATCAAAGTACATGAAGGACAATCGCTGCACAAGCTCAACTTAGTCTCAGTTTTCCTCACTGTTAACTGATATCCACTTGTTTGTAAGCTTGTAATATTGGAACTGTCACGTTTACCATTTCCTTCCTTCCATTTCTAATTATTGTGATTTCTTTTCCCCACTACCAGCCTTTTCCAGCCATGTCCACATACATGGATTTTAGGTTTAAAAAAGGTTTAAAAAAAACAGGTGTTCCTTTAAAGTCCTGATGACAAAGCTCCGTATATAGTTGAGCGAATTACAACATCCATTTTTTTTACTTTTAAGGGGTTAATAATACCAATGCATTTTCCATTTGTGTAATTTGTGTAACAGCAGTACGATGCATTTATAAACTACTAACAGTTTGCTGTGTTTACTGTGCTTTCTGAGTTACAGAGTAAAATAACTTAAGTTTCTAGAATGTTTGTCTTTGGCAATTCCTAGATCAACAGTTTATATAACATACTTGGATGGATTTTGAGCTTTGTCATTGAAATTGCAAAAACAATAACCAGAGATGCATGTTTTTCGTCCTGCATGAATGAATGTTTCACTGACAAACATGGTATTTAATTGCGGTGGGGAAAACACCATGATTAAATCATAATTATGCCTTGAAAAATACTTTTCTACAACGATTTCTGTGGCGTGGTCATTAATCTGACTTAATCTGACATTTGCATTTGTTGGAAATTGCTTTTAGATTAAACAAAATAAAAATGTATGGCACCCCTAAATACATCATCGTATCTATTTGCCAATGCTGAAAGACACAGTTTTGTATATATTTTTCTCTCAAAGTAGCAGAGTAACAATGATAAATGAGCAATGCAATCTATTGATGCATACAGTGTGTACGTGTGTCAGAGCTGGATAACTCTCCTCAATATGATCAACACTGGACAGGGCCAGGTTCCAACAGAAAGTGTAGCAAATGTGATAACTAACTGGTATTTAATCTTTCATTTTCCCCACTTTGATTAAATCAAACTAAACCACAAACATGGTACATCTAAAGGACATACCATTAGTCTCAATGTTGCCATAGTGTAGTCTTTAAAGGCATAGTTTGTGTGTGTTTTGAAGTAGGGTTGCATGAGGTACTTATCTATAGTCAGTGTATTAGCTACTCTGGATGGCGGTTGGCAAGCCCCCTGGTTTGCCAAAATTTGTAATATCCAATTGGGAACTGAACTGAAAGTGAAACTTATCTAAGATGTTTTTGTCAGCGGAGTCCAGTAGCTTTGAAGAGATAAGTTTCACTTTCAGTTCAGTTTCCTGTTGGAAAGGGCTGTCTGATGGCAAGATGAAGCGGTGAAAACATTCTAAATGTAGCACACACTTAAACAGATATTGATTTATTTAGGGTGGCCTTTCTTTTAGGTTGCTTGTTGCCCCCGTCTACAGCAGTATATTGCTTTGCTCTTGTGTCAGTACTACCCATTTCTCCAAACTAGGGGCGTGCCAACAGCCATCTTCAGTAAGTAACACTTCAAAACACCCCAGCTTTAAGATGTACACAGATACAGGAGGCTCCATCAGTTCTACTGATTGTTTCAGTGTTTGTAACATGTGTGCTGTGTGAATAATTGACGTCACTAATGAGTGGAAGAGTCACATGAGTGGAAGGCACTGTAAGACCAGCTGCATACTCGAAAACTAAATTAAATCTGGCATGTTTTCACAAACAAAATTATAGTTTTGTGAATGGAAAAGGGGCAACACATTTCACCATTGTGCACAGGCTGATAAGCAGACTTACAGAAATGCGTAATGCAGTAATTGAGTTTAGTTGCAATTTTGATGTATAGGACTATGGACTATGTTTTGGTGTATGGACAGGTTAGATGGATAAAAACAAGTTTCCTATTTGTTGAAAATCTAAGTTCTCTTGACACATTTAAGGTCGTACTGTTCAATTCATTACGTGGAATTATTTTTAAATGAATACAGAGTGTATGTGTTTGTGCATGTGTGAACAAAAAGAGAGAAGATATCACAGACTGCAGTACCCACACCACCTCGTTAATTAGGATCCCAAATTAGATAGCAATTCATCTGCACATGTGACTGCATTGTTTCTCACAGGCAGTACGTGGACTTATTACATTAAGTTAGCAGCATTTATTATGACTTATTATGTTGTCTTGAGCACTCTACTTTTCTAAACCTGAATTAAGAAAAGGTGCAATAACTGATGGTAAAATGTCTCTTTGTCTATGTACTCTGTCTATATACTGTATGTGCATGCATGTATTTATGTATGTATGTATGTAGCATCGATGTTCCAACATATAAAATCCAGCCATTGCAACTTGACAACACACAATTGAGAAACCACAAACCAAAAGTGCATACTGTACATATTTACCAATATGACAACACATATATATAGCACTTAAAATGGCATCGCAATCAAACACAAACACACACTCAAAGGCAGCAGTGTGGCATTTTCCTGTCGTTCTAGGTTTTATGAACTTGTACATCTTCAGCTCTAAAGATGTAAACTTCAAATATGTGATTTCTCTCGCATCAATCCTCTTCAATTTACGAGATAACTTGTTATCTTAGATAAGCTGAAACCTCACTGATACCGGGCTGCATACTTAATTAGATTCAGATGTGTAATCTATGAAGATTTCCCAAGAGGATAAAGAAATAGAAACAGCATTGTGACAAATACCAGATAGTTCAAAGGAGAAATCTCGAGTAATCTTAGAAATTATTAGACACAAAATGAGTTAGTTGTCCGACTTTAAGTCTCCTTGTAAACTCCTGAAAAGTCATCTGAATGTCAGAAACGCCTCATCGGAAGTTACATCCATCATTGTTGGACGAGTTGCAATATATTCGTTTCTCTGCTAGGTTAAAACAAACTGGAATATAAAAATTGTTTTGCCATTTAGTTCAGTCTAATAAACTGCTCATGGCATATGTTTCTCCTGGGTGCTGGCAGACAATTAAACAGTGCAGGGAAGGCTGCACGCAAGAGGAAAAACAGGATACTGGTACAAATTGTTCTGCACCCTCGGAAATTAAATCCTTTTTCAAACCCCTTCTGAAATGGTGTGTAAGCCAGTTAATACGCTGTAATAGGTTGGCTGGAGAGAGCTTCTGTGGCGAAATTACACTTCATAGGACCTCTTCTGTTTTTCAGCATACATGCAGCTCGACCGTTGGGACGCTTTTTAACACCGTACACTGTGGACCTTTACTGGCTTCCATGTTAAACAATGTTACAGTTATGACCCAAAAAAACCATTATGAGAGTGCGGCATTCACATACAATTGTATTAAGAAGAACATTGCTGACTCTTCTAGTGAATCAACAGCTCGTTTTCATGGTACAAAATCCCATTTAGCTATCGAGAGTACTTGTGAACTTGTTGCCGTTGTGTTAACCATATACACTACGTATAACTACAATCTGAAACAAGGGTTTTGTTGACCAAGCTGCAGATAAAAAAAAAGACTTCAAAGGGTGCAAACGCAATGCATGCAATCATTGAAAATGGGGGGGGGGGGGGGGGGGATATAAAGCAATAGCAGGAAATACTGTCGGGAAAAGTTGGTCACCTAGACTGCCAGAAAAGGTTTGGAGAAGTGTTATGGCTTTAACTGATTGCCTGACTTGTCTTCATGACTGCTCTGTGGGGTAGCTGCCAGTAGTCACAAATTGATGACACTTCCAACAGAAAGAAGAAAAAAAAAAAAAAAAGCTCTTAACTTTCTGTGCTCCTGAAATAAATCAAAAGCAGTAGAAAGCTGAAGAGGTAACAGAGCAGCTGGGGTGGAGGTTTTCCATGCTCTGTAGGAGCAATTATAGACATATACCTTACGGCACTTGGGTGAAGGAAAAGGCAGTATGTGCGACCTGACAAAGGGCCGTGGTGGAGGAGATAGAGTCCTCCCAATTTATATCTTGATGAATTAATGTACAGTGGATCTTTACAGGTTTACAGTTTCTCATGATAGCTATTCTATTCCCATTGATTGATAGCTCATGTTGGTTTCAGTACTGTATATGGAATATGTTGTTGTTTTTTTACCTTTGTTCCTACTGGTCTACAAGTTTAAGCCCTGCTGTGCTCTGACAGGCTCACTGCCAAGATATCCACTGTCTGCAATCTGTCCTGTTACAAACACAGCTGGTTTATGAAAGGCTTACACTGTGTCTGACCTGTGAATATGCTTCTGACATCATACTGCTGTACTTTTCTCCCTAACAGCTGATACCAGTTCAGATACAGACGACAGCTGAGTAACCAACTCTTTGAAATTCACTATATACAATGCATAGAGATGTCTTGATGTGTAAGATGGCAACATGTTCTGTCCTCAAATCTGAAAAAAAAAAAAATGTTCACAAAAAATTTGTTTTCACAAAAAAATTTCACAAACCTGAAATGTATCTTTCTTTGCATCTCCTTAGGAAAATGTATAAGAGTAATCGTGCTAAAGCCAGTACTGATGTCTCACTTCTACAGCAAGTGGGAATGCCCTACCAAGAGATTCTGTTATAACATTTAAGACAACAGCCGGGCACGTGTGACAATTGATGATTTGTGAGTGATGTGCAAATAACAGCCTAGCCCTCTTTGATATGCATCCACCCATCTATCCTCTATATCCATCCAATAGCACTATCTCTGCTCTGCTGAGCTGCCTGCCTTGCAAACCTGTCTGGCCTTCTTTGCTCTCACAGCCCTGCTAATACGTCTGTAACAGAGGCAGGGCACATTGGACCGCAGCACTGCTCTCATCAGACACACACACACACACACACACACAGAGGGAACACACTTACATGTACATGTGAATAAGTACACTCAACCGCCTATTATTATGGTACATTAGGTAGGAGGGCACATGCGTACATTTGTACCCACTCACTCTCACACATACACAGGTGCATGCTTATTCAGTATGTTTTACTGTCACAGGCCGAATTACTTAACATACCATTTATTTAACATGCATGCACGCCTACATATTTACCACGTTTCTAGTTGGTTAGTGTAAGGAGACATTTTATTCAACTGAATTGTCAATAAATGATTCAGATGCAATACAAAAGAAACACTGCCAACCCCCATGTCACAACCAGCAGGGTCCATTTTGCATTCTGCGATTCAATCAGTCAGTAAATTCATATATGGAAAACAATGTGAATGTGAATCCTTGCTTACCTCTATGTGGTGTGCTGTGATTTATTCAGACTCAACATGAAGATATACGTTGTGACGACTGGTAGATTGACTGAAAAGAGAAAAAAGATGGCCTCGGGAGATGGAAACCAAAGATCTGAGAACAGAGAAACAAGACATGGGTTAGTGCATGATTTTATATGGATGTCCCTGACTATATTGATCGCATAAACCCTGCACACCCAATCACGAGGTTATCACAGCCCATTGGACTGCATAGCTGTCATCATAAATACAGAGCAACAGTTTCAGTAACCCTATCACATCCTGCCATGTCTACCAAGAGATATCATATTGGGTTTAGAGACTGTTTTAGTTCTCTTGAAAGGAGAATAAGATATCAAGACCCTCGCTACATTATTGGCAAGCAGAAACCTGGACGGCAGAACATCATATAAATGTTCGATGCTAAAAATACTTTTGGCACTTGAAAATATAGGTGCTGATGCAAAAGTTCTGTCAGTTTCTTTTTCTAACACTTCGTCCTAATAAGGATCAAAGTGCTGTCAAATTGAAACTGACAGCCTGTACTTTTGTTTTTTTAGTAAAGAGTACACAGTGACACACATACACACACACATCATACAGGATGCAGCGACTTTGGTAGTCAGTGTTTCAGCCAGCTGAGCTAACAAGCTCATTCTGCAGGGAACTGCGTACAGATATGCCAACATCTATTAATGGCAGTGATACTACATATTTTTTCCTCGCACACATCCTGACAATAGGTCTCAATGAGCAGTGACAGCAGCACTTATGGAAGATCTTTTTTGCATGCGTGTTCTCCTGACACACAGGCTGCTTTTGACATTGCAAGTATTCATTATTTTCACGGGAGGAATCCTCTTGACCTTCAAAAAAAACAAAAGCATGTGAAAGACACATGCACACACACAACACACACATCCTGTTGAGCAATGACAGCTTCATGGAATATAATATGATTTCACTTTAATGGCTTTCCCTTCAATCTATGAAGCTCCACGCCTCATTCTTCTTTAACAATTAAAACAATGATACACAAGAGGATACTCGGTGGTGTGATGCATTGCAGCTATGTTGAAGTCCCTTGTGGCAGGTAAAAACAATAAAAAAAAGATCCAAATCTGTATTCAAACAATCTTTTAAGCCTGTAGAGAGACAGTATTTGTAATGATATTAATGTATTGACTTCTATTTAGAATTTTTACCGAGGAATTATTTAATTCATCTCCTCAGCTGTAATTAATAGCAGGCAATTGTGCGCCCAGTGAATTGCTAAATTATGCTCTTCAGTAATTTAATTTCTCCTTCTTTCTCTTTTGATCAGGAGCACATATTCCCTCCTCACACACAGCCCAGGTTCTCGAAGGGGAATTTTTAATTAAAGGATGACATCTGTAGTAACTATCTATAAAAAAAAGATGTATTACGGTAAAAACAACTTGTTATCCCTCGTGTGCGATACGATTGTTCAGACAATGTTGTGTTCGTTATCCGAAAGTCCAACATAAATACATTCTGTATGAAATCTATACAGTCCTCTTAGATTCTAGCACCTAGAAATGACAAATTCCAGTGTTTATTTTGCAAAGCATCACTTGCAAAGAAACAAGCAATGATGAAACAACACTCAATGTAGAATTCAAACTGTATTAGAGAGACAAACTGGAACTAGGGCCAGAACACTTTTTTAGGGAGTGAATCTGACCTGATGCTTGAACATTGACTACTTTCTAAAGTTGACTTATTACGAATATTACGAGTGAATTTTGTATTTTTAAAAACAAGATATCCAACTTAGTGCTAAGTTACACACCACGGGATGAATGTTGGAGCCTCCCAACAACAAAAGTCTGTAATTGAATGTATGGTTTAATGCTAATCTGGTCATAGAAAAATCCACCAAACTAATAGCAACACTGATGAACGACATCATGAGATGCCTTTGTTGAATGCTCAGAAATGTGTATATTATTTTTTAAATCTTGGTTAATATGAAGAGGTGCTCAAATTGTACTCAATTATGGATTCAATCTAGTTTTAACATGAACATCCATTAACATCATTTCACTGCCATTGAGACTTTGCTAAAGCAAAAAAGCCCAATTAAATGAAGCTTCTTCATGAAACTATTCTTTAAAATCTATTGTAAGCCGCCCACTAACCACCTTTAGGTCTTGAACCTGTCTTTTTAAACAATGCCTTATCGCCTGGTGTTAACCATCGCACTGCTCCTCTTGTCTTGTATGATCTTGAAAGTCATTGGTATTCTACTCAGTGTGCCTCTATATTTAGCATCTGTTCTCTCCACTCAGCTATTTTAGATTATAGCGAAATAACCTGTCAGTGAGCTCGGTGTGTGTGCGTACATGTGAACGAAAGAAAGAGAAAAGGGAAAGTGTGAATAAAAGGCAGACAGAAGGGCATTCGCGAAGGTGTGTATGTGATGGCTTTTCACCGACAATCTGTCTGATACTCTTTGAACATTAAAGTAAAAGAAGAAAGAAAGAGTAGTGTGAAAAAAAAGCAATGTCAGAGATATAAATGATTAAATTAAACAGTAAAGCACACACCCTTCCCCACCTAAAACACATACATGCCTTTTTGACCTGTTTAAAGATAAATTTAAGAGGGAATTCCTCAATAAATAAATGGAAAAAAAAACTTTTCTTAACTTCTTTTCAATCTCGTCTATGGACCTCCTCTTGGCATCCTCTCTCTGTTTCTCTTATTGCTTTCCTTTTTACTTATTTGTTTCTCATTTTAAGCAGTTGCTTAGTAGGCAAACACAGTGTGATTAAGTGCTGGACACGCACCAGTACATTTTCAGAAAGTATTAACTTGCATTTTCTCCTCAGGTGTGGTGAACACATGCTGTCCTTACTGTGTATATTGAATACTATTTTCCAATATACACTTTATGTATGTTTTTAATCTAGCAGGTCTTTTCTATGTAGTCTCTCTCTTTAGTGGACATGGCACAGTGCGTATTGTACATGTAGCGTTTCATTGTGCCTCGCGCTAGGTTCCTGAAAGTGTGTTCCCAAGGTGTTAAGACTTTCCAACACCTGTGGTAACAGATTTAAAAATGGAAAAAATAGTGTTGAAGTTTGTAATTTAAACTAATTCAAATCATTTACTTTTTTGTGCGTACGTATTTGTGTTTGGAAATGTTTCCCCTTGAGAGAGGAATTCAACTGTATTTGATTGAATTCCACCTGACCTAACCCGTTGCCCGAGTACCGCTTGTCTGGGCTTTAAGCAGAAGTTACGGGTGAATAGATAAAGCAGGTCTGTTTGCTGCGTGGAAGATGTAGCGCAGTCATTAGCAGCATTAATAATGGAGACATCCGAGTCCAAAAACATGCCCAAAATATTGCCAGTGTTGATCTTTAAGTCTATTACCTTGAACAGAATAGGTCGGCATAGAAATTAGAAGCGTTTTTTAGTATTACGTAACTTCGAGAAAGACCTTAACAGGCCTTCAACCTACAGCGTAGATATTTCAGTAAAAGATATTTAAAGATTGTTTTTAATGGCCTTCAAGCACCCTGCCCTCATCTCATCCCATCTTCTCTGCTCCTCTTCTCATGACGCACTGAATCAAGCTCTTCTTAACCCCTTTTTTTGTGTACATGCACTCCTCTTTCTGTCATCCATTCCACTTCTCTTTTGAATCCACCACACCACTGCCACCCTCGCCTCGCCTCGCCCTCCTCCCTCCTTCAGATGCAGTATGATTATCTGGTCATCATTATCAGAATCATTCTGTTTCCTCATTATAAACCCATCTGCTCTGCTCTGCTCCGCTTTGCAAATCCAACCAACATGACATAATCACACGGCTCCTAAAGCACACACGTCTTTTTCTCCTTACTGTCTCATCACCGGAGCCACTTGAGAGACTGAACACATCAGTGTAACTGGTGTGAGGTGATTGTGCTGAAAGTGAGGTAAAGATGTTGTACTAATCTACGGAGATCCATTGGAGGAATGAAAAACAACTGCAGAGCACCCTCTTTTACTGTGGTCTTGATGTCACCGAGGTAAAAGTAACTATGTTTCCACTGATATCTTCAATGCATTCACCGTTATACTATTGCTCTATCCATTGGCATTCAGTTTCAACTATCTTATTCAAACACCGGTGAAATAATGCTTGTTTAGATGAATGCGTGGCCACTAAATGGCTCTCAGAATGAGTCAACTGTGATAACATCAAACATCAAACAATACCAAGAGTGCAAACACTCATGTGTTCCAGTTTTAGCTGCTGAGACAACTTGATATGAAGGCTGTGCTATTATCTAGGAGGTAAAGTGTGAATGTGTATTAGCCACATTTCCCAGTGCTGTGACCAAATGCATCGTCCTACCTTACTGGTCCGGGCTGAGTACGGGTGTCCAACTGCAGGTCTCGTGGAAAGTGAAAGGCAGAGAATTAATGCGAGACCTCCACTTAAAGGATGAATGCAGAATACAATGCATGAAGAGCAACCGTTACCACGGCTACCACTTGTTTGCGAATCATGGAGTCCATTTAATCAACAAATCATGGAAGCTGCTTTTTCTCTCTCTCTCTCGAGTAATTAATGTCAACATTCAAAATGACCCCATTACAGCTACGGTGGTATTTATCAAGACTAGGTTTGATTAGAAAATGTAATCTCCTTGATGAGATCATTTGAATTTGAGTAAGGTACGTCAGCCTATTAGTTGTTGTTTGGTTTTTCTTCTTTTTTTAATAAAGCAAAAAAAATAAGAGAGCAGGGGGAGCAAGGAACTCGTAGGACATGGGACAGCACCATGTGACTCTAAAAACATGAGGTGTAAATATAGAGCACTATACAGAGTCCATTTGTCAAACACATAGAGTGTGAGCGATGTGTCTGACAAATGCAAAAAACATGAATGATTCTAATAAACTGGAAATTACCCGGTTTATTAGTGAAGTGCAAAGATGTCAATCAAAGTGCATTTTCTACGTGTTAAATGTTGACGTGATGACCTCTAAAAGCTTCCCGTCTAATGGCAACCCTTTTAGCACTACACACACTGCCTCACAGTGGCACAAGGTGAGTGCCTAACAGTATGTTTGTGGAAGCATGTATGTATGTATGTATGTGTAAATGTGTACACCAAGGGCACACAGGGAGCTGGACACAGTGTAACATTGGATCTCCAGCTCTGATGTTGTGTCATAGGCCATGCTGACACATACGTTGCCCCGTGCACTTAAGAACACTAACGCTTTATATATATATGGTAAATATGGAAGCTGTGTCTGGCACTCTGTACGGATGCACTCAGTTGTTGGAGGATCACAGCTATAGCTGCAGTATAGAGGTCTGGAATGTATCAGCATGTAATGGAAAGTCATGTATTTTTCATGAAAAAACAACGTGAACAACTATATATATAACAATATATGTACAATGTCTTCAAAATATGATATCACAACAAATGGATAATCGATGGCTTCAAAAGAGAATGTCTGTTGTGTGTTTCTTATCGATTCTCTAATACAACAGACACATTGGCAACTGTATCTTAAAGTCTGAACTCTCTTACAAAAACGGTGCGTTTTGCTGATTTTCCTTGTTTTTATCACATGCTAAACTGCTGATTAAGGTCAAGACATGCGTGAAAACATCCATCGCCAAAATGTTCCTCTGAGCGGCCTGTAGGATTGACAAACCTCATAAAACGGAGTTGCCTTGGCAAGCGTGGGCCTCGTTCTGAGATTAAACCAACGGAGAACACATTAATACCAATTGGGTCGATAGGACAACGGTGTAGTATAGTATCACTCAATACAATATAACTTATCTATTGTGCCAAGGGTTGGAAATAATGTCATCTTTAAACAGAATAGCACATTTGAAAAACAAAAAAATCCTTTTTTGAAACTCATAGTTGACAAAATAAACGTTCACCTTTCTGTTGCACACACAGACAAGCAGAGGGACAGAGACACACGCACACACACACACACACACACACACACACACACACACACACACACACACACACACACACACACAGAGTGCCCGAGCTGTGCTAGGGATTACAGATTAGGAGAGAGGAAGAGGATGAATCCATCTAAACAGTCCATAACATTACCACATCTCCAAACATGTATCCTACATATCAGCAGAGATAAGTTGGACAGTGTACATTTTGTTTACATTCATGCTCACATTACGAATCTGTCTCACACTGGATACCGGAAAATCTGCACCTCTCATCATTGATAAACAATTCAACTCCAAACAGCTAGTGAGCCTGGTGATACAGTACCTCTAATCAGATCTCCTTGTTGCCTCCTCCTATTATTTATCAGACATTTTATTTGTCATGCTGCTTTCCTTTCTGAGCTTTTGTTAAAGCAGAACAACTCTGGGAAGCAGTAAGAACGGGTGATCTGTTTGATGTTGTTGCCATTTCGGAATCTGACACAGTAGCATGAATATTCTATAGATTTAATGGGAAATAAAAATGTAGAATATCAACAGAAGAACTATTTCTAATGGACAGGACACGTTCTAGGGAACACGTGTGTTACAAATCTAGATAACATAATTAACTATAATATGTGTGTAGGCCTTTTCATTAGGGTGAGATAGCTGTTCTAAAACCACGATAAGTCATTGTATTTTAATAATGAATAAAGGGGAATGACTAATTCATGGAATGTAACCTGGCTACCAGCCATCATGCGGCAAAAACAGGTTGAATTGTGCAATATAGAGAACAGACATTTTAATTTAGATCTAAAAGATGACTGGTCGAGAGGAAGAGAGGAAAAGAAATGGAGGGGAAGTGAGACATGGTGGTAAGAGAGGAGGAGCGAGCAAGCTTATTAACAAACTTGGAAAAACCCTGCAGAGACTTTACTGCATATAAATGGTATCTCACCATTTCTGTCTGTCTTAACGTTGTTTATTTTTTATTTTTTTTGGGGGGGGGGGGGGGCAGTATTAATCAATCTGCCTGTGAGTCACTCTGATGGAGAGAAACCAAATGTACTCTTATTTCAAAGGATGTGATCCCTAAAACACCTTTTGAGATGAGAGCATCAAGAGTAAACGCTCGCCAGCTGCACAGCACAGCGCACAACAAGACAGTTAACGTTAACGCTTATCTAGGATCAATCTTTACCCTCAATCTGCAAGCAACTGTCAAACAGGCTTGGGTAAATTACCCATGCAGTTGTGTTCTGCATGTCAACGCATTGACTCTGTGTCTATGTGTGTCTGTGTGTCTGTGTGTGTGTGTGTGTGTGTGTGTGTGTGTGTGTGTGTGTGTGTGTGTGTGCAGGTGACCGGTGACGTCTGGAGCATAATCGCTCCGTCCTGCCTCCAAGCAAACTTTGCCACATGGCTGATGACGACTGACAGCTGCCTTTGGTTTCCTCTCCTCTCTATTCTCCCCCCCCCCCTTTATCTTCTTCTCTCATTCCTGTCTGCCTCCTCTTTCTCCTCTTAGAGCCTTTAGTCATGTGACCTAACTATGTGGTTTTGTTGCCTTTAACCATGTGTTTACACGTCTGTATGTGACGGATTGGGATGTTACCTATGAAGTTGACACAAGCACTTACAATTGCAGCAGTGGAACATTTGGCAGACATGAACCTAACTTCCTATACTACATTGAAAACAAATACCTTTGTCCTCTGTCCCAGGCTCAAAATAAAATCAGCCACACCAAAGTACTACGTTCTAAAAAAAAAGCTCAAACTAAGTCATGTGAGGATTAAAACGTGTCTGTTTTCTATAACTAATGGTGATGTACCTGAGCTTAACTGTGCACACAGAGATCTTTGACTTTACTGTACAGGCAAGTTGACAATATGTTTGCAATTTAAGTTTTTGACAATTCACATGCAGCATAGAAGTTTACGTCAGAATGTTTAACTAGTAGCCAGTCCATGACACAAGCAAAGCACAGGCCGGTTGTCGACAAATGGATTCCATCTCCCCTCTAACGCGCACAAAAGAACCAATGTGCCAAGTATGATTTTGTACCAGCTTCTCTCATCTGAAACAACCCCCCCCCCCCCCCCCCCACCACCTCTCTCCATCTCCCAACCACTTACAGCACCACTATTTCTCTCTATTTAGCCTGTCCACATCACCGGGGAGGCAGTGCATTGTGTGTGTGTATTGGTGTGACAGAGTGTGTGTGTGTTCCACTCCACCAGAGTGAGTTGATAGGTTGTGATAGGTCTCAGGGAGAAAGCCAGACCACAGCAGTTAACACTGACCTCTCCATCGCATTCTCCCCACCTCCCACACAACACCACCACCACCTGTCTCTCTCTCTCTCTCTCACTGTGTCCCTCTATCCCTCTTCCACTGTCTGCTTCAAACCTCTCTTCATCAGTATAGTATATCACACTCTCTGTTTTCATCTACTCTGCATCTCCCCCTCTCTCAATTTCCACGATCTCCTTCAACATTCTCCATTTTTCTTCAGTTGTTCGCTAAGATAAGCACGTTTATTTTATATCCCCAGCTCTGCACTCTATAGCCTCTTATGCTCCCTCTCTCCATTGTCCTTTTTCTTTCACCTAAAGGCCCCTACGCGCTGTGTGACAACGGCGATTGTGCGGGTTCACTGCGCGTCACACTGTGCGAGATGGGTCTAATGAAATCTTGGTCACAATCTGTGTCTCTGTGACTGTGCGGTCTCAGTTTTTGAGGCATGTCAGATTGTGCCGTCAATACCTGGTGAATCGTGGCACTGCGATATATAAAAATAACTTTCTAGTTAGTAGAATCCACTGGCCTGTCTGTTCAGGCCAGTGGATTCTACACTCCTTTGCTCGTCATAGCTCTAAATTGGCCAATGGTGGACTCGTCTCCCGGTGAGATCTTTGATTTGATTGACAACCAAAATGTTCACCACATTTCTCACAATTGTCCACTGTTGTCCAGGACAGACCATGATTGTACATTGTAGAGTGCCTTTACTCTTCAGTTTCAATATACAGAAGTTTGACCTTGAGTTTTTAAGTCTGCACTTTCCAAAATGTGCCTTCCATCACCCTCACCGTCATCCCCTCTCCCTCCATCCTGTCAACCCCTCCATTCAACATCCTAACACTCTCTCCATTTGGTTATCTCTTCATCCATCTGTTCCCCCTCCTCTACATTTGTCAACATCTCACTCTATTTGCCTCATTTGATCACTGACTCACCGAATTGCCTGCCCTCCATCCCTCCACTCCCTTCTCTATCCATTACCTCCTCATTTATTCATTCCACACATTCCTCATTCCTCCTATTTATCTAGTCGTCGTACAATTACTGTCTCCATTTAAACTTAATATTAATATGCTTCATTCTTCCACTCTCAATGTGTCCATTTCTTGGTTCCCATCAATCAGTACTTTATTTTGTATCGTTTTTTCTCTGCCTCCCGACTGTAATTCTGCCTTCCTCCCACCCCTCTATCTTCTTGCCTCCCTTCAGTTTTCTCATTCTCCTCCGCCTTCCTTCACTGTGCAGTGGTCATTCATTTATCTGTTTATCCCGGTGTGTGTGTGTGTGTGTGTGTGTGTGTGTGTGTGTGTGCGTGTGCGTGTGTGTGCGTGCAGTTATAATGAGTGGGCTGGCTGATCTAAACTTTGCAATATGACCTCACTAACACACTGATTGGCCATTTACACACATACACACATTGCTGCATTGCACCATGGCCACTGTGACACCCCATGTATTCTGTGGTCCTTACTTACATTACTGTGCAATTTAACAAGCGGATTTGGTCTTTTGGTGTTTCATCTAATGTCTCTGGTTCGTTTTTGGGCCTCCCTCTCTTCACACCCTTTCTTTTTTATCCATGTCATCTCAGCTTGTTTGTCTCTCTCCTCCTTTTAAACCCTCTATATTTTTTAGACAGTGTGCAAAATACGGGACCCAATATCCCTTGATTGACACTTCAGGGGGTCTCTAAAATCATGACATTATTTGTTTTCTTGCAATTGTCACTAAAAGGCCTTTGAAAGCGTACTAATACCCAGCAGTTATCATTATTCATGCTGCAAAACATTTAATCACAAATATGATTAATGAGTGCAAGAGATGATTTTCTGCCGTAAATGACACAGCAAGACAGCGCTGGAAATACTGCCAATAGGTGACAATGACGTTTTTCGAGAGAAATTGTTGCCGCCTGGTTTGACGGGTTATTTGCAATAGTGATTAGTAATAAAGTCAGATTTGTGTAAACCGGCAGCGATTCATTGTAGCCTTGAGATACAATCTAGCAAATGCTACCTGCTTGTCGTCCTTTTGTTCTCAGACCCTCTGCCAAACCCTCCCTCTGTCTCTCCTTTTATAGCAGCCTGGCTCTATCTCTATTTCCCCGTCACTCTCTTTATCTATGGCCCCTTTTTAACTTGTAATTAATTTACTGAATACTTTCCCGCATGACATGTAGATCCTCGCATTTTTGCCCAAAGCAGAAAATGAAGTGCATATTCACTGAGGCTCACATTCAGGGTTTGCGATAAGCACACATAATAGGGATTTATCTGCAAAAATTGTTTCCGTTAGCATTCAGACACGAGCGCTTGGGAGACACTTCGGAAAAGCTGCTACATGTGCTTGATAGAGATTCTCAAAGGATTTTTCTGAAGAATATCCAGTATTTACTACACATCATCATTTGGAGACACAAAATGTCCCAAGGACAGCGTCCACTGTGCATTTTTGATTAGACTCCTATTCAATGCTATAAAGACAACAATTTGATTCAATTTATTCCGACTGATATTGCATTCAGCACAGGCAACCTCTTAAGCCTCAAGCCATTTTCAAATTAGAGCAGTAGATAATGTCATGCAGTGGAAAAAAAGAGAGAAACAGAACAGTGTGTTGTAGGGCTAATGGACAACACTAAGATGATGAAGCCATTTCATACAGAGACATAATGCACTGTGTTTTAGGCCTATTTCATGCAGTTATTTACACATTTGGCATCGGTGCAGTCTAGTATCACGCTATAATAATGTGAAATGTACAATATAACAGCCTATAGTGTGTACTCACTGTACAGTACAGTGGATCAATGCACGCAGTTGGTCATTTGCAGAAAACCTCTCACTAACCTTTCAGAACAAGCAGCTTGTATGTTTACTGGAGAGCTGTACAAACTTGAGTATCGCAAAGCTTGCTTAAAATAGTCTGGAAGTAAAAATGAATTATTAAATAAATGAAATAATAAAAAAAGTTGCTACGAGTGCGCTTGGGCTGCCTAATTGCCTGAAAGTTGATGGAGTTCACCCCGGCTCATTGATACCATAGTATATCATCAATCATTCACAGGATTTCAGCTTTACCCCCTTATTTTACTTTTTTTTATAATTTCCCACAAGTTAAATGAACGAGTCTGAAGTATAAGAGCTCTTCCTGGTCGATGGTGCACTGCCCCCCGATAGCGCTCCGTTCGCCGTTCCCTGGAGGCTCAGTGGAGAATCCAGGAAGAGAAGTTTGAATTGCTTTAAATCTATCCACAGTCCTCCTTTGAGACACAAGGCTGAGCGGACAGAAATCATCCTGTAGCGAGCTTAAGTGAGATCTGATTTATGGAGACGGGGGGGAAAAAAGTACGAGAAGTGTCTCCTTAATGTGCAACAGTCTGAAACTATTATCATATCTATATATTCGTGTATCCTCACTGAAATGAGTTTGCAGCTCAGTGTCCCATTTCGCAAAGTGAACTCCTGTTGGATTTCCTAACAGCCACTGCTGCGTGGGAAGATCTGTTTCTGCGTCCAGATTTAGACCAGATATGTCATTTTGTTTTGTGATTGATTTCCCTGACAACCGTTTGTCTGTGTTATTTTACATTTTTAACAGCAAGTGATAAGTGGCTGTATTGTGTCCTTCACAAATAATTGGCTGTCATTCTTGGACTTATTATATTTTGTGCAACTCTGGTTTCAGCAGTTATTTTATTCACTTTTTGACAAACTGAATAGGTCATTTCATTTTCAACTAGAATCGCAATTTCTTTTTTCCAATTTCAATTGCGGTTGGTTTTGACACTGTTTGCTGGCGTTCTTGTTTTTGGCCGGAAAAGTTTTTCATTTCATTTTTTTATTCAATATGGTTTTGGGATTTGCAGTTCCAAGGGCACAGGGTATCTGATGAAGCAGTTTTGCCTCATTTATATTTTGTCTCAATCCCAACAGCTCCAGGGGGGTGTGTTGCACTTTTGCTGATTCTGGGCCAAGTTATAGTGGATGTAATTCACTTCAGCCAAAATGTATTTTGGTGTGCAAAGAATCCAGCAGTATAACCTCACAGTAACATGATCCGTAATGTAGTTAAACAATCCTCAGATTCCTATCTTACAGCAGCACACTAAACTAATCATGGTTCACTCTCTGTCTTGGTATACAGTAGGTCTCTGCAACTGTTGGCAGATCCTCCTTTTCCAATATGTTCCCTTATGGTCAAGGACATTTCCAGATGTTCATTGCTGGACTTCTAATGCTCCGCTGTCTTTCCCATGGCATTCCCAGCTGATTTACTGATCACTTCCTGAAATGACCTCAATGATCTGCCAAAGATCTGAGCACGTTGGTTTGGTTTGATCAAGTAAGATCTCATTGGTTGAGTTTTGAGGTTACATTTGGCTACATTTAGGGGACGGACTGATCAAATATACAGTATATAGCACCCAACACCTCTACCCTTATACTTCCCACTGTATTATTGCAATGTCAAACCACTGCCTCCTGTTTCACACTAATAACAGACAGAAAAAAAATCACGCTTTTTACTTTTCATAACTATATTTACAAAGCCAACATTGTCTATGCTAAGGACCCATTGTAGCTCTCCTCCACCACTGTTTTTGTGTATAAACAGTTGGAGATATGAGTGTGCACTGAGGCAACTCGACAAGCAGCCAGCCACAGGCGGTCGAGTGACCACTTCCAGCAGTAATAGTTCAAGTGTGAGTGATTACAAGTGGAGTGGTTATTGGATGGAAATTGAACTAGTCTGGTTAACTGCAGAACAGGGAAACAAGCATATACTCTAGAGCCACGGGACACCTTTTAACTTCGTGGGCTAAGGGGTGCCATGACCAACTCAGCAAAACACAAAGCAGTGGGTTTCTCAAGTGAAAAGGAAAACAAAAAACTGCAGGTTTATAATGAATAAGGCGAGGGAGTAATGAACAAAGAGAGTCTGTATTAAGGTATAGTTTGAATAGAGGGAGAGGAAGACAGACATACAAATAAGGACCAAGATAAAAGAAGACAGAGAGACTGGGCTGAGACTGGGCCACCTGAGGCACTCTAGTGTCATCCTCTGGCTTCCCTGAGAGGAAACACACACACACACACACACACACACACACACACACACACACACACACCAACTATGTCCTTTCTGTATTTAATTATATTCCCTTTTCACACTTTGCTGTCAACTTTGCAGCTTATTCCTCATTAACCTTAATTTCTCTCACTGCCTTCAACTCCTGTATCCTCTATCCTATTCATCGTCATTTTTTAAAACAATCATTTTCTCTGTCTTCGTTTTTGATGTTACACTTTATCTTTGTGACAATTTAATTCTGCAACCGGTGGTACACAGTGTTGGCAGTCTTAAAAGTGTGTATGAGAGAGGGAGTGTGTGTGTGTGTGTGTGTGTGTGTGTGTGTGTTGACTGGATGCCAGTTGGCTTGTGGTGCAGCAAGCTGTCCTAATGAAGTGATCCTATGGTGCCCCGCAAGACTAATCCGAATTTATTTTAAACCGGCAAGCACATAAGTATGGATCATTATTTTAACCCAAAATAGGAAATATCATGAAAATGATGAAAAGAGTCAGTTTCCTGAGAAGCAAACGACAAAACAAAGGAGCCTAAAACTAATGCAACAGACTTCTTTAGAGGATCATTTAACAAAGACTGAAGCCAATACACGGTGAGAAATTGGCAAGCCTTTGAAAACATGTAACAATTGGTTGCAGTCAAAGCCACCAAGTTCTCACTTTTGGGGACATTTCATCTTCTCATTAAAAAACATTGAAACTTGATCAAGACAAAAAAAAAAAAAAAAGCTGTCAAGATTGTCCCAGAGCGTCCTTTAGAATAAAGCAATGGATTATACTGATATAAAGGTTTTAAAAAATATCAAAAAGCAATGCAAATGATCAGATAATCACATTCCAGTTTTGGAATAGGTGCCATCTATAATGAACACTGTAACATCACTGCTACTACTGTCTAATATCTCTCTTCTTACTGGATTGCAGTTCAATCAATCAATGTTTACATCTGTGTATTGAGCAAGTGTCTCAACATAATTAATCATGACCCTCGTCAACAACTTAAACTAAATGATTTGTTTGGTTTTTTTTTGGAGACAAAAGGTTATCTTACACTCTTATCGGGGGTTATTGAATAAGCAACACTCACAAGATCCCCGCAGCATCATCAACAGGCTAATCAAATCAGATAACAGTTAATCTGAGCCTTTGTCTAATCCACTGACCTCGGGCCAAACAATCACGAGATCAATACCCCTACTTAGAAAGACAGATTTAGTGAATTGCATTATTGGAAACAGATGGCAATTATGCTTGTACATCTTCTATATCATAAAGACGTCGCCCTCTTAGAGCTGTCTCTATTGGGTTCATCCCCACGCAAATGTCAGCGAATGCATACGTCAGTCTCAAGTTTGGGATGGAATCCTCCATCCCTTCATGTAAACTGTCTGGAGCTGTCTACGGTACTAAAAGTGCTGAAGTACTTTGCTTCAGATAGAAGTTTGATCATGGTGATAACAGACAACATGACAGCGGCAGCGTTCATCAACCCTCAGGACAGTGTGTGCTCAGCCCGGCTGCTGGAAATAGCAAGGAGCCTTTTACCATCAGGGACGCTGTACATTCCCAGGGTACGGGGGCAATCTGACTTTATGTCTTACGGGTTTTCGTCCCACAACGGTTGAAAAATGAGTCTCACACCGTTTCAGAGTGTTAACTCGGGACAGGTTTGGGCACGCGAAGGTGGATGTGTTCGCCTCTCCAGAGAATGCACAATGGGCACTGTGGTTCTCCATGAACACACCCGCCCGTCCTCCACTAGGAGCGGATGCCTTCTGTCACCGATGGTGGCCCAGTGTTTTTCCCTTGTTCCTCTGATTCAATGCCTTTTAGCGCACACTCAGGAAGAGAATCTAATGCCATATCCATGACTCTCCTCAGAGGGATGAACCGTGGCAGATATCTTCAGCGGCATCCTGGGCTTCTCTGTAGGCCGTAGGCCTCTCTGGCTTCATCTACACCAGCTGAGGAAATGCTGGTTTAAATTTGTAGCAGAACTGGTCATATAACGAGCAAGTGCATACGTAAGGGGGCCCTATGCTATGGAAGCCCATTCCCAAAAAAAAAAAAAAAGATCACAAAAAAAGAAAATAAAAAATAAGATCACTAAAAAAAAAAAAAGAAAAAAATAGTAACTTAAAAAAAAAAAAAAATAATGTAATTCACAAAAAAAATAAAAAAATCCACCCACAAAATAAATAATAATTCTAATAATTTTTTATTTTACTTTTTTTCCACCAGCAAAAAAAAAAAAAAAACTTTTGGTGCATCCATCTGTAACCATAACACTGACCAGATTTTTCCAGTTGCTATAGAAAGTCGAAATTATGAGATACTTTAACACAACAGTCATAGAAGCAGCTATGACATATGAATGGATTGTGAGTACATTGAAGACTTCTTTAAAACGTGGCTTTACAACACATGAAATACAGATGATGTTTCACATGGATTGTACTGAGCAAACGCTAAGTTTTTAACTTATTTACAAATAGTCACACCTTTTACTGTCTATTATGAAGACAAATGACACTGATAGCTAATCAAATGTCATGAAATATTTTATTATGATGGGCATAATCAATGCTAAACTCAAAGTAGAACGGTAGGGCTGGCAGTAGTGACGGCGCAGCAGAAAAACGGTCAGTGTTTGTGTGGACACCACACGCGTGTGAGCGTCAGCGGTTCAGCGAGGTAGCCATCACGCGCACAGGTAGAGTAAGGCAGCGTGGCCCAGGCGTCATGTCCTACTGCAGGTTGCTATAAGTGGAGACTGCATGATGTAGCTCGACGAGTGCGCTGTCAGCACAGAAAGTGAGTCAACTATCCTCTGGCTCACAGGTGGCTCCCTTGTCACTCTAAGATGCTGGCAAGACAGACACTGAAGACAGATTTAGCTTAGAGTCATTTTTTTTCCACAGCAACAATGTGACTGTTGTGGCAGTTTCAGCTTACATTTCAAGATCACCATAATCGCAATAAACCTGTGATTAGAAAGGCTAATGAGGCTTAGGAACTTTCTTGTGAGTATATTACATTACACTTCACTATATTTTCATGACAACATTGAGCATAAGTGGTACTTTGGCTGCCATCATGCATGCTTATTTAACATCATATTTTCTACTGAAAAAAGGAAAATGTGAAAGAATACACCGTTCATAGTTCATTGCCCTTCTGGTAAATATAACAAACTAACTACAGCACATCATTTAATATGCTGAGTATTTTGTAACTCTACCCTTGACGTTGTACTGCAAGTATAGAGAGCTGGAATCTAAAAATCAAGGGCTGTTGCATCAGGGGTCTATTTTCCAGAATAGCTTAGTAATAATATCATTTTGCGGATTATCCATCCATTCATCCATCCATTATGTGTAACCGCTTATCCTGTTCAGGGTTGCGGGGGGGGGGGGTTGCGGGGGGTGGGGGTGGAACCGATCCCAGCTGACATTGGGCATAAGCAGGGTACACCCTGGACATGTCACCAGACTATCGCAGGGCATCGTGTGGATAGAGTGGCAGAGTAGGTGAAACAGTTACAGTATGTATTTCAAGCTTGTGGACTGTGGTTTTGCTCACCACATGTGCACAGATATTCACAGATGTTCACAGGTTTAGTCACCGAAACACACAGTCGACGGGTTTTAAAGGTGCATGTACACAGCTTAACAGGATCAGCTTTAACCTGAGTGTGGCAAACAGCTGATTTACTCCCGAGCAACATTGTCAGTGCAGGCCACACCAGGCTGAGAGACACCGAGGGGAGGATAGGATAGAAAGCGGGAGAAAAATCATTAATCAGACAGTCAGGCTGACAGCACTCCTGCTGAGCCTCCACAGTTACCTCTCTCTCTCTGTGTGTGTGTGTGTGTGTGTGTGTGTGTGTGTGTGTGTGTGTGTGTGTGTGTGTGTGTGTGTTTCTAGAGTGAACACAGCTGCATGTGTGAGATGAAGCAGCTTTGCTAGAGTAGCTTCATATTCCACTCTGCTTAGAAAACACACACCATCGCTACACTACTTAAATAATAGATGGGCTTTGCATGATATATTCACAATACAGCCCCCCCCCCCCCCCCCCCCCCACACACACACACACACACACACACACACACTCCGACACAGTGATGCACACAGCCTGCCATGCATGTAATATGTCTAATATACACAGCCTCTCCTATATGTTTGAAGAATTCATTCATGTAATACGTCCTCTGTGTATCCAATCGCTTTGCATGAGCAAAAAGCTCTGCTCACAAGCAAGAGGCTAAGCGTTCCCTTTCAGGAACTGCACCATTTAAATGGAATTCAACAAGTCACTGCTGCCAAAAGGAATCTGACAAAAAGTAGAGATGTCTTAAGTATTGAGACCTGTACCAAGTTGATTCTCATATCGTGGCAGCATTTTGTTTTTCTATAGCACCGCAGGTACCTTAGGTACCAGGACAGACACGTTAATATCCTAATGGACATTAATTAATTATTACCTGTTTAACTTCCTATGTTTCATACTTTGTTTAGTTTTTATCACCATAGTATTCAATAATTCCACTGGTATTGGTATATCAACTGCTAAATATCTTGGTATTGTGACATCACCTAGACAAAAGTGTTGCCATTGTCCTTTGACAAATCCTGTGATCCTGGGATTGTACTAACTCCATCTGCCCCCTGCCTTCCTGCCTCTCCTATCCCATCTATTCAACAAGACAAACATAAAGTAATATGACTTTAAGCGTCCTAGATTGAAAAGAACATTACTTATTGACAAACACTTCTTCTCTTAATACAATAAGATTATTTCAATCTTGAGTCATGACCACCCCCACCACTCTGCCAGGCAGTAGTGAATTATCCACTCTTTGATTTCTGCTGCAATATTGCCGGTCTGCCAGCTGAGTCTAAGCTCCATTTCCCTGCCACTACACCTACTGTGAGAGAAGTCAAAATATGCAAGCAAAGCTATATGAGCGCTGAAGACACATGCTATGAAAAGGGTTGAGAGTAAACACTTTTTGACAACGTATTTCATCAAAGAATCTGCTGCTGGAAGTGTTTACTGCAAGCAATATTGCCTCTGCCCCCCCGAAAGCTCAACACATTTCAGTCTATAGCAAATGTTACATTGCAGAGGCAGCAAAAAAAAAAGAGAAGTTTCCCGATGTGCTGACTGATGCTAATAAGCCAAGACATGAACATTTTAGAAAAAGTGACAACAATGATGCCAAAAATGCCAGAATAAAAAGGCGGTGAGTGACATCCTGTCAGTATTGCTGATGGGTGATTTGCATTATACAGAGAATTTTTGTTTCAAAATCGAATTCAAAATGTATCATGGATAAAATAACCACCCAGCAGTAGTACATCCTTAATATTGATGCAAAAAAATCTAATTAAAAGCTAATATTTCCATGAGCACTCCTGCTCGATTGATTTGTAACATTGCCCCACAAAGGTTTAATATATGTATAAAGAATAGGTTCACATTCGTTTGAAGCAATAGTCAGGTGCCCATTGATCATTGAAACATATTTTGCATTCCTCCCGTCCTTATGCAATTGCAAATGAAGTGATGGGGGACAAAATCCACAGTCATTTTTTTATGCAAAAATATGTTAAAAAGTCGATCTGAAGCTGAGTTCATCAAATCAAGTTCGTGTTTTTAGTATAAAATTCCCTCTGTGAGTTCAACGGACAGTGGTGCACTTTTGCACAATAAAAAGTGAGCATTTTGTACCAAACAATTTTAACTATGGAAGATACCCACTTGATTTGATTAGTTCAGACTGCTGAAGCCCTATTATATATATATATATATATATATATATATATATATATATATATATATATATATATATATATATATATATATATATATATATATATATGCCGAAGCTGCCATTTTGGAATGAATAGGAGTTGAATAGGGTATTAGAAACAGTGTTTTAATCTTGGTTTTCACCAGGCCACAGGAACAAAGAGAAAAGAGGGAATGACATGAAGAAAAAAAGGCTTCAAAATGATCATCTGAGGGTTTTTTTATGCTCTGATATTCTGACAGTTGTTTCATCTATGAATTGTGCAGAAACCAAAGTAATCTAGTGGCTGTCAGACCTAGAAATAACTCATGACATGGCACCATTGGCAGTGGGTGTCTCATGCTGCTGAACACACACGCACATAACCAGCACCTCTCACACATGTCTCATCCTTTCACGATCCTACTCAGCATGCAACATGAGTAACTTCCTCGGTTGAAGAAAAGACACAGAGTTAATTTTAAATCCTCTGTGTGTGTGTGTGTGTGTGTGTGTGTGTGTGTGTGTTTTCTCAATGATGGGAGCGTTTGTCTATTTCCACTGGTTCATGTACAACACAATGTATATAGCAACCCTGGCACCAGTCTTGGTTGCACTGGAGTATGATTTATAATGTATTATCGTGTAAATGTTTTTCACACATCATGTGCAAAAGGCCCGTTTCAGGTTTAATTAATGCTATATGTCCGAATGAGAGATTCAGAGTAAGTGTTTTAACAGATTGTCTAATATTCAAAGCTGCATTCACAGCCCTGGCTTCTTGTACAAACAGATGCATTACATGCCTCATTATGATCCAATTTTCTCTTTTGAGCTCTGTCTACAATATATGCAAGTGCAGTACTAATAAAAAGAGGTTGACTGGGGACTTATATATGACAATAAAATCCTAACTTTAACTTTTAAAACTTTAATGGCCTTGACACAAGCTGTTTAAAAGCATCCATTAAGGACATGAGTATACTTTTATATGGGAAACACTGTGCAAATTTAAAGCGTAGCAGGCCATATTGTTAAGATATCATAGTATTTTGTGTCTTTTGAATACTTGTATTAACATATATACTGTATTTCTGCAATACCTGGCAATGTTTATGGAAGGGTTTATGATGCATTACAGTTTTGTATCTGCTTGTGCGTTAGCATATGTTTATCTATATGCCTCTCTGTGTTAGTGGCAGTAGTTAGAGTAGTATGAGGGTGCAGCCTCAAGACAAAAGCACAAGGGAGCTTCAGTGTCTACCATTTGCACCCACTCTGTTGAACAACTCTGTGCTGGAGGGCAACCATTTACCCACAATGCAATATAGCTTCTCACTGTTAGCAAAATGAAAGCTATCACACCACTCTGTGAATGGGTGGAATAAAGAAATCACAGGCTCGAGGAAGAATCCGCCATGATGGAGGGTGGGGGAAAGGAGAACTGGAATGAAATGACGCGCACTAGAAGTGAATTAAATGGAAATACAATGACAAAGAGAGAAGAGAAATCCGCCATGAAGCATCCACCTCAGCATCACTCCCTCCTCCAGCCTTCTGTCCTTCCACCTCCTCATTTATATTCTTCATCTGTTGTTCTTGCTGATCAGTTTCCGCTGGATATTGATTACTGCTATAACTGCACAATACTCATCACATGCCCTCTAGAGTTTCCAGCTTCTCTCACTGCCCTCCCTCCACTTTCTCCCTTTTTTCCTTCAGCATGGTTTAGATTTCTGAGCCGCCCTTTTTATTTCTCTCGTGAAAAAATAACCCGGGACTATAATCCCTCTATAGTTTGTGTTAGACAGGATTGGATCTCTAATCTCTCCCCCCCCACCCCCCCCCCCCGTGCAGGCCTTGGGGACATAAATCCAGTAATGGCCATGTGCTGTACATCTTTTATTACCTACTAATCAGTATTATCATTATTAGGTGCTCAGGAGGAGCACTAAGAGCCAATCTCTTTTTTACAAATTTGTTTGTGCACTCATGTTTAATGCTTTTTGCAGTGTGACTGTTAAGGGATTTGTGGTTGGCACTGTTGAGACTACGCAGGGTTCAGGGAGCCTTGTGTTAACGAAATGCAGAGCTCTGTTTACAACAGACCGGTCACTTAAGCAACTGTAGTGCTACTGCAACATTAGGTGTATACAGAAAGAGCTTTTAATCAGTGATGTCATTCACTCTATATATGCGGCTTCTTATTCAGGTTCATTTCTCTACCTGGATCTCCGTTCCAGCTCCAAGTTTCCCCTTCCTCTCTCTCATTGGGGCCCCTCCCTTTTTTGTTGGTGTGATTTCCATTCCTACCCCCCCTTGTGTTTTGTGTTTCCCATTTCTCCACTGAGCTGGTTGACCTCCACGTTCCATCACAGGGAGCTTCATCCCTGAGTTCCACCCCAGCGCGCTGCTTTTATCCTCCGTCCCGTCTATGTTCCTTCTCCATTCTTCTGTCTCTCTTTTTACCCTCACCATGGCTCTTTCTGTCTCGGAGTTATGGCACAAGCACCTATAACTTTGCAAAGATTTGTTTATTTGTTTAAGCCAATTATCTCTCTACATACTGCAAGAAAAGGAAGCAGCATTTTGAAGGGAGATTGTAGGAGGAAAGTGTTTTCAAGATGGACCCAAGTGAGTGTGTGTGTGATGGGGGAGGAGATACCGATGAAAGAGCAAGAACGAGGCAACATGAGAGAGCAAAGGGAGACTGGAGAGAAACACGAGACACAAGTACAGGAGAGGTATTGTACAATTCATACAGTTTAAAGCATGTTACATCAATACACACTACAGGAACAAGCGACACAATGCAGTCACACAGTCAGGCTGATCAACTTCCTCAACATGATCTCCCTAGCTGGTCTGGGGATTTGAAGCAGTCACCTTGCGGTTCACAAGTCTGCCCCTCTAATCTCTGAATTACTCTTGCCTCACTATCGGCGTGTGATGTGCACCTTATTTTCCCCTCGGCTTCCACCAGCAATTGAGATATCATGGAAATGCAGCAGGGCAGCTCAGATGCTCCCGTTCACATGGTCCTGTGGGACCCCACAAGGAACCTCGTCCAAAAGAAAATTCCGTCTGCCTCCCTAAAGGGGGCAGGGGGATGGGGTTGGCGAGGTGTTTGCCATGGGCACACAAAACATCCTTTGCACCTGGGTCCACTGGTCTCGAGCTATGCCTAAAGCTGGCACTAAGCCTTTGCAGGCTGCTGAAAAAGGATCAGTTTGTACGCTGAATGTTGAAAGAGATCGTCTAGACTAAGCGCTCTAGACACTGATCCAAGATCAGGCCTATTGCTACCAATAACAGAGCTTTATAAACTGCTCTGAGACCTACATAAGACATATGAGGCTACAATTCTCAACTAGAAAACCCATTCCTTGACTGGTGAGACTTGCTTTGCTTGCTCAGCAAAGAGCATCTTTGCTACTCTAGGGATATGTTTGTCCATTAGTGCCAATGATTACATGGGGAAATCAGTAGGTGCATATATAAACCATACTATCTTCACAGCCTAGACATCCTCCAGTCACATCTTCCACCTACAGCCTCCCAGACTAGTTATGATATTCATAGCACCAGGGCCCTATTCTGCCAAAATGTGCACAGAATACCGATGAAGGGATCAGACCTGGAGTCATTCTCAGCTGAGTCATGTCAACAAGAAAATACGGTACAGCAGCTCTTCTCTGAGTTTATCCCAGATCCCAGATCCTCACTTTGTGTCTATGTTTCCAGGTACCTGACAAAGCATGTTTTTTTTGTATCCACTTTGCTTGTGATTTCATCCTTTTAATCACCACTCAAAGCTGCACACCATGAGAGTGGATTGGATTGTGAGAGATTGATTGGGAAAGTGAGAGCTTCAGCCCAACATCAGCTCCCTCTTCATCACAACAGTATAGGTACAGCTCCCACACAAAAAGCAGTTGATGCGCTGTCCATCTCACCCGTGCTTGGAGAAGCAAATCATAATACCAATAACTACCCAAAGGTACAATCCAATTTTGCCCTAAAAAAAAAAACATGGTCTCAGAGCAAGAGATGTTGTCCCTTATCACATCTGCTACACGCTTGTTTTCAAACCACCCATTGCGAGAGGTCATAGCCTGATGAAGAAAGAAGTGCTGTCATCTGCAATAGGATAATGCAACTTGACAATCTTAAGTCATTTTCTGCACCATGACATCCTGTCCACAAAGTGCATATGTAAATAAAAAATACAAAAGGTGACAAAAGAACAAAACATAAAACTAAGTCCTGGGATGGCATGTGAAATAACCAACATGTGTAGGTTGAAGAGAACATGTAGGAAAGAAGGAGTTCAAGTGTTGGCTTTATATGTTCAAACAAACAGTTTCCACCGCATGTCTTTAAAAGCAGCATGAATACTCTTCATATGTAATAACGTGTCGTCGTCAACGTGCACACATTTGTAACTGACTATGATCTAATTAACATAATACATGGCCCATGCCATGATAGAAATATTCTCATTACCATGGTAAGATATATGTTGAGCGGCGTGTACGTGTGTGTGTGTGTGTGAGTATGTGTGTGTCTAGAACACAGTCAACAGAAGAGGGATAATTGGAAATGAAAGCCTGTGCCACATGCATTTTAAACATGATTTGGAGATATCGCTGGAGAAATGAGCGGCTTTTCCATTACATCATTAAAATGTAATTCACCACGTCCATGTTTGTGAACGGCAGAGCTAAGACAGAAAATATAACTTCTGTTAGTTAAGGTGGCATGGGAGTTCAAATGAATGGCTTTTTTTTTAAATAAATGATGGTGACAACGCTGCCAAGAGAAATTGAGGATGCATTTTGCAGCAGGGAATAACATCAATTAGAATCATGCAGATCATTTAGATGAGGTCCCAGCCAGTTTCATAAGTAAAAAGAGAATCAAGTTGTTAGGAAGAAGGAGCTGTAAGTCACTTAACAACCTGATTCTTTTGAAAGAAAGAAAAATATTCATTATGCGCGCTCCTGTCTAACTACAAAAACCCATTATACTGTTCTTCATATAATACAAATGAATTACTTAACTTGCTATGAACACATTTTCTTTGGGGAATATGGGAGATAACGATTAAGACTCAACCACAGACCTCTTCCACATCCCCATCCCCAACACAAGTCCTCCTAACGGCAACCCATGGCATCACTGCTTCCCCGTAAATAAAACGCTGTGCAGTTACAGATGCATTTATCGGTCACTTAAAGAGATTGCGCAGATCAAAATAATACAAACACAGACACACACACATATATGCCCCAATCACACAGTATGCTGTCACAAATGTATGCAGTAGGTAAGCACCAATGCGTCAGTCAACGGTGGAATTCAGCACATATTAAGTCCTCTGAACTGTTGCAGTCATTTATCTTTCTGCATTTTGCTGAATCATGCTTTAAATACAGTATATTGTAAACACAAAAACTCTTGTCTTTTCTTATCTGTAGCTCGGTCTCCAATGTTTGCCCTTGTCACATGTCTTGCGTTGGAATAGATAGATAGATAGATAGATATAAACTTTATTCATCCCCAGGGGGAAATTTGTTTGTAGCAGCAGCAAGTTACAGAGTAGAATAAAATATTAGGTATGGAAATGCACAATATATACAGTACAATAAAATAGCAGAGCAGATATTGAATTGAAGAAATAGAATAAAAAAAAAAAGAATACCATCTTTTGTCTAGAAATAACAATAGCTAAACAGATTAATTGGGTACAGATCCTGAGAATGAACTTGCAAAAGTCACTGACAACTGCAAGCATAGTCAGTCTCCCTTACTTTCCCTAAGGTCATACAAGATATTGGGGAGATTTATGTTGGTCTAAGACTTGTGAATACTTGAGAAATAATGATGCCAGGAATAAAAGAACAAAAAATAGAAAATCCTATCGGATCCTTTCATTACATCCTAGCAGTACCAATCACTTTGTGGAATCATAAAAAGCAGAGTGTTTGTGTCTTATAGCTCTGCGGTGGATCAGAACTCCATTGAAGATCCCATCTCTCTAACATATTGTGACAGGTGCATCGCTCTGGCCACTTGGATGTTACAAGTTTTGAGGTTTGATCGTCTTCATCAGAAATTATCAAACACTGCACAACTGTCAGGTAACATGTAAAATACAGGCTTTGCGTAATAAAGCTGTTATGACAGAGCGTCCCTCAGGGGACAAATGAGAGTGCCCCATATTCTTCTGCACTACTGTAATTAGGAATATGGACATAATTAATACCAACTGCTATTTCATTACAGTCTTTTTTTCAGTTTCAGACCCCATACATTCATTTAGATAAATCAAGCTCAACACTCAATGATAATACATCCAAAGAACAAGATGCTGGCTGTTGAACTCACCTTCATTTAATGTCAACTGTAACCAGCACCGGCCACATACACACCACATAACACACATACACACCACATAACACACATACACACCACATAACACACGTACACACCACATAACACACGTACACACCACATAACACACGTACACACCACATAACACACGTACACACCACATAACACGCGTACACACCACATAACACACGTACACACCACATAACACACATACACACCACATAACACACATACACACCACATAACACACATACACACCACATAACACACGTACACACCACAACACACACGTACACACCACATAACACACGTACACACCACATAACACACGTACACACCACAACACACACGTACACACCACATAACACACGTACACACCACATAACACACATACACACCACATAACACACGTACACACCACAACACACACGTACACACCACATAACACACGTACACACCACATAACACGCGTACACACCACATAACACACATACACACCACATAACACACATACACACCACATAACACACATACACACCACATAACACACATACACACCACATAACACACGTACACACCACATAACACACATACACACCACATAACACACGTACACACCACATAACACACATACACACCACATAACACACATACACACCACATAACACACGTACACACCACAACACACACGTACACACCACATAACACACGTAC